>JACJUM010002929.1:754074-1218374 GCA_020976665.1 Heortia vitessoides
ACCCAGAATCGTCGATAATTTGCGTGATAATTTTAGTCAGTTTTTTTAATAAATATATTAATCCATATGGTGATATTTTATGTAACTTACTTTCACCCTTTCAATACGTACCAGATAAATTATCTGGTGGATTCACCTCCCTGGGCTTGACATAGTGAGAAACAAGACCTTAGTCCTGTAGTTTCACGGACGTCGAAGAAGACCACTGCCCCCTTAACCCTCAATATAGAGGGCACCCGGGCGTCCGATAATATGACACAGACGTTGACAGGGCATGGGGCCTTCGGACGATACTCTTTTAAGACGTAAGATGACACCCGCCTGTCACCAATGTGGATGGACAGCGCGCCGAACTTGTAACGGCACTGGGATCGAGTGGCTTGTCCATCGTTTCATTAATCGGTGCCACAGTTAGCAGTAGGACAGCATGGGCCGCCGTAGCTTTGCACAGCAGTTATGAGCCGCAAAGGCTTCGAGGCCGATGTACGCGCCAGAGAGGCTGATATTGAGGCCGACTTCAGGTGAACATGACGTCCCGGACGAATAAGAGCAGTGCATCTGCGCTGTATACCTCCTTAGTAGATGAGCCCTGTTTGAAGGCCGACAAAAGCCATGTAGTGTGCATGCCCTCTTAGGAGAAACGAGGCTTTAAGGCCGTGAAAGAGCTACATGCTACATGACATGCTACGCAGCTCCAGGTGCGCAGTCTAAATCGCAGTGCGATTGCTAGAGGGGTTTTAGGTGAAAGGCGCTGGTTGTACAGCCGGTGAGTCCGTCGCAGCCCTGCATATCCATTTTAATGAATTTCATATGAGTATTTCCCCGTTTAAAAATAAGGTCAAAATTCCCGGCAGTTTAGTACCTCCCTCTGTACCAGGTGTCGTAAGAGGCGACTAAGGTACCAGAGCCGACAGATGGCGGTATATCCATCCAAGACAGTGTAGCTCAAATATATTGGATGGGCAGCAGCATTCCCGTCGTGAAAGCTCATCGTGCTCTGCGATTGCCAACACGCTTGCCCAGCGCTGCAGTTATGGGCCAAATTCCCCCTTTCTTGGGGAGGCCTATGTCCAGCAGTGGATTTCCATTGGCTCTAATCATGATGATGATTAGTAGGTTGTATCTACCGACAAAGTAGAAAAGTATCTCCCTCTGCACCTGGTGTGACTAAGGTACGGTACCTCAGGTACCGGAACCGAGAGATGGCGGTATCGTCATTATTACAGCCATTGAAATTCCACTGCTGGACATAAGCCGCGTTGGGCAACAGGCTTGCCCAGCGTCGCAGTTATGATCAAAATTACCCCTTTCTTTGTGAGACCTATATCAAGCAATAGACTTCCAATGGCTATTATGGTGATGATGACGATAATTAATTAAATTATGATTATATAAAAACCAATAACAAAACGAGGCTTACAAAGAAACATGTATATTTGTAAAAGTACATAATCACAAATGGCCACATTTGGCACATATCTTAAGTAAACAATCACTACATATATGTTACACTCTAATTGAAACTATAGGGGGTGGGTACCACTTTTACTTCACTAGGAATATAAGGTTTACATTTTCGATAAATCACCTGTAAAAAAAAATGAAAGCTAATCGACCGAGATGTCCGTTCATTTCCTTAAATACTGGAAATCGCAACGTCAAACTTCGAGTGAAATAAACATACCTATCTATTATCTCTTTGTTTTTTTATAAATGTTTTACTGCAAATTTAATGATGAATTTCAAAGTATACAAAAAGTACAAATTTACCTAAGAAAATAGGTTAGCAATCAAGAAATGTTTGATGTGATTAATCAGATATGAAAATAAGTCAAGATTTATTTCTAATGCCAAACACATACATAAAACAACAAATATGCGTAGTAGATACAAAGTAGCACAAAGGTCACACATCCACATCATATAGTACATGTGAATTTGAAAATTAACCAAATATTGGCTATATGTACACAGTAATTAAGCTATCACATATGATGTTACATAAAAGGAAATGGCAACCATTACTTATTGTATAACGTCGTATGTAATCATAAGCAGAAAAAGATTTATTTTGTTCAAACGCTATTTTTAAATTCCATTAAATGACAGCTTAATTAGAATAACAGCTGTCAGTGTGTTAACGTGTTCCTTTTTTAATGGTTTTGGTCTTCATTTAACATATGTGTAAACCTTTGCAATGTAAACTATACTAAAAAAACTTTGACATCTGTCTTTCTGATCAAGCTATATTTAAAGAGTTGCATACCGCCCAATATTTCATTTAACATGATAACCTTACACCCATTGGACATTTATAATTGAACAAACGAATACAGCCATATAATTAGTATTTGAACGTATCACGACGTCTCTTGATCACCAATGGTATGCCTCCTCAGCACGTAGAAAGAGACTCGCTTTCAGTAGCGCGACCGGCGGTACTTGTGGCGGACGTGGTTTGCGAGGCACAGCCCGAACACAGCCGCCACCAACTGTGCAAACACATAATAGTTACAACACAGATACACGTACAGTATACACTATGATTGATATTGATTGATGCCTACTATTTGACTGTTTTTCCGCGTGATAGTAAGCGGCACTGCAGCCTATATACGCTCGTAATATCACAAGGATATCACTAGCGCGTTACCAACTTTGTGATTTGAAGATTTAACGTCACATTACCCAGTAATTTCATTGCCTCTCTCACCCTTTAAACCGCCACACACCAATGCAAACTGCTATTTGTCGGTAGGTAGAGAGCGAGGTAAAATACAGACGACCTTTGTGAGGTCTGCCTCAAGTAAAAGCCTGATTAAAATTTACTGATAGCATCTATTTAAAAATCCATCTTGTGCGCCAAGGGACGTGGGTTCGATTCCCACCCAGAGTAAATACTTAAACGACGATATTTGTGTTTGTTCTGCGTCTGGATGTTAAATATATGTATTTAGGTTGTATATCCACTGTTGTCTGGCGTCCGTAACACATGTGCTTTAAGCAACTTACCACGGAGGCAGATTTTGTGAAGGTAGTAATTGTAACTTTCGAATCCTAACATAACATATTTTGGCAGTCTTAAGAATGGTTGCCGAGATGTAACAGAAACGTCGAAAAACATAATGTAGAAAGTAAACCGCATTTTTAAGGCAGTGATATTATGATTGAACTCGTAAATGTTAGAAAATATTATATGAAAGTTGTGCTGACCTCGATAGCTCCAATGACGATCGCGACGATACCAATCACAAGGCCGAAAGTCTTGAAGAACTCTTGCAAGACGGAGTCACATCCGCTATACAAGGACATCGGGTTCAGGATCTGACAAGGTGGCGACGCACAGCAGGTGTCAGGCAGGCTAATACTCACGTACGACGTGGGCCCGCTGGGTCCGCAGCAATGGAACTGTAAAGTCGCCACACAGAACTCATCATCATCAAAGCAACCAACGTTCACTGCTGGACAGCCTAAGCCTAAGCCTAGACAGAAATGGTGCAGCCTATTCCTGCTCTGAGGTAAGCTACGCTGTTTTGAGTGGATACCGGCATTTATCGAATCCAGTACCTTTGTCGGCTCTTACTTCAACTGCTACAGATGGAGGTACCATTCTACTCTGCCGTATCTCTTTCTGCTTAATAATGATCAAATTGCTTTGTATAAATTGAATATATCACAGATTTAAAATTGCGACGTGAGTCACTAGTTACAAAATAACTTCTACAAGAAAATAGCAAACACTTCAGTTGTAATAACAACTAGCGGATCGCACAGACTTCGTTCTTAATTTTGATACAGTGGGCGTACCGATTACGTGGGCGTACCCTTCACGTCCGACATCGTAGACAGCGTCACGTCTTAGACGATCCTCCCGACAAAATAACCGCGAAAATAGCAGCCCTTCCCCGCCCTCTCACTGGCAAAACTCAATCAAAAACACTACACATGCTTTAGTATAATAGTGCAGTACACCGCATTCGCCGGCGAACACGTGCAGTCCCTGCCCCCACGAGCGAAAACCGACAGCCCAGTGTACTCGGGGTGGAAGCGGGCATCGGACCTCATTTTTCGGTGGCGCTGGAATTGACGTCATTGAAAAAAAAAGTTCTAGTCCCGTTTCTTTGGTCTATACAATAAACTACCCACCAAACGAACAAAATTTGCTAACCAGGTCCTCACACATAAAAATAAGAGCAAAATAATGCAATACATATATTTGGACAATTATTTTTTAAACATTCACACAGTTGTTTCAACCACGCCACGCAATCAAATACCGAGGAAATAAAAAACGGAATCAGCTGATAAACCCTGCTGCGTGGGTGCATATTAATGTAATGTGTATTGACTACAATCAATTTACACTCACCCATCAAACATCAGTCACTACCAGATCGTCATGTTTTTTTTTATTAGACCAGGTCAATAAACAAGTATACAGTCCGCGTGATATCACAAGGATATCACGCAGGTTGCAACCTTTCATTGCCTCTCTCTCTCTCCCTCTCTTTCAACTGGAACACATATTTCCGAACAGGGCTACTTAGTGGTAAAAATAGGAAAGTGTGAGGTACCAATGCAGATCTCCTTTTTATGAGGTGGAACTCAAAAAATTATGGTCACTTACGGTAGATTCAATGATCTGGAAGGCAGTGCGATCCTTGTCGAACGCTTCACTGAGGACCTTGGGGATGTTCTTAATCACGTCATCCATACCGACAAAGATGAGGGTGGCGAAAGCTATCTTCACCACCATAAGGATCAGCATGAAGATTGCGAACTGAAAGAGGAGTTGAATAGTTTATAATAAATTCAATGAACATCTCATTAATCTGAATTCGAGATAAATCGCTTAAAGCACTTGTCTCACGGACATCAGACAACAGAGGAATCACAAATATAATACTTAAAAACACATTTTGTAGTCGGATGTTGAACACACAATTAATCATCATATTTTTGTCATGGGTGGGGATTGAATCCCAGGCCCATGTTGCTCAAGACTCCACCGAATACGCCACTGGGCAAATTCTAAGAGGCTTATATATACTATTCTATAATCCAACATATACTTACAGTGACAAGCATGCAGTTGCTCTCTCGGATGGCGCCGCAGCAACCGAAGAACGCGATGAGGAACACTACAGCTCCCACCACGATAGCAGTGATGGGAGCAGCCTGCACGCTCACATCCATCACATCTGTGACGCTGGAGATGCGCAGCTCAGCAGCCACCCCCAACCCCAGCAACGCCAAGCCGGCCAACTGTAATTTCAAGAATTAATTGGTTAAAAAATGCATCTTATACATTGACCCGACTCCGATTGTGCTGCGGACATTTGCAACGGAGGAATCACAAATATAATATTTCAATACATAACACTGGTAAACACTGTTTTTGTCACATGAACTTTGTTATGATTTTTATTTATGTTGGTGTACCCTCATTAAATATATATAACAGTTTTGTTTCTATCACATCCAGTTTTCTTGTGACAGCTACATATTCATTTCTGACCTATTATATTCAAAATTTGATATAAATTTTTATGTGACAAAAAAAATTACAAATATGTTTACCAGTGTAATTAACACCCAGACTAAAACAATATAAAAACGTTTGTCTTCGGTGGGGATCGAACCCACGACCCTTGACATACAAGTTTACTACCGTCTCACGCATTACCATCGTGCCTGCACAAGGTAGGATAACTAGCGAACGCGCCATCGGGTGTGACGAATTTAATATTAATAAATATATTCCCTTAACTTAAAGTACTTGTGTTGCGGACATCAGACAACACCTAGACACGGAAAAAAACATAAATATCATCATATAAATATTTGTCCTGAGTGATGATCGAACCCACGACGTATGGCGCACAAGACTGGATCACTACCATCCGCGCCATTAGGTCCGTCATTCAAAGGAACATTCCAACGTTATTCGTTTTCGTACATAACTTTGAAGATAAATAATGTATGAGTCCGATTACCACAACAAGAGAGAAGTTTAAAGAAGTAACAGCTGCAGTTTCTTGTCATTTGTTCAGTCACAAATAGACACCTGTTCACTGTAATCTAACTAACCACTGGCATCACAAGACTTCGCCGTGCTAAAAAGAGCATGCGTAAGGAGCGAAGAAACAGCCAGCGAGTCATATCATTATCATATCAGTCATTGGTAGTCCCCAACTGGACATAGGCCTCCACAAGAAACGGATAATTTTTGCTTGCGTGTTGGCAATTGCAAAGCGCAGCTTTCGCGACGGAGATGCTGCTGGCCCCGCCCTTTACATTTAAGCTAGTATATTACGGATGAATATACCGCCCACTGTCAGTTCTGGTACCTTACGACACCCGGTAAAGGGGGAGGTACTATTCTACTCTGCCGGTATTCTCTTACAAAGTAATAATGCCAGCTTTCATTAAGTCTGACCTCGGCTCGAGTGGGCGATATTTAGGATATTTATTAATGTCGTCTAGTCAACAACAAACAACAAATATAAGTCTAGTCTAAATGAGCCAGCGTTGTAGTTCGTGGAACGGGGACTGCATGCGTGTGTAAACTTTGTTTGCAAATGATAATTACATCATATCTAAACCGATGTTATATAAAGTTGAAAAGTGTGTTTGTTTGTTTAAACGCGCTAATATCAGGAACCGCTGGTCCGATGATGATATTTGACGGTAGAAATAGATGAGAGTAAGGCACCAACGCAGACGACCTCCTTTAGAGGTCTACCTCTAGTAAAACATGCATTTACTGAAAAAATTACTAATATTTAACAACACGATCCTCTTTAACAAATTGGATTATATATGATAAGAAAATTAAATTCTGCCAGTCGAATGCATCTTATTTACGGCCAACGTGTGACACTTTTTTGTTATGTTCTTTTCAAGCTTGGACTATGACAACCATAACCTATAGACGCTCGAAACATCCCTACTAATATTATAAATGCAAAAGTACCTCTGTCTGTATGTTTGTTACACTTTCCCGCTTTAACCTCTCAACGATTTCAATAAAATTTGCCACATATATAATATTTAGACCCTGAAAAAGGACATTGGCAATTTTTTAATTCGAAATAAGGGTTGTAAGAGTTCGAAAGGGGGATGAAAAATTGTAAAGTAGTAGGAAGTATCGCTATTTTTAGAAACTTGAAACTTATTTTTCAGGCCATCGATTCGATATAAATAAACATGACATTCGAAGTTTATATACGTTAAGGTAAAGAGGAACCCAAAAAAAATCCTATTCCTAGCGGACGAAGTCGCGGGCACCGCTTGTTAATAATATTTTACTAGCGCATCGCCATCCTTGCCGCGCTGGACCGGCGTGGTGCCAAACGCAGAGCGCAACTTCGCGACGAGGATCCTACTCCCCATTCCTACCCTGTAGTATTAAGGCTGCGCTGTTTCAGATGGATTTACCGCTATCTATCGGGCCCGGTACTTAAGTCACCTCTTACGACACCTAGCATAGAGAGGTAGTATTCTACTCTGCCGGTACCTCACGGCGAGTGGAGTAATCTGGCTTTTTATTTTTCTTCATGATACCAGCACTACCTTGCAGTTAAGCTGTCAAGGAGCAACATATCTTTTTCCCAAACAGGAGTTGCTCAGGGATGTGATGAAGGTTTTACAGACAAAATCGCGGGTTAAAGCTAGTCCTTCATAATGCTATCTAATTTAATTTCGACAAAAATGATTACTCAAATGGAACACTCATGTTTGTTGATTCATTTATCCACTTTACCAGAATTCTGTCATCGCACCCATTAGTACTTCATAATTCATAGAATTATATTTTTGCATATATACAATAAAAATCAATATGGAGTCGCAGATAAGGCCCGAGTATTATCATGCGATAGGCGACGAACGCGGGTCGGTGCTACAAGCATTTTCGACTAAAATACCATCGCTTTAAAATGCAATGTTAGTTTTTTTGTATTTTTTAATCTAATCTGCTGATATTCTGTGACTGAGGAACGTCGACGCTCGAACAAATATCATGTTAGACCAATGAATTTACAACTTCGCGACATTACATCTTAAATAATATCCCTTTGAAATTATTTTTACAGGTTTCATGCATAGAAAATGATGAATTATATTTAAGATGATATTGCATGCATTGCATATAAAATTGCATAAGAATTGGTCAAACCGTTTTGTAAGAGTATGGTAACTAACATTGTGCCACGAGAATTTTATATATTAGGTAATTTGATATCTTTATATATAAAATACTAATACTACTGAACTTTTTGTTCAGTTCGATCCAACTTGAGAGATAGGACAGTATATTTATCTTAATTTATAGTCAAAATACTATTTTTATGATTTACATATAAAACTAGTTAAGAAAAGCAACGTCTCTGGGTTAGCTAGTATAATAAAAAAACAATATAATATTCTCGTGTCTAATCTTTGTTTGACGAGCCCGATGGCGCAGATGAAAGTGATCCTGTCTTGTGCGCCAAGGTCGTGGGTTCGATCCCCACCCAGGGCAAATATTTTTATGATTACATATAAAATAAAAGGAAAAGCTAAGTATATATAAAACAGGTGCGATAAGGCAAAAAAATGGTTATTTTGGATTATAGCCACGAGGTACCGACAGATTACCAGGTGTCGTAACCGTAACAGGGAGAGCGTAACAGGAACAAGCGACTAAGGTACCAGAGCCGACAGATGGCGGTATATCCATGCAAAAAAGTCAACTCAAATGTACAGGGCGGGGATGAGCAGCAGCTTCCTCGTCGCGAAAGCTGCGCTCTGCGATTGCCAACACGCTTGCCCAGCGCGACAATTATTTGCAACATACCCTCTTTCTTGGGTCCTATTTGGGAAGACCTATGTCTAACAGTGGACTTTTATTGGCTGGTATGTTGATTTTGATGATGATTGTGAATTATCTTCAAGAGATAGGCATATACCATCGCATACTTTGTGGTCCTTTTTTATGGTGTACAATACTGTAGTACATTATTTTAATCTATCTCGTCGGGTTCAACCAGCATTTGCAATGTTATCGCAATAAAAATTACGATTTTTGAAACTTCTATAATTATCAGTGTTTCTCTTCTATATTTAATACGTGTAACCTTCCCTCTTGAATCACTCTATCTATTACAAAAACCACATCAAAATTCGTTGCGTAGTTTTAAAGATCTAACTATAAATAGGGACAGACAGACAGCGGACTTTGTTTTATGCTGTGTTGAAATATAGACAATACTTATATTAATGTTATACTTTTTGATAAGTACCAGCGGTGTTGCTAAGACCATGTGCCAAGATACTAGCACAAATGCATTTGTACCGCGTCTGGGTGTGTGTGGTACTTTAGTTGACCTGTTTTTCCCGTAAAGGAATACCTAACTTTTGGTTAAGGGCAATGTAATGTATATTACCTCATATTTATAATAAGAACCTATTGAGATTATTTGTTAATTTTCCTCCAGTCGAACATCTTACGTCACCTGGTACAGAGGGAGATATTATTACTACGACACAATTTAAAATTAATTAAATATATATATACACATTACGCCTGTGTCCCATCGGCGTAGGCAGAGACTATGGATCTCCACTTGTCACGATCTTGGCATACCTCTCTCGCTTCCCTTACTTACATTAATCCTTTAATACTCGTTCGTTCTTCTACTTAGTTAATATAATTTCACCTAGGTCATCTTATACTAATTCTTACATTCACTTCCGTTCTATTTGTGCAGTCATTCTACTTTCATCCATCCTTTCTACGATCATCATCCAAACGATTTCCACATTCCTTTCTTTATTGTTGTCACAACATCATCTTTAATATCACATCGATCTCTTATTTCACTATTTATTAATCTATCTCTCAAAATCACATCACACACATACCTCGCAGTGCTCTCATTTCAACAGCATTTATACTACTCGCGTGCTTCTTCTGCTATACCCTACATTCACTACCATATGTCAATGTTGGAATTAATATACAAATATGAATGGCCAGTCGTCCCTTTTTTGAAACATGCTGGCTGCCCATAAAAGTAGATAGAAAGCAAATAAATTAATATCTAATATCTAATGGGGCTGTCTAGGTGTGTGAATAATTTTAATAATAAATTGATAACTTATAAGTAAAAACGTAAATCTAATTTGTACCCCTTTTAAATCTTTTTTTATTTGGTACTATGATCTCAGAAAACGAGCACACGGTCTGCTTGATGGTAACTTGACCATAGCCTATAAACACTCGTGACAAGATATCACACAAAGATATCACTGCCGTGTCCTCAACCTTGTGATACTATGTCACATTTACCCAGTAATTTCACTGCCTCTCTCACCCTTCAAACCGGAACACAGATAATGCGAACACTGCTATTTGTCGCTACAAATAGGTGTGAGGTACCAATGCAGACGACCGTTGTTAAGTGTCTATCTCATGTAAAAATATGACCTGTTTATGACTTCGTTTTAATTGTCCGACCACCACATTCGGTTTGTAAACATCTGAACGGTTCTATTTCAAACAGTTTTCCGTTACCTCTAACCAGATAATCAATCACGCACAGGAATAATATATCGTATTCCACGTGTGGCCATATGTAAATAAAATGCCGACAGAAAAATGGTGGCGTTACCAACTGATAAGGAATGATTAGTTTTCCAATTACTGATAACGGTAACCTCGCAATGTATCCTTCATTATTGTGTGCCTAGAATGTTCGTTAAAAAATATCATCATGTCAGCCATTAGAAGTCCACTGCTAGACATAGGCTTCCCCGAGAAAGGAGGATTTTTGCCTATGATTGCCGCGCTAGGCAAGCGTGTTGGCAATCGCAGATCGCAGCATTCGTGACGGGGATGCTGCTGACAAAATCTATGCCCTGTGTATTGAAGCTTCAATGTTTTGGATGGATATACCGCCATCTGTCGTTTCTGGTACCTTATTCACTTTTTTCGATACCTTTTAAAGGGGAAGGTACTATTCTACTCAGCCGGCACGTCACGGCTATCCACGGTTTACATAGCACAACCATCCAATTTTAGGTAGCAAAATCTTAGTTTTTCGAAAATATAACATAGCCTAGTTTACTCGGTAAAATATTATTAAAATTACTCGCAAGTTTTTTAAAGTTAAAACGTAACAAACAAATAAATCTTTCCCATTTATAATATTAGTATAGACAATCTAATACTAAGAAACAATTCGTTCGTTATTGTTCGTATACTTTTAACATAAATAGTTATACTTATCGCATAGCAATCCTATCAACCATTAGAAGTCCATCACTAGACATAGGCCTCCCTAACTAATCCCCAGTAGGACCGGTTAGAAGCGGCCTGAGTGCAGCGCGATCCTGCAGCTTCAGTCAGATCGTCTGTCGGTCTTCATCCAGAACATTACATTTTTAGGTGCCTATACGACTGCAATAGGATCCATGATATGCTTTCTTGGAAAGAAAACTTTCTGACCATGTCAGAATATAATCGACAGTTTGTTAAACCTTTAATTTTGTGAAATATATTGTTTTGATTTAGGTGCGTGATTAATACATAAGATTATGACTCATCTATTTTTGTCATTTAAGTCTATGGCCAGGTCAAAAAGATGAAAGACTCGTCCTACGACACTCATTAAAACTTTTATATAATGTCGATCCAACTCAGGTAGGTATAAAAGAATCTTATGAGAAAACGGTTTTTTTTATAAGTCACGTAATTTACAAACATACTCTTTTCAAATGGTAATAGTACAATTTAAAATTGTCTATTGTTTATAAAAGAAAATGCAATATTTTTTTTAATAAAATACAAGTTTTATTAACAGGAATTGCCATGGGTACCAGCAGAGTAAAATAGTACCTCCCCTGAATCATGTGTCGTAAATTAGACTGAGGTACTGGAACCGACAGATGGCGGTATATCCATTCTAAACAGTGTAACTCAATAGCACAAGGCAGGTATGGGCAGCAACATCCCTATCGCAAAAGCTACATTCTGCGATTACCAACACGCCTGCCCAGCGTGGCGATTATGGGTAAATCCCACCTTTTTGGAGAGGCCTATATCCAGCAGTGGACTTATAATAGCTGGGATGATAGTTAAGAGGAAATAGTTGACTGTTTGGTACGATTCCACTCAAAATCTACATGACCAATTAAAATAATTCTTTCATGATTAGAAGGCTACATCGTTACAGAGTAACATAGACTATATTATATTCCATAAAATCAAACTATAAACACCTTAAATGGAGTGTAATGAGGCAAGATTTGTGTGCGTTTGTAACAAATAAACTCAAAAACTAAACAACTGATTTCAGATATTATATTACTAATGGAAAGCTATATTTACATCAAAAATATAAGTTATATTTTATTACTGAATTCTGGAAGTAACGGAAACCACGCGGTGCTCTGCTAGTTTTGAAAGTTTTATACTTATTTGGTTTAAAAACGGTTGTAGATTTTGTCACTTTTGTATAAATCGATATTAGCTGGGTGTATTTAGTACATTCTATCTTAAACAACTTTACTTCTACAAAACTGCGATTCATTTAACCTTTAAATCTTCTGCACACGATATTTTTGTAACTCTCATCTATTTCTACCGCCGACATATGGTAGCTACATTTCACAAGGTATGCGACATGCTTGTAATATCTCTGTGATGACAAGAACGTCTACAGGATGCTTTTACCATAAGTAGATCGTATGCTTATTTGCTGACTTCGTAATATAAAACAAACCATCTTTAAAACCATTGCCGCAACGTAACCGAAACGTAGAGGAAAAAACAAGTTTATAAATAGCAATTGAAAGCTGTTAAAGAATTTTATTGTGATTAGAAAATATTTTCGAACCTTTAAGTAAGTTACGGTTCTTCTTCAGATCCAAACACCTCGAGGGTACTTGAAGAAAATGACATCCGACATTGCTCGGACATAGAAAAGTGCAAACAACATTCAGCTTATTCGGAAACAAAAGGTTAATTTACGTTTTCACGCACACAATTAGTTTCTACATAATGTACTCAGCAAATTGATAGTCAATTTTGCAGCGATTTTATCTAATTTTAGTAAGTATATATTACTGATTAATCTATGCTTAAATTACAAAGCTGAACCATTTGTTTGTTTCAACACGCTAATTTCAGAAACCGCTGGTTGAATTTGAAAAAATATTTCAGTGGTGGATAGTCCATTTATCAACAAAGGCTTTAAACTATATTATATTTTCTAAACAAATAGGGATCCGTTTTCAAATAAATAAATAAATCCCGAAAGTTATTATATACTTTACCCCTTACTACTTATATACTATACCTCCTCAAAGTCATAATACCACGCGGACGAAGTCGCGGGCACTGCTAGTAAATAATATCCTTCAGTGTTTAATACCGGCTCTTTATAAACCAAAATGGTGGCAAAATAAGACATTCTTGACTAACAAATGGTTATATCAGGCAATAAACGCTTTAAACACCAGGGATATCACATGTTGTCGTATCGCTTTAGATTACAGTAATCTCACGCTGGTCTAATAATTATCAAATTGTTGCTTAAAAGCCTTATAATAATAAAACATTAATTTCAAAAATCATTAACAAAGTTTCAATCCAATCGCGGTTCTCAGTTATAAAGATGGCGACATGCTGGACGCGTTTAAAAGATGGCGTGATGCGATTCTCTTGTTTATTTTTGTTTTTTTTTCCTAATTTGAAATCGACTTACGGCAAAGAAGAGGTTCGCGAAGAACAAAATGTACTTGACTAGGAACTCGCCGCAGCCCATTTTGTAGTATTTCTATTTTACCAAATAAAAAAAAAAATAACTGAACGTACACCACTCGCGGTATCAGGCGATGGACTGTTGCGCGCCGCTTAGTTCGCAGATAACGTTCGTAATTTTAAGGAAGGTAAATGAGTCGGTCCCGTACAGTATTAATTGCCTATGCGATACGTATTGAAATGTTATGTTTGATTCATATTTGTTCCAGTGACAGCATACGCTGTCATTATTTATAGTGATGACAATTTTTAACATATTTATTCATAGACAGGATATGGTTATTAATTTAACGACGTCCTAAATTCACTGGCAAATCCGACAGATGTTGTCTTCTCTTAAATAATATATATTTATTTAAGAGAGGTTTTAAGAGAGAACTATATCTCTCAAGATGGGTCAAATTGTACAAAGTAAGCATACATTGATTAAAATTAGTAAGTGTAGAAGTTCAACCCGGACAAACAACGTGACATGAAATTTTTATATATATCAAGATTTACATGAATATAAAAACGAAAGTAAAAGTAGTGTTTCAAGTTTATTCGTGATAAATTATTCACTAGTTGTGTTCTACGGCTTTATCTGCATTAAAAATCTGATTGTAAATTTTGGGTTTCTTTCATACATACATAAGGTAGGTCTGCATGAGGTAGACCTGATACAAAAGATCTTCTGCATTGTTAACTAATGTTCGCATAGCTGTGTTCCGGTCTGAAAGGCGAGAAACGCAGTGAATTTACTGGGTAAAGTGGCATAATATCCTGAAGTCACAAGGTTGGCAACGCGTTAGTGATATCCTTCATATTACGAGCATTTATAGGCTGCAGTGACGCTTAATATCATGCGGACTGTATGCTTGTTTGTCGACTTGGTCTAATAAAAAATGTGTATGATAAAAAGATATACATTACGTATTATATTGCTTTGAACTGAACCCTAAAGGAGATCAGCAAGTTTTCATTGTAAGGCGATAGATAGGCCAGCGACGTAACGGACGCTCGGCGTGGTAACTTTGTGAGAGGTGCATCGGATACTTATGTGTATGCGTAGGAAATGAGCCAGCGTTATTGATAAATACAAAAGCAAATATGTATATCTCCAAGGCTGAGTCAGGTTGTATACTATATTTGGTGCATCATAAAAGATTAAATTATTTTACATTTTACATACTTCTTATAAACAATGCCGTAAGGTAACCGAAACGTGGAATAAAAAATGTAAAAAATTAAAAAAACCGCGTTTATAAGCTGTTCAAAAAATTGTTTTAATAAAATCATTATTAACAGGTCGTTTTCAGAAAATATGATTGTTTTAAATTTGATGTTAACCGTGTGCTACTAGCAGACTGTGGTATCTTCTACTGCACCAGGTGTCGTAAGAGGCGACTAAGGTACCAGAACCGGCCGATAGCGGTATATCCATTCGAAACAGTGCAGCTCAAATGCACAGGGCGGGGATGGGCAGCAGAATTCATGTCGCAAAATCTGCGCTCTGCGATTGTCAACACGTTTGCCCAG
This sequence comes from Heortia vitessoides, assembly GCA_020976665.1. Lineage (NCBI taxonomy): Eukaryota > Metazoa > Arthropoda > Insecta > Lepidoptera > Crambidae > Heortia > Heortia vitessoides. The sequence continues at coordinate 769,400 of JACJUM010002929.1, forward strand.
CGCGGCAATTATGGGCAAAAAACCTTCTATCTTAGAGAGACTTATGTCCAGCAGTGGACTTCTAATGGCTTGTATGATGATGACGGCCCAAGTGTGGAGATGGTGGGTAAAAACCAAAAATGATAGAATAAAAATATCTTGAATTGATTTACGTCCACGTCCAGTAGACGTCCAAGGGTGACGATGATTATGATGAGTTCACTTATTTAGTAAAGAAATAAAATATATCAGGCTTTAGCCAGAACTCGAACCCGAATCTTTTCCTTGCTGGTGAACTGCACCTTCATTCTCCTAAGGAGACCTTAGTTAGTAGACACGATGATGTTGTTTTGTGGTGAGATATGTTGAAGGTAATTACTTATAAACACTCAAATATAATTATTATTACCAACTTCAAACTTTCATCATGGCGGCCGTAAAACGTCCACTTCTGGAAATAGGCCTCTCCAGAAAAGGGAAAATTTGCCAATCAGTGGCAATTGCAGAATGTAGCTTTGCTACGGAAATGATAGCCAGCCTGCTGGATTTAAGCATCCCCAAAAAAGGGGTTTTGGTCATATTTTGCGCCATAATTGCCGCGCTGGGCTAGCGTTTTGACAATCGCAGAGCACAGCTTTCGCATCCTGTGTATTCGAACACTGATTCTAGATGTACCTAGGTACTTTGGTCGCCTCTTACCTCATCCGGTAAAGGAGAGGGGAGGGGAGGGTACTATTCTACTCTGCCGGTACTTCACGGCTTTTGGTTCGAATTAGTGAGTTGATTTGTTTATACAGTTATTATATATTGCTTTTTCTTATAAATTCCCAGTAGTTTGATATCCACGAATCTGCCTGCTTTGACATTCAAATAAATAGACAGACAGATTCCATTTTTAATATAAGTATGTATGTTGGTGTCATAGGCAAGGCATATAAACCTATTGTGATATTAAGTGAGCGCGTCGTGTTTGAACAAATGCATGTACATTGAACGTTTTCATTTTAAATTACAAGATGTATTGTTCGTATATTGGTCTCACGATTATACAGTGTTCTTGAGCAGTCATATAATTTAACAAGCGGACCCAACAAACCCATCAACCACCCAAGACCTTTTACAACCATTCTATTTATAATAATATATTTATTTAGCAATTAAAACGACCCTGTAAACCTATTTTAGGTAGACCTCATTCAAAAGGTCATCTGCATTGGAACTTCATTTTCAACTTTTTCTACCGCCAAATCCGGCTGCCAAAAGCTGTCTACCGGTCTGAAGGGTGAGAGAGGAAGTGAACTTCCCCTCATTACTGAGGGGCCCGATGCCCGTTTTATCCTGCGTGCCCCGCGGCTACGACCGCACGTGTAGCTATAGTCGCATCCGCGACGGTCGCGGGATTTGAGCAGGACCGACGGCGATCACTGGAAGGCACCTCTAAAGGCTCGACCTCGGCTCGCGCGGCCAGAGTTGGGGAGTGAAGTTAAATTCCGCAAAAGAGGACGGACATAGTGAACTTGACCGCGCTAGAACGATTATCGCTCGTTGAAGCAGGGACTGCACGCGGCAAACGTGGTGTACTGCTTTACGGAAAGAGTGATTTTTGAATAATGGTGATTGTGTTTTGCCAGTGAGAGGGCGAGAAAGGGCCGCGATTTTAGCGGTAATTTTGTCAGGTGGGTCTTTGGGTACGTGACGTGGACTACAATGACGAACGTGGGCATTTTACAAGGAAAAACGAATTTCTTTCATAAATTCGCGGATCGTCCGCAGATCGAGATACCCATGCAAAATAAGGTTTTAGACGTACCAAGGGGCTTCGGTCGTTCTTCGTAAGAGTTTATTCTGAACTGTTTGAAACGATTTGAGGAGCGATGGGGCCGCGTGAGCAAATACGGGGCTCGCGTACGTCATATCGGGGCGGAGCATTTGAACAGCATTGTTTCGAATGGATATACCGTTATCTATCAGTTCTGGTACCTTCGTCGCCTCTTACGACACCTGATACAGCGAGAAGTACTATTCTACTCTGCCGGTACCTCACAGCTTATCTTCATGCTCGCCAAACTACTGCAGAACAAAAAAATATGCGCCTCTATAAATAAATTTGACTATGCGAGCCGAAACCTGCACCTCAGTATGTACGCGGATTGACAAACGAACATACAAACAGTAAGCATCAGCCTATAGAGGCTTACTAGTTCACAAAGATATCACTAACGGCAAAATTCCCCCTTTTTGGGGGGCCTATGTCCATTATTGGACTTTCAATATCTGATATGATGATGATGACCCTGTCATTTCAATGCCTCTTTCACTCTTCATACCGGAGCACAACAATGCGGACATCACTATTAGGCAGTAGATATATGTAAGGAAATTAGGGTACAAGTAAATGGGGTACCGGCGGGGTAGAATAGTACATCTCTATGTACCAAGAGTCGTAAGAGGAGACTAAAAAACCGACACATAGCGGTATATCTAGCTGAAACAGCGCAGTTTAAGTACTACAGGGTGAGGATAAGCAGATCCTCTTCGCGAAGTAGCACTCTGCGATTGCCTCTACGCCTGCAAAGCGTGGTAATTACGGGTGCAAACCCTGCCTATTTAATCCCGCCCCCGTAAATCTTGTGAAGGCCTATGTCCAGCAGTTCTATGGCTGATATAATGATAGGTGAGAGTGATGTACCAATGCAGAAGACCATCAGCAGAAGTATTTGATGTACTTCATGTGAAGTGACAAGCGCATATTTTTGACCATACAATTTTTTTTCTCCTTTGCCTTGGTAGTCACTCTGCAATTAAATGTAAATTATGCAAAAGGGTTTCTTTTATAACGTAGGGGATCACTAAGAAAGGATTTTTGATAATTCACCCGCTGAGGGAGTAAAACGGGGGTGCAAAGTTAGTATGAAACTTTGCTGTTTTTAAATTTATTCGAATTACATTCAATATAAAGGTTTTTCATTAAAGTCATGAAATACGTGTAAAACAATTTTTTGAAAATTATTCCTAAAAGGGGTTAATAAGGGGTGCAAAGGTATTTTGAAAGTTTTACAACTTAACGCGGGTGAAACCGTGGGCACTGATATTTTTTATATGAAGTTTCTGCTAACAATAACAAACATTAAAAAAAATGGCGTTTCAGCCGGTTACGTGTGTTGACGTGACGTGAAGGAAAATAGAGATTACCTGTTATATTCATACTAGTTAACCCGACAGGCGTTGTCCTGTCTTAACTGTTTATAATAAAAATAAATTACAACTATAACTTGAGATATAAACTATCCAATAAGTTGCAAACTGTACACAGTTAGCAAACAGAAAATAAAATCGGATTTGTTGTTTAGAAGTTAATCTCGGACAAACAACGTGACACAAGATTTGAAATGCATTCAATGCCTAAAATACCTCCAAAATAAATAGAGGACTTAAAAATCGTTTTATATTCTTAGGAGACAGACACGAGAGATCCCTTAAGTCATCAGAGAGTTTAACGCTTAGAATGCCTGTGCATTCCACATCATTCTACAGTAAATTCTTTACGGTTTATGCTGTTTGTGTTGTCGAATGCACTTCCCCTAACAATCCAATGCGCGCGGTCTCTACCGATATATAAGAGAGTGAAGGAGTATTATCTAACGCTATGATAACTTCGATTTAAAAATGAAGCATTTTACTGGCCAAATTAATTACTTTTAAAATATAATACTTGTATTGTACCTACATATTTCAAGGATGTATAACAGTTTTATTTTTTAGTTTTAAAAGTGTGTGTCATGTTTTTTACGTCAATTTATTTTTTTTATATTTTATTTGTATACTACATACAATTTCATGTTTTTAAAAATGTTTTTACACATTTTCCATGCTGAGGTTGCCTGGAATAAATCGCGCTATGCAATAAGGCCGTTAATTATACTTCACTATATACTATTACGATTAATTTTTCACTATATATTGCTTATTGTCTGTAATTTACATGTATTATAATTACCGACCTTTTTGCGACAAAAAGCGAATTGCATTTGTATTAGCAATTGTTGGCTTCTTCCTTATTCTAAAGATAACCTCACTTGTTGTTGTATCAGTGATAATTTGATAAGTGATAGTGTATCTCTCGAGTGGAACTGGACTGCCACTGTGCTGATGGAAAAGCACACAAAATAACTGTGAAATAAGGTGTACATTTGTTTGTCTTGGCTAATTGAAACATACTTGTTTATAGTGCACATTGCTTTGGAAGATTATGGCAAAGACTAAAGAGGTTAATCGGACACCGAACACGACACAACAAATTGTGGCAGACACCGAACTAGATTACGGACACTAGTAAAAGTTACCGGACACCGACCACCAGGAGCTGCCGGACGCTTGTGATGGACTTAAAGAAAATAAAAATCTTTAAACTTTCTTATATTTATACTGCTGAAATGCCTAAAACTAATTAACTGATTTTGAAAATTTATTTACTAATGGAAAGCTACATTCTTCGGAAGTAACAAGGATAATATTTATTACCAAAAAAATCATCACTACAGCCATTACAAGTCCCCAAGGATAAGGGAAATTTTGCCCATAATTGCCACGCTGGGCAAGCGTGTTGGCAATGACTGCGGAGCTGCAGCCCATATGTCCACTGTCTTCGATGGACATACCGCCATCTGTCGGTTCTGGTACCTTAGTCGCCTTTTACGACACCTTTCTATTCTATCAGTACCTCACGGCTGACTAAAACAAAAATAAAACAGAAATACTTAAACTGGATTTGTATTATTGTACATTTGAAGCAAAGAAACTGAAAAACTACTGCATTAAAAGAAGTAATTTACTAATAGAAGAGACATTACCAGCAAAAAGCATTAGCTATATTTTATCCCTATAATCTAATGGAAAAGAAAACTACACAAGCGAAACCGCTGAGCACTGATAATTTGTTAATATATCCTTTGTTTTTGGAGTCACATAAATCATCCCAAATCAAATCAAGATATTTTTATTCAAGTTGGCAAATTACAAGCACGTCCGACTCGTCAAAAATAATAAATAGAACAATTTTAATTCCGAATTACGAATTACTAAATTGTATAGTATTCATAATACTGATGAACCTGATGAACCAATGGGATCATAAGAGACATCTAACGTTTAAAATAGGCCAACCTTACACTATTCTGCCGGCACCAGAGCCTGCCGGATTTTTAAACTATGTCTAATGCAGGTTCATTACACGAGCGAGCAGAAAGAAACTTACAAGAAAAACTGGCGATGATAATGATTCCATCAATACATAATATAGTGTTAATGGAACCCCTACCGGCATCGGTGCTAACAAACCGTTGTCTTAAAGCTAGGTTAGAGCAATTCATTCCCAGGCAGTTTTATCATTAATATAATCTTCAACACTATAATATGCTGTAGTAATAAGCTTACTCTGTTCTTCATTTTGAAATTTATTAATTGGTAACCCTAAATACCAATTTTTTCAATAGAACTTGAAATCTATGATGGCCTAGAGAAAGTATTTTTTTACAAACCTATTACGTTATACTATTGGACGGAATATATTATTTATTTTTTAGCCTTATGCTGAATGAGTCGGATGTCGGATTCAGCATTATAGGGAAAAAGATGCCAAGCCGTTCATATAATGAGAGACCTTGAACATTTCTTTAGCGTAGCTTCGCGACGGGAATGCTGCTGCCCATTCCTGCCCTGTTGAATTAGGTCTATGCTATTCCGGACAGATATACCGCCATCAGTTCCGGTACCTAAGTCGCCTCTTAAGACACCTGAGTACAGAAGGAGGTACTATTCTCTGCCGGTACTTCACGGCACACGGATGCGAGTGATAAGGCGAATATATTTAAAGTATTTTTTTTAAGTTTTTCTTTGGATCATGTAGCGTTTAACCTTTTAGTTTTTTTATCCCCTGGTCAGACGTCAATATTAGAGTAGGGATGGGCGAGTTCATTAAAGAACGACCTTATAAATGACACATTCTCAATAACAACATGTCATACATTTACCTGACTTTGTGATAAGTCGCTTAAAGCGCTTGGGTTAAGGACATCAAACAACAGAGGAATCGCAAATATAATACTTAAATACTTACATTCGACACCCAAACACAAATATAATCATATAAATTTTCGTCCAGTCTGGGATCGAACCCACGTTTTAGTATAGTTCTAATACATAAAAAATACCGACATATTTGCATATCCAATCATGCACTCAAGCGAGTTTGTTGCCTGCAGGAATTGCCTGCTTTAGTCTACATATCTAAACAGTAAATACGAATTATTGCTTGCAAAAAATGGTAAGGCGCTTGGCTTGTTTAAAAAGCTATAATTACCGGCTAAGTAACAAAACTAAAGAAAACTCTCGTAAAGAAATCATCGTGAACAATTTCAACTATTGCAGTAATTGGCTTATTATATACACGCAAAGTACTAGGGTTGACGTGTTGGATAACAGTTAGGTTTTGTTTTACCAGTACATACCATAGTTTCTTAATATGTATATGTAATATTAAATTTATATTTTTCAAAATTTATGTAAAAAGAAAAAAACTAAAATGTATATTGAAATCTATCGTTAATTAATTGAAATCAGAAACCGCGTAGCTCACATATATTTATGTATCAAAAAATCTTGTAGCTTATAGTAAGTCCAAGTACACTTACCAGCTTAGTCTTAAAAAAAGTTTTCAAGATTTAAAAAAATTAAAATAGGCAAGGGCATGCAAATATCATTAACACAAACATTTCTTTAATTTACTAAAATATTAAATTTATCATAAATATGAAATGTCAAACTAATAATAATTCCAATGATCATATAATGTTACGTCTTACCGTGTCAAAAGATCTATAAATACGAATTATTAACGTTTTTTATGAAATAAAATGTACAATAATGATATATATCTATAAATAATTCTTGTAATATAACATATTCTTATATATATACAAGGATAACTTAACAAGGCTTATGACTTTGTTTCAGGAGATAATATATGGCATGTAAACATTTTAATTAATAATTTGATATTATTGATTTTTGGACATATCGTACCGATATTATTTGTTATTATTATTACTTTATTTTTGACTTTTTAAGATTTATGACGGCTTGACTTTTTTGATTTGTATATATATTTTATTTATCGATTCAACTATTGTATCAATCAAATAACGTTCCGTTTCCTTGTTTTGTTTATTATCAATTATTTATTGTTAATAAAATCTTGTGAAAGATTTTTGTTGGCACTGGGCTTGTGAGCGATTCAGATTTTTCATGAGTTACATGTATTTTGATAAATAAATTAATAAAAATATCAACAAAACCAAGTGCGTGTGAAATATCTTACTTACGAAAAATCCACTTATATTGTATTGGTAGGTATATCAAAATAATAACATTTTATCTATACTAGTATTATAAAGCGGAAAAGTTTGTTTGTTTGTTTAAACGCGCTAATCTGAGGATCTGAGGTCCGATTTGAATAATTCTTTTTTTGTTGGATAGTCCATTTATAGAGGAAAGCTATATAACATTACGCTGAGACCAATAAGAGCGAAGCGTCAATGAGAAATGTTGCAAAAATGGAGAAATTATGCACATCTGAGGTCCTTCGTCGTATGCGCTGCATAAATAGTTTAAGTTATTCAAAAATTATGTATGAAAGAATTATTCCTTTTTAATAATAAAAAAAAGTCTGCGACAGTATATGTCTATCTCTCAAGATTTACTCATAATAACATTATTTGTCGAAGAAGGCTTGCTACGATTATAATGTCAGGCCGCGCGGCGGCGGGTGAGGGGGAGATGGGCCTTGCCCCACCGCCATGCTTGCCACTACCACTCGAAAGTGTATCTTTGTGAGGTACCATGCTGCGCGGCTAAGTCGCGTGGTGGGCTCCCTACGGAACGGTTGAATATAGCGTGCTTAATTTTAAACAAATGTAAAAATACAATTTATGCCGAAGTACTTTGACCCATTATTTTAAAAACATTATTTTTTTCCATATTATTTAAAAAAATCTTATTCACGATTATACAATAACATAAACCAACGTGAGCAATCAAAAAATAATCTCGAAAGAGTTTCCGACAACCACGCGAACGAAGTCGTGGGCACAGCTAGTTTCTTGTGATATTTTATCAAGTATTTTAAATCAGCGTTCTTTTATGATAAACAGGCATTTAATTCGGCGACCACGCGACCTAGCGTCAGTGTGACGTGATTCACAGATCGCTGGTCCAGCTTCCGATGGCAACGAACTCTCATGGCCACCATCACAGCCCGCTTGCTTATTATCCAACGGTTTACATTCACTGCTAAAACTTGTTGCTGTAACTGTTTATATTTAGCTCCTTTATTTGATTCCATAAAGTACTTATCCGACAGAGTAATTAAATAAATATATGATAACTTAACAATTTTTTTCACACAACATCTTATAAATTGACCTGACTCTGTGATAAGTCGTAAAGCAATGTGTTATGGACATCAAACAACAGAGCAATCACAAATATAATACTTAAATACATATATTTAACACCCAGACATAGAAAAAAACAGAAATATCATCTTATACATATTTGTCCTTGGTGGGGATCGAATCCACGACCTTTAGCGCACAAGGTACCTTACCAGCATCTGCGCCATCGGGCCTGTCATATTAATTATTTTATTAGGTACTTCTTGTGAATTGTCAAATAATAGATAATTAAATCAAGCATCATATAAATACTTAATGCTTTTTCAAATTGTTTATTATGCATGTAAAAATATTTTTACATAGGTACATAAAAACCAATTGATTAGTGCTAAATATTTCTATTTTATCGAATAATTAACTCCTGTGAAAGCGTGACATTGTAATTTTGAAAAATGTATTTAACATATTATATACATATACAATTGCAGCCGTGAGGTACCGGCAAAGTAGAGTAGGTCCTTCTCAAGTACCAGGTGTCGTAATAGGCAACTGAGGTGCCAGAATCGACAGATGGCGGTATATCCATCCGGAGATGATAGCATAGAATGGAGATGGACCAACAGGTTCGCCCAGCGTTACAATTACAGTACAGGGCAGTATGGCCGTTAGGTCAGCCTTGAACTAGGTCAGGTATAAAAACTTCGTTTTAAATTATATATAGGAACAAAAATTACACATTTCAGTAACACAGTCTTAACAGAATTAAAAAAGGTTTCTCTTTAAACTTGTTCTGTTTCGCCATCAAACAAACTATGTTACAAATTGGATAAAGATAGCAATAATATAATACTAACATACATATTTAACATCCAGATACAGCACAAATACAAATCTTCGTCATATAAATGTTTGTCCTGGGTGGAGATCGGGCCCGGAATGTGCTATCGGGCCCGCCCAACATTTTGTGATTTAATTTTGTTTTAATACCAAGTGAGAGCAAAAAACGTTAGAGCGCGGGTGGAGTGGGTGGAATGGCGTAGTGAATAAAAATGATACAAACAATTATCACGTCATTATCAATCTTAAGTATTAGTTAAAATAATAGGTATATTATGTATATACATACTATCGAATTGGTGTGATGAAGATTAAATAATATACATTTTATTTAATAAAATTATGCTGATGATAAACATACTTGCCGTTATGTACCGACAGGGTAGAAAAGTACATCACTATTTACCAGATGTTAATATGTTTAAATTAAAATTGTAAATAAGTGTTTCATAATCCAATATTAGTTTAATAATAATTTATTCAGTCAATATATATATTATTGTAAAAGGTTCATTAAATGTATTGTTAAAATTAATTAATTAAAAACAAATATCCAAAATAGATTGTACTAGGCTCTATACTCAAAATACTGATGGCTCTGATGACCTTACAGTATTATAAGAGACTCATCTCATAAGAAACAGGTCTACCTTAATCTAGTCTATACTGCAGCCTCATGACGGGCCCGATGGCGCAGATAGTAGAGATCCGGTCTTGTGCGCCAAGGTCGTAGGTTTAATCTCCACCCAGGACGAATGTTTATATGATGATATTCATGTTTGTTCTGTGTCTGAGTGTTAGATATATGTATTCAAGTAAAATATCTGTGATTCCACTTTTTTGCTGATGTCCTTAACATAAGTACTTTAAGCGACTTATCACGGAATTAGGTCAATGTATGAAATGTTGAGGGAATTTATTTATTTTATTACACGATCACCGGACTCACACATAAACCGGACTCTACGATCCGTACTTAAAAACGCTTTAATCACTGAAATATGGCAACACAGCATTAGAAATTTTATATTTAACAACAGGAAAAAAAATACAAATGTACATTATATGAATATTTCCCGCCCTTACGAGTACTATCTATAGGGACATTACCAAATGCGTCATCGCCATAGGGCCAGTCGGCATTAAGGGCAAAAATTACCCGATACTATGAACTTTATCTGTAACTACATGAGTCAATTTTAAATACATTCGTCATTGCAGCCGTAAAATGAAAATGGGGTTTTTGTATATATTGAGTCTGGAGTGGAAATGGGCAGGACATATCGCCTGCTCCTCTGATGATAGATGATCAAAGCGAGCAACAAAATGGATCGGTCGTGAAAGCAATAGATAGAAAGGCAGACGAAGAACTCTCTGGTTAGTAGATATTCAAAAAGTGCTAGGAAAGGATTGGTTGACAACAGCTGATAATAGAAAACATGGCGGACATTGAAGGAGGTCTATACTCAAGAGGGGCCATGGTGTATATTTTTCAAACCATGGATTAATAAAGACTTATTATAATTATATATTAAGTTTCACAAAGTACAAATTTTGTTTGAATTATGTAAACAAGGTTTGTATTCAATGTAGGTACCTCAAGTTCTTATATAAATTAGGGATGAATTCTCTGCAAATGTAACCAGGAAAGCTCATGCAGAGCTGTCAACCGCTGTAGCAATATTGCGTGGTGATGTGGACTCGCCTGAATGTGTAAAGCAATTGTCACGTATCTTTGTGCCTGACAACCATCTGCGCATTCGATCCGGACGAAGACATCGGCTGTTTGCGCCTCTGCCATGTCGTACTGTAGCGCGTGCGCAATCACCTTTATGCCGCATGCAGCGGGCAATTATTTCTCACCCAGACCTTGACGTATTTGTAGACAGCTTCAAATAATTAATAATTAAGCTCGATGTAGAATAATTTAATTTGTAACTTCATAATTGTGTAATCGACACAACCGTATACTAATTATGACAATAAATAAATAAAATATAATATAGCACATGTTACTTGGTGAATATAGCTTATAAATAATGAAATAATTTTTAAAATCATTCTAGTATTTATTATGTTAAACCGTAACAAGTAAACGAACACACGAATCATTCACCTTCATTATATTAGTATTGATACGTACGTGCTTTTTTTGCTATAGTAATGTTTTTGATGGCTGTGGAGTACCGGCAGAGTAGGATAGTACCTCCCCCTGTACCAGGTACCGTAAGAGGCGACTGAGGTACCAACACCGATAGATGGCGGTATATCTACTGGAAGCAGGGCAGCTCATAGCAGTGCGGGGATGGGCAGCAGTATCCACGCAAAACTACAATTTGCGATAGCCGCCACGAGTGCTCTGCGCGGCAAATTAACGTGTGCGTAATGGCACGGCCATTACGCGATCTCTTTGATTTTACAAACCCAATATTAACATACCAAATTAAATGTACCGGAAAAACTGTGACGTCACAAACAAGAAATCGGACCAGCCTCCGTCATTGCCGGTTTTTCCAGGTCTGTGTGAATTGGCCGGAAAGGCCGTAAACCGGTGCAGCAGTTGTTAATATTTGCTATTTAAATATCTAGGCAGGTTACCCGGCTGAGTGAGTACGTCTGACTACATTCTTGTCTATGATGCGTCATAATCGAGTGCTTGGGAACAAATTCATTGTAAGTATTACTGTTTAGGTCTGTAATGCAAAATAATTAATTAAACGGCGCCCGCAATATTCATTTTAAAATGTTTAAATTTAAACAACAATGAAATTTTAAAATATATTGATGTAATTTTAAAGGTATTTCTTTCTATATTAAAAACTAGCTGTGCCCGCGACTTCGTCCGCGTGGAATAGTTTTTTTTGGGTGCCATTCCTCATAACCATAACTTATATAAACTTGGAATGTCATGTTTATTTATATCGAATCAATGGCTTGAAAAATAAGTTTCAAGTTTCTAGCTCCAAAAATAACGATACTTCCATACAACTTTTCATCCCCCTTTTGACCCCTTACAACCCTTTTTTCGAACTAAAAAATAGCCTATGTCCTTTCTCAGGGTCTAAAGATTGTCTGTGCCAAATTTCATCAAAATCGTTTTCGAGGTTTAAGCGGGAAAGCGTAACAGACAGACAGACAGAGTTACTTTCGCATTTATAATTTTATATATTATAAGGACTAGTAGGGATAATTGTGCTACGCAAATGACCAATGAGCCAGATAAATTAGGACATAAGAGTTATTTAAACAATTACCGCGGTGTACCAGCGGAGTAGAATAGTACCTTCCTCTGTACCAGGTGCTGAAAGAGGCGACTAAGGTACCGAAACCGACCAATGCGCTGTTTCGGATGCATACACCTCGTATTCATCCGAAACAGCGCAGTTTAAATACTACAGGGTTAGTTTGGGCAGCAGCATCCTCGTCGCGAAGGGAAAGTTTATTATTTTCACTTAGTTGTAAGTAATATTTTTTACTTTTTATGTGATGTATTGTTAAATAATATAAAGTAGATGAGTACTTAAGCTAGAAATCAGGTAGACGGTACGCATGCGCAGGCTACGTGGTCTTACTTGCTCTTGCACAGAGGAATTTCATTCATCCTGAGGATCCTGATCCGGAAAATGAGATAATCTATCTTGATGTATTATAAACCGTGAGGTACCGGCAGAGTAGAATAGTATCCCCCTCTGCACTTGGTGTCGTAAGAGGCGATTAAGGTACCAAAACCGACAGATGGCAGTATATCCAACCGAGGCAGTATAGCTCAAATGCATAGGTTGGGGATGGACAGCAGCATCCCCGTCACGGAAGCTGCGCTTTACGATTGCCAACATGCTTACCCAGCGCGGCAATTATCGGCAAAATTCCCCCTTTCTTGGGAAGGCGTATGTCCAGCAGAGGTTTTCCAATGGCTGTAATGATAAATGTTTTAGCACCGATCCTTAATGTGTTTACAAAGTTTTAATTATATCTGTCTAAAGTGGGTCAAAATCGACCTCGAATGAGTCGATTACAAACATACACACATACATACAACTGAAGCTTAATATAATACACAATTTTCTAACAATAATGCCCGTCGGTACAAACAAGTTCCATTCTTTGTTTGCTTTTCTATGACTACTTGTCCACTCGCGACATCTGTGAGGTCTCTGTATCGTTATCACCTTATACGCACGGCAGTAAACTATGTGTAACTCACCAGGCAGTGCGCTTGAGGAAGCTATTTAACAATAGGAAGTGAACTCTTGGACATGTAATTGCAATGTTGTATTGTTACTTTGTATAAATACTAGTTAGATTAAACTACCAACATTTCCCGCGATAAGTTGTAGAACTTTTGTACTAAATCTGCATCCCCTTTTACCTCATTAAGGGATGGTTTTACAACCCTTTAGTGGGGTAAATATACAAAAATGCTTTCCTAGTTCTCCCCTACGTCATAAAAAAGCTTGTGCGCAAATTCAAGTTTCTAACCTCTATAGTTAAGGCCCTGCGTTGATATGTCAGTCAGTCAGTTATTTATTTATTTAGACCAACCAACAACTGGCTGTAAAGTACTGACAGATTCGAAAGGCGACTGAGGTATCAGAACTGAAAAATGGCAGTATATCGACCCGAAACAGTGTAGCTCAAATGCATGGGACGGGGATGGGCAGCAGCATTCCAGTTATGAAAGCTGCGCTGCGATACGCTTGCCCAGCGCGGCATTTACGACCAAATTTCCCGCTTTTTTGAGAATATATATATATATATATACATATAATAGTATACATAAAGCATTAAATAAATGCACGTTTACATGCACAGTTAAGGAAGATTGTTAACCACCCTGACACATTTCCCGCGCTCTAGACCACATCAAACATGTCCGAAGTACATTTACCATTTGATCAGCGTTTGCCCTTTGAGGCCTGTCTTTATCATTCGCAACCACAAATTATATATGTATTACATTTTTCAAGTATATATATATATTTCCATTATATTATCTGGTAGTTTATGAGCCTTTATTTCTTCCCGTCTCCCGTCTTGCAATATTGGTATAGATTTTATTCTCATTTCACACTTGCCAAAACTTTCTAAGACTCCGTTATCAGCTAAAAATAATTCATGCTAGCTAACCTGACAGACGTTGTCCTACATATAGCGACTTTAAATTGAGATATAAACTATCCTATCTCTCAAGTGGCCTATATTGTTTTGTATTTATATATTTCGGACTTTTGTTAATAGTTTTTAAAAAACATTCTTTTTCAATAATATTTGTTAAAAATAGCTAAAACATAAATATAAAACAAAATAGCTTTTCAAATAACATAGTTATAACAAAGTAATTGTTTTTATTTCCTCCTGAAAATCTGCACATTGTCACTTACGACAATTGAATTTATGACCGTCGATATTATTATATATATATAATAGATCTGTTCTAGACTCAGTGAAACAAAAGTTATATGACCACATTTATTTATTTATTAAATAAGATTTACAATGTAAAGTAATTTGTTGTTATATGATTTTACATTGTATGAATAATTAGTCCAGAAAATTTGTACAAAAATATACTTTGTCAGGTAAATACAGCATTTAAGTAGACTCGTCTACTTAAGCTCTCAACTCAATGAAAATAATTATATAAACAAAATTAAATTAACAACGCTATACAGGACACGTTTGTTGTTTACTCGAATATATTAAAAAAGATGATCTACATTATCTTCATCTTAAACACATAATCCAGCCAGCCAATCTTTTTACATAGCCTACCGGTATGTTAAAATCAATTTAATAATTTTGGCGTAACATCCATACATATTGACAAGTTTTTGCATTTATTCGCATAGTAAAATTAGAGATTATAGAACTTTTTATAAAAAATCGATATAATCTTATTTCATCAAATCACTGTTAAAGTATGTGTGTTAAAAAGCAAGAAACGGTAAAGAAAGTAAATCAGTACAGAAATATTTAAATCAGCTTATAAGACATTTGCAAGCAATGCTCATGCTCAAATTTATCAAAGATGTCTATTCAAATTATTTATTTATTTATTTCTCAAAACACTTGTATAAAGATTATGTCGGCAAATATGTCAATGTGTCGTGAAGTACCGGCAGAATAGAATAGTACCTCCTACGTCACCAGGTGTTGTGAGAAGCGACTAAGGTAACAAAACCGACAGATGGCGGTATATCCATCCGAAACAGTGCAGCTCAAATGCACTCAGCGATTGCCAACACGCTTGCCCCTTTCTTGGGGAGGCTTATGTCTAACAGGGGACTTCCAATAGCTGGTATGATGCTGATGTCAATGTCTAAGTGCGGAGTGAGTACATTCCGTAATGCGCGGTTTTTCGGCGCAAACGCCGCATTAACTGTTCTCGTTACCGGCTTATAAAAGAGTCTCAAGAGGTGCCGTATTTTTCTGTCTATCGATGTCTGCTCATGATGATAATTAAAAGCTCATTTGAAATGCGCATGCATCGGTACTGAGTAGTCGCATTAAAAAAGAAAGTCACCAGGATGGTCTTAAAATTTCAGGTTCACAACACATACCTACCACCAGATTATCATAAATAATCATAATAATATATGTTGAAAATTTTAACTTCAAAGCAATTGTGTAGATCACGCAATCTGTAATTGAAGTGTCTTTTCCTCAAGCTCTTTAGGAATTGTTTTTAATTTATCAGTTAATTTGACAATGTCATGACGCACTGAATTTAGCCGAGTAGCATTTCAAGTTTGCCCGACAGACATCGCAAAGCGAACCCGGCCAGTAACAAAACGAACGCGCGAGACACGTAACGCGCCACGCGTATTACTTCGTCAAACGCTATAGCGGAATCAGTGAACTGAGTAAATAATAATTTATTAAGAGAACACATAGTATTTGTTGACGAAAACAGTCGTCCGTAACTTGATTATAAGTTTTTAACTTTTATAAAATTAGTTTAAAGTGCCACAATGTCGAAACTGGAAACAGCGGTGACGGCGCCGAAAGAATCCCGGAGTCCGAAACAAGTGAAAGACTTGAACGATATTGAATTGGTCTTTGGAACTCCAAACTCGCCAAAGAATGACGTTAAACCTGATGTCCACTCGATCGCTAATGAACGCAAAAATGTGAGTATGAAAGTCAGTTATACAGATAAAATGCAACAGTAAACAGCGTGTTTTAAGATCTCTCATGCATACTCTTAGCATTAGAGATGAATCTTCACAAAAAATTATTTCTGATCGCACCCGCATTGTCCTAATAAACAAACGCCAATGTTTGCATAGCTCAACAGTCTTTACTACGTTTGTATTAAAATCTAATTAAATTATATATTTTTTACCAAAATTATCAATGATTATCATTAGGTTTATAATTTTTAAAAATATCTTTGCATATAAAACTTATTGTAATTTATATATTGCATTGATATATTGACCTCGAAAAAATAAAGAATATATTATTATTATCGACCGTAAGATGTTCAATTCAATCCGTAAGGGACAGGTGGGCAAACATTTTTGTATTTATCTATTTCTGACTTTTGTTAACAAAGTACTGTTTCAAGTGAAAAAGGATTTAATTTCAATTATATTTGTTAAAAACAGCTTAAACATAATTAAAAAAAAGGATCTTCCAGCAATGAAGTTATAACGAATTAAATGTTTTTATTTTCTTTTTGTTCTTGTAAACCTGCACATAGTCTTACTACAATTGAATTTATGACCGTCGATATATACACTAATATGCAATATGAGAATTCGCTTTTAATGCTAATAGTTGACAATAAAACATAGTTTGCAATTGATATACTAGTATGTATTAGGTTAATGTAAAGATATATATTTTACATCTCTTTAATATCTACCTATAATACTAGTTATTAGTTATATCGTATCTTCTAAAGTCGCTGATACATTGAGAGAGTTAAGATATCGTGCAAGAATTCTTCCATTTGGTCTTTGTTAATTTTTTCTGCAATATGCGTTTTACACGCCAAGTGTTAAAATAAATTATGTAGGTAGGTATCATCTTGGCAAACAGGTTGTTTGTCACTATATGTGTGGCGCTTTTCTTCACACTTTTTTAATACTTCAGAAAGTGTTAATTAAGGCTTAAAACTCTATTTATAACTGATAGATTAAATATGTATTCTATAATTGACCAAGAATGTCAGATTACGGTTACATGTGAAGAAAATTAAGAAAAAGTTTGATGTAGGTATTTCTAGTTTAATTAGTTAACTGTTTATTCAAAATGGGTTTTGTCTAAGCAAATTAACTATTACATTGTGCATTAATATCAATGAAACGTTATTTGTAACGTAAGAAATTACGATCTTCAAAAAGTTTCTTTTTTATTTACCTATCAAAAGATTTTGACCGACCTATGCAAACTCTTTTACATTTCGATCTATTGCAAATAAAACGGTTTTACGATTTTTGAGTCTCCGTGTCAGGTTTTCTCCTTTGGGATGAAAGTAGAAAAGGTTAGAACCGGGTAAATATTTTCTTTGTTTACAATAAAACTTTCAACGGCTTTGGATCGCGGATTATGTTGACGTCGCCTTACGGCAACCATTTCCAATGAGTACCTAATAATGCGTAAACTTTATGTAACATTATTCATTTTATCCGTACAATTAAGTCATTTTGGGTATTTGAGAATATATGTATTTAAATACAATGCCAGAATCCCATCGATTGTACGTGTGATTCAAGGTAGGCTCCGGTCGTCGCCCCCTCCCACACACTGTTTGTTGACTCAATGGCTTAACAATATGTAACCAACAAAGCCTTCAGAAAAATCTATTGATCATTGCGTAAACAGACTATTTAGAGAATTGATCTCAGTGCCACAATTTTGAAGACAATTGCGAAATTATTTGTAACATGAATAGTACTCATTAATTGAGAAAACCGAGAGATTACTTTACGAAAAACAAATGCCCAGTCACGTGATCAAATATGTCTTTATATAAGTATAAAAAAAATTGTATGTTCGGGATGAGAGCTTCTTAACCGACTTTAATACATTTTTGCTCAAGGAGTGCACTTTCATCAAACTTGAGCCAAAAGATAGTTTATACCTCAATTTTTCATCATCGTATTAGCCAATACGCTTGACCAACCCGGCAATTATGGGCGAAAGAAATTCTCCCTTTCTTAGGGAGACTAATGTCTAGCAGTAGACTTCTAATGGCTGATAGAGTGATGATGATATCAGCCATTGGAAGTCAAATGCTGGGCATAGGCCTCGAGAAATTGTCAATTTATTCCATGTTTACCGCGTTGGGTAATCGCAAGCGCAGCTTTCGCGAAAGGAGACGCTGTTACTCATTCGCACCCTGTAAGGTACCTTCAGACTATTCTTCAGTAGAATAGTCTCTTGTACCAAGTATCGTAAGAGGTAACTAAAGTACCAAAACCAATAGGCGGCGGTATATCTATTCGGAACAGTGCAGCTCAAATGCACAAGGCGGCAATGGACAGCAACATTCCTATCGCGCACGTGCGGTTGCCAACACGCTTGTCCAGCGCGGCAAATATGGTCGATATTCCCTCTTGGGGAGGCATATGTCTAGCAATAGACTTCTAACGGCTGGTATGATAAATAGGTTAAATATGAAGGCCTCCTTCAGGTCTTTTCAACTCGTCTCTGCCTATTTAGATGTTCAGCCTTCGTCTTCTGCTACATCTGTTGTCTGAATATCGCGAGACATGCCCAGCCCACTGCCATTGTAGTATTAGGATTTGCATGAAACTCTTGTTTTCTGGCTGATCATTTCTTGACTTTGTAATTAACACTACCTTATCATTAACACTAACTATTTAGTATTGATGGAACCTTTTTCACCACCAGTTTTTCTTGTAGGTTTCTTTCTGGTGGCTCTGTAATGAATCTGCATTGAACTTAGTTTTAAGACTCGTCTGGTGCCGGCAGACTAGTATAAGGGAGCCCAATTGAAATGTTAGATGTCTCTTATGATCCCGTCGAGTCATCAGGGTCATCAGAAATTACTACTTCATATTTCTGAATTAAAATTGTTCTATTTATTATTTTTGACAAATCGAAAGTGCTTGTAATGATCCTACTTGAATAACAAATGTTTGGATTTGCATATTTTCCTTAGGATTGAGATACCTACCATTTGCAACATACATACATCACGCCTGTGTCCCATCAGGGTGGGCAGAGACTATGGATCTCCACTTGGCATACCTCTCTCGCTTCCCTTACTCGCATTAGTCCTTTCATACACGCTCGTTTTTTCTTAGTAATTCTGACCTAGCCCTTCTTTAATACCTCTTCTACCTGGTTATAGGCGAAGATATGTTCGCTTCGGTCTTCCTATACCTACTCTTCCATTCATTCTTCATATGCAAACATAGCTATGAGTATCTCTTGTTGTATCTAAAATCAAATATTCTTTAAACTGGATCATCATTATTAGGTATACTTCATCTTTATAGTGTTGTAGATATAAAAAAAAATATCAGTACATATATACTAACTACTAAGGTTGTATTTAAGTATGTGAACATATCTTTGACATACATACAATTGACATACAAGCAATTTCAGAACAATGTACACGTACAAATTATTTTTTATTATCACCTTTTTCCATCCGAAGGTAGTCTGAAAGAATTCGCTTTTCACGATAAGGCCGCCATTGTACTTTGTGATTATTGTTTTTATTTACATGTATTAATGTGTCTGGTGTATAATTCTTTATTATTAATAACAACTAATTCATTATTAACAATAATAAAATGTCTAATATTTCTAAGGGTTAATGCATATGAAATACACTTTTTTGCGACTCGTTGCGTGTCATCACATAGATATCACTGGCGTGTCGCCAGTGATTTGAAGACACAATGTCCCATTTACCCATTAATTTTACGAAGAGGCATCTCACCTTTTAAACCAGAACACTGCAATGTGGATACTGCTATTTGAGGGTAGAAATGGGTAAGTGAGGTACCAATGCAGCCGCCGACCTTTGCTTTTTCTACCTCATGTAAATAGAGTTTGTAGAAACAAAATGTGTCACTAACATGAATTATGCTGCATCAAGATGTCAATACTAGCTGTGCTCCGCGGTTTCACTCGGGTAGTTCCTTTTTTGGTGGGAATGTGGGGATATAATACAGCTTGTATTTTGTTGACAATATATATTTTTATTTGAGATGTTTTTAAAACGGTTCTCGAATTAATTTGTTACGGTTGTATAAAAATACATATCTTGCTTATGTAGTTCCATTTTAGGTAGATTTATGTCACTTGGTAAGATTAGAGCTTTGTTATGGTGAAAGAATTATGAAAATCTGTACAGTAGGTCTAAGTTTATTCGTTGACGTACAAAAATACAAATCTCTCTTCTTTATAATAGACATCATCCTTAACATTACATCAGCCATTTGAAGTCCATTGCTGGACATAGGCCTCCGCAAGAAAGGGATTTTTTTCCCATAATTGCCACGCTGGGCAAGCGTTATAAGGCTCAGGTTAAAAGTGTTAAATTTGATTCCAGATCGGAAAAAAGTTTCAATCTTTGTAGGCTGTAATGGAGAGTTTTTTTTAATAAATATTCTAACTGACGCGACAAACGTTGCCTCGACTTAACGAAGACTATTTAATTAGAATAGGTTATTAAGTTTAAATAATATACATTTTATATAATTAAATTATATTGATGAAAAAAAGTGTATTTATTATTCTAATGTTTTATGATATACACTTATTCTTATCTTTTTTTCTATTGCTTCTTTTTTAATGTAAAATTATGACATTTGACATTTACAATTATTGTTGGGTATCTATTTTTTTATTTTATAATTACCCGTGCATTTTTTTCTTCCACAAGAACTATCTTCCGACAATAACTATATAGTATATATCGTATAAAATATCATTTCTTGATTTCTTATCTATATATATCAAGAAATAAAGAAATTTACTTGCATGTAGTCATATTAATTTAAATGTTTCTAAATAATCATTTATAATAAAACTTTTCAATAAATAGAAAAATTACTATATCTCACTGTAACAGATTATTATATCTCCACCTGGCACAGACATCAGTGACACTTTTAACGAATCGTGTACTTGGCAATGACAATGTTGACACTGCGCGGGTTTGCTAATTATAGAATTATTTGTAGAGCAACGTAGGAGGAAATCCCATGCACGCAGACCGCGTTCTTGGCTACCTCCCGCTTATCCTGAAGGAACTTATTTCTGGATGTGTTGCGTTGATTTTTGGACGTGTTGCGTAGAGAATTATTTGAAGGGCAAAGTTGGGGGAAATCCCATGCACGCAGACCGCGTTCTTAGCTACCTCCCGCTTATCCTGAAGGAACTTATTTCTGGATGTGTTGCATTGATTTCTGGACGTGTTGCGTACAGAATTATTTGTAGGGCAAAGTTGGGGGAAATCCCATGCACGCAGACCGCGTTCTTGGCTACCTCCCGCTTATCCTGAAGGAACTTATTTCTGGATGTGTTGCGTTGATTTCTGGACGTGTTGCGTAGAGAATTATTTGTAGGGCAAAGTTCGGGGAAATCCCATGCACACAGCCCGCGTTCTTGGCTACCTCCCGCTTAAACTGAGGGAACTTATTTCTGGATGATACTGACCTACATTTCGTAACTGTGTAAATAAAACACGTGTAATTTTTACCTTTGGTGATGGAGGCTGAAGACAATTGGTAACAGCGACTTATCAGATGGAAAGACTCGTATCTAGCTAAGTCGACAAACAAACATACAGTCCGCGTAATAGTAAACGCCACTGCAGCCTATAGACGCTCGTATCATCACAAGGATATCACTATCACGTTGCCTAGTGACTTGAAGATATCATGTCACATTACCCGGTTATTTCACAGCCACTCTGAGCTTTCGAATGATTATTTCGATTATTCGGGACACTAAACAAACATTCAATTCAAGATTCAAAGAAATACATATTATGTTCACTTAAAATGAGATAATTTAACAAATTCGTAATACGTTAGTTAGTTTGTCGGCGACACGCAACACAACCGAATTATTATATGCACGACTCGATCAGCACAAAAACGAAGGTACATTCAAAAATCTCACAACGAATATTTTGCCAATCACCATCCGTGACATTGACGATTCGGGTACGCACAAGAAAAGCAGTGGTGTCTTGCACAAATAATCATTTAAATATACTGTGGCGCCACACATAGCAACTCAATAAGAGAATACGTGCAATCCCTGCCACCCTCAAGCGATAACCGACCGCAATATGTAGTGCATTTAGGTCCACTCAACCCAAAGCAAACAACGATCTACTGTCCCAAATAAACTAATATTCTTTTTTATAACTTTAAGTGATATTCAACTACAGGCTCACTCTGTCTTCTTTTTCATAACTTAACCTTATCCCCAACGATGGCCACTCGAGTCTGGATCGTCGAGCCTTACAGCCGCGGCCTCCGCTGAGGTATACGCAGGTGGAATCAGGCACAGGGTCGCTCTTAAATGAGCAACCTCGCCCCCTCCTCCGCGCCGGAACTGACGTCTGAGTAGCAATATTAGGTTTAGCAATATTAGGTCAATATTAGGTACTCCGAAAAAATATAATTAAATACGATATATACATACAACTGACCCGAGCCAAAGTCGGCCTTGGAGTCGACCACCAGACCTCCCTTTTGTGGCCTTCCCTTTTTGAAAACCCATTGAATTCGTACTTTCGCCAAAATACGAATACTTTTGCATCGTTGATATTTATAAACACACTGCATACATTAAATAAATTAAAAAAAATCATATATGACCCGAATTTAATAATATTCAGTTTACAGTGACATCATTGCCGCAAACCGCAATAATATTAAAGTAGAGATTAAATGAATTGATTGATGATTGATCATTTTCCTAAAGAAACTGTGACAATGTGTAAAACCAGGACAATAATGGTGAAATAGATCAATTGGCGCGTGATCTAAACAATTGCTCGAAGGGCTTTGGGCACAAGGGCATTATAAATTAGTCATCGCTGCGTTAGGGTCTACCGCAAAGCTTCGTTGAAATCTACAGGTAGGTAGGGATAATCCATAAATGATTTCTGTCCCGATAATTTAGCAGGTCGGGAAAAAACGAATCATAATACATTCGCATATCGTATTAACTGTGCATTCTTCTGTTTATAAGGTTTTTTTATATATATAAATATTTTACACAACTCTCATACATTGACCTCTCCGAAATAACATAAGTGCTTTGAACGATTCAAAGCACTTATGTTACGGACAACAGAGGAATCACAAAAACAA
Organism: Heortia vitessoides; assembly: GCA_020976665.1. Taxonomy (NCBI): domain Eukaryota; kingdom Metazoa; phylum Arthropoda; class Insecta; order Lepidoptera; family Crambidae; genus Heortia; species Heortia vitessoides. Next base: position 792,990 of record JACJUM010002929.1, read on the forward strand.
TACTATATTATACAATAAATACATTAAACACCTAGACACAGAACAAACACAAATATTCATCATATACTGGATATAGGCCACCCCCCGGGAAAGGGAGAATTTTGCCTTTAATTGCCGCGTTGGTCAAGCGTGTTGAACGCTGCTTTTCGCTGCACATCCCCACCCTATACATTTGAATTACACTGTCTCGGCATTTAGTTCAGTATTGCCGGCAGCAGCAAGAGCCGTGAAGGAGTTGATTTTAAATCAGGCGTAACGCGCGGTATACCGCCGCAAACCCTACATTGTTCGCGCAATCGCTCATACAATTCGGATTGCTCTAATGAGCTGTTTATTTAACACCAATGGATTCTTTATCTCGATACCTTGACCTCACCTCCGTCTGTCTGTTCACAATTGGTAAACACCCAATTAGTTAATTACACGTATATTGTTGTGTGACTTCATTACTATTTTAGGATGGAATTTTTCTAATAATATGGGTGACACGGTCGCCCTGATGTACAAACAGAGTAGAATAGTACCCCCACATCAGGTGTTTTGAGAGGTAACGGATCACAGATTTTTTTATTAGACCAGGTCGACAAACAAGAACAGTCCGCGTGAGACAGTAAGCGTCCAATACAACAAGACAGTAAACGTCACTACAGCCTGTGACGCTTGTAATATCACAGGGATATCACTTGCGCGTTGCCAACCCTTGTTCTTGTTAACCCAAGACTAAGAAGAACAAGGAAAATTCCTCGTTTCAGGATAAACAGACAGATAGACCCACGTTCTGGGGTTATATCATCATATTTATCAACCATTACATTAATTGGAAATGACCAATTATTTGTCAGAATGGTTTACATTACAGTAATTGGTCATTACCAATTAATATAATGGTCGGACACATCATGGTGTAATCTAAAATCTGACTGCAGTGTAGATGTTTGTATTACCTTTTAGGGTCATTTGCACTTATATTGTTTAAAGTTATTTGTGAGTTACATTATATTATATTTTTTTTTATAAATTCACACAACATCTTAAACATTGACCTGACTCCAAGATAAGTGGCTCAAAACACTTGTGTTACGGACATCAAACAACAGAAGATTTAAAAATATAATACTTAAATATACCGAAATAACACCCAGACACATTACAAATACAAAAATTACCTTTAGCGCATAAGATAGGATCTGCGCCATCGGCGACACAAATAGACGACTATCACCTCAACCCGACTTCGTGCGTACATACCAAAATTTTATCCCGTTGCTCCCTTAACGATGGCAGTTTTATTCCCGTTTTTGCTTAACCTGTAAACTAAACACATATAAACTTCCCGACCTTAATCTGATCCTAACAATTACGAATATAAAAAAAGAACTAAACAAATCGGTGCAGTCGTTCCAGAGTTATGCGCGAAGATATATATAATCAAATAAAATATATTTCTGTTTGTTAAGGCTGATCTCTGAATTTAACTGATAGATAGATTCCTATCTTCCTGTCACGAACGTAATCTCCGTTCTTCTAATACTCTCTCGCTCTTAATAATAATATACTCTTCATTGTACACCAATGAAAACAATACAAGAACATTACAAAAACATGGAATAGTAGGTACAAGAGGCGGCCTTATCGCTGAATGCAATTTCTTACAGGCAACCTTTGGATAGAAATTATGTTAAAGTTGGTGGAAGTTTGAGGTGCATCTAGTACATACATACATAATAATAAACATACATATATACATATAATACACATACATTCAAATACATATAAAAGATAAAGTTACAGAACAAGGAAAGTGACAGAATCAAAAAGCAAAATCAAAGTGACAGATAATAATCCTTTACCATTCTCTTAAAAATAGAAAGAGAACGAGCAGATCTCACTTCAAGGGGAGCGCATTCCACAAACGAACAGCTTGAACTGTAAAGGATTTGCTATAGAAGCTTGTGGAATGCAGAGGCATTTTGAGTGATAAATTCAACTTAACTCCTTCTCATCACTCTAGTTTTAGACACTCTTTTATAGTGACAGCTATACGACTCTGGAATCAGCTTCCTTTGAATATTAAGCGATCCCCAAACAAATTTATCCTGAAACGCTTTCTCTGTACTTTATTTACTGATGCTGGTTCTATAACTTTATAACCCTATTTCTGATGTGCGTTTTTTTATATATTTTTTTTATATCATATGTATTTATTGCAAAATATTTATACAAATATGTATGTAATGTTTATCTATTTTGTTTATATATATAGTCTGCACCACTATATTTTTTTTCTGTAATGGCGTCGTGTAATGGTTGACTGGGAGATAATGCCAACTGGCATTCCGCCATTTGTACATTTTGTAATATTTTCTGCAATAAAATTCAATAAATAAAGAAAAATATCTGATGCTATAAGTAGTAACTCGGGCTACTTTATTAATTTTGACGGGCCCGATGGCGCATATTGTAGTGATCCTATCTTGTGCGCCAAGGGCCGTGGGTTCGATTCCCACCCAGAACAAATATTTATATGATGATATTTATGTTTCTTCTGTGTCTGGGTGTTGAATATATGAATAAGTAGTATATTTGTGATTCTTCTGTTGTCTGGCGTCCGTAACACAAGTGCTTTAAGCGACTTATCACGGAGTCAGGCGCAAATGTATGAGAAGTTGTGGGAGTTTGTTATTATCATTATTTACTTGCTGTGCCTGCGACTTTGTCCGCGTTCTCACATTATTCTTGCGTAACTTCACTCGATTATGCAGCGCACGCAACGAAAGCTTAAGAGCTTTCATTTTATATCGTATATTTTTCGTTCGTTTTTGCCACATTTTTGATTGATGCTCTACTCCATGTTGCCTAGTGCGATGTTATATAACCTGGGTAATTCTTTATAAAAAAAACTGTCTGCCAGTGAAATCCCGTCCAAATCGGTTCAGCCGTTCCAGAGATTAGCTGGAACAAATAGACAGACACACAGAATAGAATTGTAAAAAATATATATTTTTGGTATGTGTACCGTATATACATTCATATGCATGTAGTAGAAAGTAGTTATTTTAATATTACACACAAACATTCCAATTTTATTTATATGTATGTATAGATTTATCTTTTAGGAACGTGAAATACGTCGCTAGTAAAAAATCAAGATGATTTTGATAATTATAATTTTTTAAACCTTTACCAACCTTGACCATTTAAAATGTTGTTGAATTTCCTCTGGCAACTCCTCATAATTAGATGACAAATGTAAGGATTCCTAAAAAACATCAAAGAACGGTATGCAACAGTGCACGCGATCATAATTAGGGTGGCAGTGCAGATGCCTGACTCACGTCGGATGCAAGGAAAAACCAACTTACCGCACGCGCCGCGGGATTCTTGTTAGCTCGCGATCTTTGGACCTCTCAGGGACTTCACTGAAACTGCAGTCTTAATGACTAATTATTAATTAAATAATTTATTCAGTAGGCTGTATTTATGCGTCACGGTAATAAATCCCCGCGTGCGTTTCCTTTGAAAAGCCTTTTTTTTCAATTAATTTGCCACCGCATTTTTTTCTATAACGTCATTTATTCGTTATTGTCTTTATTTATCTACAACTGCCCTGTGCTTACGACTTCGTCTTTGGGCAGCACATTGTCACACATTGTTGCCACTTTTAACGTACATACATTATTTAATGCTCTGCTCCATTCAGTCACGGCGTGATGTTATTAACCCTAAGTCCCTCCTTATTGGATAAGCTATCTACCAGCGAAAGTCCCATCCAATTAGGTTAGCTGTTCCAGAGATTAGCCGGAACAAACAGACAGATAGACATATTAAAATTGTAAAGAAAAATATTTTGGTATGTGTACCAAAATTTGGTATAACATTTATATGCATGTAATAGACAGTGGTTATTTTAATATTAGAACCAAAAACTCCCAATTTTATTTAAATGTATGTATAACTGTGATAATTATATATAATAACTCGTATTATTGCAAGCCTGTTATTAAAAGAATACCCCTGACAACAGCAGCTATCTGATATTCGAGAGCCAAAAAAGGGAGACAAAAAACTAAGAAAAATATTTTTATATGAGAACCATATGTATTTATTATTACGTATTTCACATTATTTAAAAGTTAAAGTCAAATATACTTTATTCAAGTAGGCCCATTATAAGCACTTTTAAATTGTCAATAGAACAAGTAATAACATTAATATTCCCAATGAGGAAGAGATTTATGCATATTCATATATAATACAAACGACGCTGTTGACCCAAGGGCTCATAAAAGTCATCTAACACAAAGATATCATTATAAATAACCTATTGGAATAGGAATTAAAAACAGATACTCCAATTTTATTTATTTGTATTTTTAAAAGACAACACATGAGAATATTTAAGACGCGACAGTCTGTCGGGTGAGCTCGCATATACATTTAATTAAATAAATTCCCATAAGATCTTGTACATTGACCTGATTCCGTGATAAGTTGCTTAAATCACTTGTGTTACGGACATCAGACTATAAAGGAACCACAAATATACTACTTAAATACATATATTTAACACCAAGACCTAGAATAAACATAAATGTCATCGTATAAATATTTATGCTGGGTTGGACTCGAACTGACGACCATCGCCATCAGGCCCGTCTCTAAACTCAGATATAATGAATTACTATGTATTCAGTGTTTACTCGGGACAGTAAAGTTGAATATGTTTGTTGAAACGTGTTCATTAAGATTCCAATGAGGATACATTCAAATGCAACAATATGCATGCGATAATTACGACGTTTGCCGTGAGGTGCCGGCTAAGTAGAATAGTACCCCCGACTGCACCAGTTATCGTAAAAGACGACTATGGTACCAGAACCGACAGATGGTATCCATCCGAAACAGTGCAGCTTAAATGCACAGGGCGGAGATTCCTTTCTTAGAGAAGCCTGGTCATAGTCCAGCAGTGGACTGGCTGACTGACTCAATGGCTGGTATGATGATGATATTTATTTATTTATTTATATAATATTTGGAGGACCAATTGAGCATTATCTCATACAAAGGTCGCCTGCATTGGTCTCTCACTCTCACCTGTTTCTATCAAAGAGTACGCATTTCTGTGTTCCGGTTTGAAGGGTGAGAGAAAGGCAGTAAAGTTACTAGGAAATGTGACAATATCTTCAAGTCACACGGTTGGCAACGCGCTAGTGATATCTTTGTGATATCACGAGCACCTATAGGCTGCGGTGACGCTTATATTACGCGGAGTGTATGCTTGTGAGTCGGTCTGATAAAAAGAAATATATATTGGAGCAAATGTTAAAAAGTAACTATATGACTCTTTTTGAATTTTTAAATTGTTATGTGAAACAGTTATAGGTGTGGAAGGCTTTAAAATTGTCGTTTTAAAATCTATTGATATCTATCTATTTTGTATGTATTTCTCAAATAATATTATTTAAAACTAGCACGCAACAGGTATCTGTATCGGTATCTGATATAAAGGGAGTCTGCATTGGTACCTCACTCTGACGTATTTTCTATCATCTTCTATTTCATCTATATTCCTACCGTCAAAGAGCAGAGGTCGCGTTGCTTTGTTCCGGTTAGAAAGGTAAGAAGGGCGAAATTACTGGGTAATGTGACTTAATATATTAAAGTCACAAAGTTAGCAACGCGCTAGTGATTTCCTTGTGATATTATGCGCTAGTGATTTCCTTGTAAAACCGGAACCGACAGATGGCAGTATATCCATCCGAAATAGTGTAGCTCAAATGCACTGGGTGGAAATGGGCAGCAGCATCCCCGTCGTGAACGCTGCGCTCTGCGATTGTCAACACGCTTGCTCATCGCGGCGATTATTGTGCAAATTCCCCCATTTTGGGGAGGTCTTTGTTCATCAGTGGAATTTTAATGGCTGGTGTGATGATTACGAGCGTGTACAGGCTGCGGTGACGTTTACTATCAGGCGAACCGTTTGTCCGTTTGTACACTTAGTCATAAAAAATAAATATCCGTAAAAATCGGTTTCAACTAAAACCAAGGAAAATCGGGTTTTATTTATACATATAAAGTCATTCAGACAATCAATATATATATATTTGGAACCACATTAATTATTTGTACTTTTATCTTTGTTTATTTTTACAATTTTGTTTTTCTCCTGTCCTTATCAAAGTTGTATTTTTAAGACTTCTATCACAATTTGTGTGTCTTCTGTCTTTTAAATATGGCTTGATTAGAACGACAGTTGCGACTAACGTGTTTGTTTTAATCATTAGAAGATATATGTTATATTATATCCTTTACATGAGAAACCTTTGTAATTTAAACAATATGTATAAATAACCAACATAAAATAAGTCGTGTGACGCCACTACGCTTCCTGTCATTCTAATCAAGCTATATTTATAGGAGTACAGTGTCATTATTTATTGATACCGCGCTGGGCTTTTAGATTAAGACTTAAGATAAATTATTATTTGACAGGCCTGCTGGCGCAAAGGGTAGTGAACTTGTTTTGCCCGCCAATGGCCGTACGTTCGATCCCCACAAAGAACAATTCTTTTTTTACCATATTATGGATATTTGCATTTGTTCTGTGTCTCTGTATTAAAAAATATTTAAGTACTAGCCGTTAGGTACTAGCAGAGTTATAGTACCTCTGTACCAGATATCGTAAAGGCGGTTAAGGTACCAAAATCAACAGATGGCTATCTATCCAAAACAGAGCAGCTCAAATAGACATAGCTGGGATGGGCAACAGTTAACACACTTGCCTAGCGCGGCAATTATGGGCAAAAGTATAAACCTTTCTTCGGAAGGCCTATGTTCAGCAGTGGACTCCTAATGGCTAATGTAATGCTTTATGCATTTAGGGTTCCTCTATTATCTGATGTCCGTAAAACAAGTGCTTTTAACGCTTATCACGGAGTCAGGTCAATGTATGAAATGTTGTGTAAATTTATTATTTTCTTTTGTACTTATACGTTCTGTTGGTCTTCCAGCCTGGCATCAACAACAACACAATGAAGCCAGAGGACGTAGAGTTGCTCCCACCAACCCAGCCGCTGCTAGAGCCTGGCAAAGAGAAGCCGTCGCCACCACTCGCAGGTAAGCAGGCAATGCATTAATTAGCTTATTTTTTATTTAATATTAATAACAATAATATTAGGGTAGCTTAGTAGATTAGTACCTTGCACCGCAGTGAGGTGGGACTTAGTTACCGGATCCGACAGAAGGCGGTGCATCCATCCAAACATTGTAAATCGAATGGGTATAGACTGCATTTACCACCACGCCTACCAAGCATGCCAAGAAAGGTTAAAAAGTCCATAGAGAGATCTGTGTCCAGCAGTGGACGTCCTACGTATGATGTGCACGATGCTAATAACAAATCACGTACATAAAGTTTTTTTAACATACAATCCGCGTGATAGTAAGCGTCACTGCAACCTATAAACGCTCGCAATATCCCCAGTAAGTGACGTCTTTATCTCCCGAAAAACCATTCAAAAATAGATATGTACACTATAAAACAGCATTCAAATAGTGTAAGATATAATCTAATTTATACGCTTTATCCAAGAAAAAGTTTATTAAGCGAAATAAATAATCACGTGCGTCACGGGAGACATCAAAATAGCATTCATAAATCTTAGGAGCGAAAATTTAAATTATGTATCATCTAAGTGAGGTACGCGTCATACAATGGTCGTCAGCATTCGTACCTCACTCTTACCGATTTCTACCGCAAAATAGCTGTGTTCGCATTGTCGTGTTCCGGTTTGAAGGGTGAGAGGCAGTGAAATTACTGTACAATAATAATCTTAAAGTCACAAGGTTGACAACGCGCTAGTGCAGCTTACTATCACGTGGATTAAATGCTTGTTAGTCGATTTGGTCGCGTTAGTCGATGTGGTGTAGTACGCATAATGTTAGATAAAATATCTAGAAGTATATACGCACGGCAAACGCAGCGTAGGACATCCACCAACGAAGTGAAATCGTAGCTTTGCGCTGGATGCAGGCATACCACCAGTCCTTCTAGAAATCTCTTGGACAGGCCTCTGTCCAGCCGTGGACAGCTAATGAATTCGCTTCCAGAGTAAATAGATATATTTGCGTAGGAATAGTAACTGTACAGCCAGTAAGGTCATTTACCCAAAATATCTAGGAAGAATGGCCGTGAGGTACAGACTGAGTAGAATAGTACTTCCCTCTGTACCAGGTGTAGTAAGAGGTGACCAAGTTACCGGAACCGGTAGGTAAATCCATCCAAAACAGTGTAGCTTAAATAGTACAGGGTGGGGATGGGCAGCAGCATACTCGTCGTGAAGCTGGGCTCTGCGATTGCCACCACGCTTGCCCAGCACGGCAATTATGGGCACACATTCTCCAGGCTTACATCCAACAGTAGATTTTCTATAGTTATATGATGAATATCTAGGAAGAACTGCTAACAACGATTCTACTCGCTTATATTGCATGGCTTACGGGGCTTAATTTGCACCAGGTCCTGAGATCGACGACTTGGATGTCGAGACGCCTGCCAACAACACTCCCTTCCACGGCATCGACGACGGCCTGCTGGAGCCGGGAGATCTCAAACCTGAGGTCAACTTTGATGGTACTGTTACACCCTGGATATAAATGCCATCCTGCTAATACAATTTAATAGTTTTATAACGCGAAAGTGTGCAGATTTTGTGCGGCCTATACCTGTGGACTTTAAATAGCTGATAAGATGATACTGTTGTAATATAATCATTGTACCTGTAAGGTTGATAGGCACTTTACAGTGCATACCGCATGATCGCTGTTATCAGTGTCGGAGGTCAAACGATAATTTATTGACGGTTATACGAAAATTTCTTGCGATAACAACACCGAAATGTCACAAACTTTCACATCGTTTGAGCCAGAGGTTGCCAAACTATTGTCTCGTAGGCCTTCTGCCATTTAAATACTGTTGTAGGTTTCACTAATCGTAGATATAGATCGTGGATTCGATCCTCACCTCGGACAAATACGATATTGTTGCTGGTTCTGTGTCTGGGTGTTGAATATATGTAGTCATGTATCATATTTGTGGTTTCTCTATTGTCAGATGTCTGTACCACAAGTATTTTACGCGACTTATCACGGAGTCAGGTCAATGTATGATATGAATTTAGATTTTGTTATTTATAATAAACATAAATATCATCATATACGTATTTGTCCTGGGTAGGGAACATACGAACTTCGGATTCGGACAAGATAGAACTACTCACTGCCATCGACACCATCAGGCCCGTCAGTTAAAGTATAGATAGATCACATTGCACCAAAAGTGTAGTTATCAGAAAAGTGAATTTCTGTATCTGTATGTATTTCTTTTCAAAGTAAATTTTCTGTGCGTTGATTTGTTATCAATGCCTGTAGTACACTCTGAACCACATCCTTTGGCCTTTGATAGCGCGTTCCAATTATAACTAAATATATTTTTGTCAATAAAATATCATGTTCTGCGGTGTACCGACAAAGCAGAATAGTACTTTACCTTTGTACTAGGTGTTGTTAGAGGTAACTAAGGTACCGGAACCGACAAATGGCGGGATATCCATCCGGAACAGTGCCGCTCAAATGCACAGGGCGGGGATGGGCAGCATTCCCGTCGCGAAAGCTGCGGTCTGCGATTACCAACACGCTTGCCCAGCACAACAATTATTAAACTGCTGCAGACAGCAATTTTGGCAACATTCCCCCTTTTTAGGGGAGACCTATGTTCAAAAGTGGACGTGCAACGACTGATATGATGATGTACACCATGTTATTCCATCTTTTAACTTACAGTCGTGACCTTTGGAAGTATTTTCTTACCTTTTTGGGGAGAAGCAAGCGAATTTACCAGAGTAGAATAGTACCTCTCTCTGCACTCAAATGCTCAGGGCGGGGATGGGCAGCGGCATCCCCGTCGCGAAAGCTGAGCTCTTTGATTGCCAGCACGCTTGCCCAGCGCAGCAATTACAGACAAAAAACCTCGTCACTTGGAAAGGCCTATGTCCAACAGTGGACTTCTAATGACTGGTATGATGAAATGTGTCGACGAGCCGGATGTTACAGATGTAGTAATCTTGTGCGACAAGGGCCATGGGTTCGAGCCCCATCTCGGAAAAACATTTACATGAAACATTCATATTTGTGTTCATTCTACCTGGGTGTAAAATATGTACTATATATGTGGTTCTGTTTTATGTCCGTAACTCGAATGCTTTAAGCGACTTATCTAGAAACCAGGTATGAAATGTGAGCATTTCTAAATTTGGCTGAAATATAACAAACATTATAGTAGATGTTAGAATTACCAGACGACGTGGTTAGAGAAAACCCAAATGCTCTTCGACGTATTCGCGATACGCCGGGTTATAATGCAAATAGATAAAACATTAATTTATATTAAGCGGAATTTACGCTTCAGAGGTCCGTCATGAAATCTTCCTTCGTAAACCAGTCTATAATTGTTTAGCTAGATCTCAAATATTTATAGATAATCAATCGACGAGTTATTTGAACGGTATATCTACACCAGATTACCAAGACAAGACTTCTAAATAATTTATGATCATGATGAGAACATTTTCTTAGCTTTTATGTAAGAAAATCATTTGTTCCGAGTGGGAATCGAACCAGTGAGACTTGTAGCACGAGATATGATCACTACCTGTGTCATTAAGCCTGTCTGAAATTTTCTAGACACAACTTTTACTTACCCACCTATAACTTTTGTTTTCGTTGTGGAAATCTATAGCCTGATATCATGACGATGATGATGCGATGCAGTGTTGCGTACTAGGTATAAATCAAGACATAATAAATAGGAACGTGGCAATTTAGTTGTCTACACGATGCAACAGGTTAAGCAAACCTATTTAAGTTACATAAGCGGGAGATAAACTGCATTTATGTATTCCGGTTCACAGCTCTGACATTGACAATAACCTTTAATAAATAACAGAAAATATGGTCAAGAATTATATATATACACAAATGTGTATACAGAATACAGTTACGGAGATATTGGCGCAAATGATGGTGATCCTATCTTGTGCGCCAAAGGTCGTGGGTTCGATCCCCGCCTAAGACAAATATTTGTTTGATAATTTTTGGATTTGTCCTGTGTCTGGTTGTGGTGTCTAAATAAATGTTAAAGTGAGTTTGTTTATTACCTTTTTGCGCATTATCTAGGTACTCATTCGTGAAATTTAACAAAAAAAGATACATAATACCTTTCATCCCTAAAAGAGTACCATTTTCATAAAAAAATCTAGTAATTGATATGTCAATTACATGTTCCACTGTCGAAAATGTCGAATGCAACGTCTGCTTTTGAATTTTTTTTTTTCAGTTATAGTTACATTTTTCTTTTTAAAAAAATCTATTCAATCATAAGTTTCAGTATTGAATATATACATAATAATAAATTCACTCAACATCTCCTACATTGAGCTGACTCCGAGATAAGTCGCCTAAAGCACTTGTGTTACGGACATCAGGCAATAGGAATCACAAATATAATACATAAATATGAATAAAACACAGAACGGACACAAATATTTATCGTGGGCGAGGATCAAACCCACGACCCTTGGCGCACAAGACAATGATTATCAAAAGCGCCATCAGGCTTGTAATAAAATCACGGATCTTAATTAATGTTGAACTTTATGAACTATAAGTTTCATTATATCGTTTGAATTCGTAATAATAAATAATGCTTTTACTGGTTAAAAATCATCTATAATAATGTTTTTTAGTAGGTATACCTCTTACATATTTCGTTTGCATTGGTACCTCACACTTACCTATTTCTACCGCCAAATAGCAGTTTTCGCATTGCTGTGCTCTGGTTTCAAAGGTGATAGAGGCAGTGAAATTACTGGGTAGTATCTTCAGTTGACAAGGTTAGCGGCACGCATCTTTGTGATATCACGAGCGTCTATAGGCTGCGGACCGTATGCTTGATTGCTGACTTCTTAATATGAAATATATATTTATTTCATACAATAACCTAATAATTTTTTAAGGGGTTTAGTCATTTCTGGAAATTCGTTAATAAACTATATAACCTGATAATGCTCTGCAATCATTAGTGTTTAATGAGTGAACTTCCAATTAATTAACTAAGTGTACCAAAAGCCAACTTTGGAACAAACATTCTATAGTTAGAATCGATAGTTAGAACACTGCTAGAGGCAGTAGAAATAGTTGAGATTAAGGTGCGAATGCACACGACGACCTTTGTTGGTTTGAGGTTTACCTCATGTGATGAAACATGTCATCAAACAAAATGCTAGATTGCAGAGGAAGGAGGAGGAATTACAAGGCAAACAAAACAATTTAAAAATTCATGACGTTCTTCAATAGCCCATAAGGAGCACTCGAGTATGTCATATGGACCCCACATTATGCAGTTCATACAATTTAATCACATCATCATCATCATACCAGCCATTGAATGTCCACGGTTGGACATAGGCCTCTCAAAAATAGGGGGAATCTTGCCCATAATTACCACGCTGGGCAAGCGTGTTTGCAATCGCAGAGTGTAACTTCGCGACGGGGAGGCATCTGCCCATCTCCGGCCTGTGCATTTGAGCTATTGTTGCGGATGGATATACCGCCATCTGTTGGTTCTGGTACCTCAGTCGAGCGAAGCATTCCCTACACAAGTGTCTTTTGACTACTTCTTAGGAAGGTCCGGTAACTTAACTGCAAAAGATTTACCTGAAATGAAATAAATATTTTTCACTAACCCACCATAATTAGTTTGCATCAGTTAATGCTGTTGTAAAAACATGTTTTTGATTATAATTTTGTTTTTGTCACTTTATATTAACAACTCTGTATGATTGTAATCTGTTGTGTTCCTATAAAAAAATAAAAACCCGTCCTGTCTTCTCCATAGTTATATGTTAATTTGAGACACATTGCGCCTCCAAATTAAGATATAAACTATTCTTTCCCCAAGTTATATCAAACTTTGCACAGCAAGCAATAATTGCTTGAATCACAACACGGCTCAGTAGTAAAAGTTCATCCCGGACAAACACTGTGACCCGCTATCTTTATATATAAATATACGTGTCTCTATGTGTACGTGTGTGAATGAGTGAGAAAGTTAAGAGATGATTTATGACTCTACGTAGTATATATGTTATTTTATTTCTATTTTAATCAATTCGAAATTCTTCTACCTCTACTCTACTTTATAAAAGTAACCACTCAAAATTTACAAACGGGTAGAGGTGGTGACTGACTGGTTATACCTCAAATTTCAGTCACAATTACCTACCGCCGAAAATAACTATAAAAGTAACAGTTAGTAGCTGCATAACATATCTCTGCAATGCCGTGAGGTACCGGCAGAATAGAATAGTATCTACCACTTCACCAGGTGTCGCAAGAGGCGACTAAGGTACCAGAACCGACAGATGGCCAAACGAGACAGTGCAGCTAAAATGCATAGGGTAGGGATGGGCAGCAGCACCCCAGTCGCGATAGCTGCGCTCTGCGATTGCCAACACGCTTGCCCAGCGCGGCAATTATAAGTAAAAAACCTCCTTTCTTGTTAAAGGCTTATGTCGAGCAATGGACTTCCAATGGCTGGCATGATGATTCAGAACCTATAAGTTTAGCCTTTCTTAATTAATACTAGATCCTCTATGTTGCAGATCATCCAGAAGTGGAAGGCAACGGGTCCCACCACACGCACGACGAGGGCATCGGCACCGACGACGGTAAACGGTGGCTCGACACCGACTTGCCGGATTATCCTTATGGTGACTGGCGTAACCCAACTCGCTCCAACACCACCAGGAGAATGACGTAGTTGTTCTATGGGAGACAAGCTGTCGATACGAACCTATTTAAAAACTAGAAAAGGGGTTTTTTATGTAAAAGATAGAGAATTATCAATTAAATATAGGTTGTTAAATAAGACGAATTCGCTGCAACACAAATTTTGTTATATTAATAGAACCAAGTTTTTCGTAGACCTCTAACAGTGATTGCCAACACGTCTAGTTAACCTTTCAATTCGCGTTTTTGTGCCATTATGTCATTTTTTGTGCACTGAATGGAACATTAGGTCAAAAAATAATCAAGTTTATAAGACTAGGTTGTTGCTCGCGACTTACTTATTCTTATTTAGAATAAAAGTATAGCCGTGAGGTACCGGCAGAGTAAAAGAGTACCTCATCCTCTAACACGCTTTCCTAGAGCCTTTATTTGGAAAGGCCCACGTCCAACGGTGGATATCCAATTTCTTATATGATGCTAACAGTATGGATTTAGAAACTTTAAAATAGTCGGAAGACGTTTTCAAACAATATCGATGTATTACTCATTGATCAAATTCAACGAGGACAAGATGAAAGAATGAGATCGGACCAATCGGCTTGATTGGTTATTTACTAATGTCAATTTTCGAAATAAAGTCAACACAGTATCTTTTTGCCGGATGACCAAATTTCCCTTTTCTTCAGGCGATTTCTATCCAAGCAATAGAAATCTACGCTATGATAATGATCAAAACAGAAATGAACTTAAAAATCTCTCTTAAACTTAAACACCAGTTCACAAGAGGTAAATCTCATGCAAAGGCTAGAAAGTCCTTGTCTGTGCATGGGTAACTGGTTCTTACCTATTTCTGAAGTTGAACAACAGTGTTCGCATTAATATCATGATAATGACGAGTTCAAAAGCTATCCAAATTACTGTGTAATGTGACATAGCATCTTCGAGCTATAGGCCTCAGTGACGCTTACTATCCCGCGACCCGTAGCTTGTTCGACAACTTAGTCCCTTAATAAAACCCCAGTATAGATCGAAATACTTGTCTTTTATCGAACACGCCGGCACTTTTATACCCCGATCCAGAAGCTTCATTGTTACTACCAATTGCTAAAGGCTTTGCCTTATTAAAACTTACGTGAACCGTAGACACAAAATTTGCATGAACATACATCATTCTTCTGGCCCACTATATGATAAGAACAAATGTAGAAGTTTTGGTAATGAATCATTGGTCGTCTTTATTCAATAATTCAATATGCATGGTATAATAGTTTGGCAAAGGTCTTATATCACTAAGATTTTTAAAGGGAAGATCTTCTGCGGATTCAGTTGGTCGACTCTAGGGCAACTGGCCTGACTTTTTTGACTCTGACGTCAGTTCCAGCGTCACCGGGGGAAGATACCAGACCGCTCATTTAAAAGCGAGCTAGATGCCTGAGCTCTTCCCTCGGCCGCCGCTAGAAAAGTTGCGGGATCTAAACGAGACATAATGCGAAAATTGAAAGATGGTGGATGCGTGCGTTGTACTGAAAACTCCTTGACAGTTGTATTGAGTTATTGTATACCTATATTGTGAGCGCTGTGAAAATTTTATAAGCGCGATGCAGGTTGTCGCATTCTGAGATAAATACACATTGCAAAATTATGGCAGATTTCAAGTAGATCAGTCTGACACATATTATGTGCGACGTTTGTAAATTTACGGGCATAAAGATATAAATAATTAATAAGAATCTTAAAGGATGTATGAAAGTAGTAAAAGGGAAGTGAATGGAAGAGTTGGTATGGGACGACCGACGCGAACATATCTTAACCAGGTAGAAGAGGTATTAGAGAAGCACCAGGTCAGAAGTACCAAGAATAAATAAGCATATACACGCTTTCATACGAAAGGACTAATGCTAGTAAATGAAGCGAGAGAGGTAAGATCGTAACAAGTGGAGATCCATAGTCTCTGCCTACCCTGATGGGGCAGGCGTGATGGGTGCATATATGTAATAAGAATCTTTACCAATTCCAAAGGACAGTAAAACATGCCAATTTACTTGCGTCTAACTGACAGCAAAACTATACCATCTTATAATAAAAAATCGTAACATCTATACATAAAGATACACTTACCTCAATACACCAAAACTTCCATATTTGTCTAAATATCTTATTTATAAGCATGAAACTATATTTAAATATGTTATAACTAAGTAAGATAGAATTAAGATATGATTGCTCGTAGACACTTCTGTTGGGAGACCTTACAATCACATTGAATGACTCACAATACAGCAATAAAATACTCACTTGCATGTCTGATGA
This sequence comes from Heortia vitessoides, assembly GCA_020976665.1. Classification (NCBI taxonomy): domain Eukaryota; kingdom Metazoa; phylum Arthropoda; class Insecta; order Lepidoptera; family Crambidae; genus Heortia; species Heortia vitessoides. The sequence goes on from JACJUM010002929.1 coordinate 809,145, forward strand.
ACGCTGCATGCCTAACAAATATATCAGCCATATTAATTGCAAATGATGCAGGGCAAAATGTCTTTAGTATTTGATATCTCACTTTTGAGGATCAAGTATTTGTCTAATTGATTGATTTGAAGAAACATCCGCGGTATTATTCAGTTTCAACGTCATTTTGGTGATTATCTATTGACTGGCGGTTTTTTAGATTACTAGGAGATTACTAGGTTTGAATGAAAATTAATGTTATGAAGCAGTAATGTTCTATGGAATATATACATTTATATATGTATGCCTATATATGTGATACATACAAGTATATATGTATATATATTTTTTATTTCATAATATGGCACGTTTGATAACAACATTGAATCTTATATGAATAAAATATAGTCAAAGAATTTTTTCCTTTTTTTAGAATTTTTACGTACTTTTATTTGTATATATATATATATATATATATCCCAAAAATATATAATAATAATTATTATTATTATATATCTTTGGGAACAATAAAAATATAAGTAAACCTAAATGTGATGTATATTTATATTCCAGATTCTTGCTTGGATCTTATTTTTCTCATATAGCATTAAATGTAGTTATGTATAATAAAAATCAAATGTAGCATATAATTAAAATAAATACACATTTATATACATTCCTATTGTCAAATCATTAATATTATTAACTCGACATCTACTGGTTGACCTCGTTCAAAGGTCTATCTAAGGTATAGAGGTGCAGCCAGTGCCATTATTGGGGAACAATATCTCTAACATGACACGGGCGAGTATAGTACGGTGACACTTACTATCACGCGGACCGTATGCATGTCTACTACGCAAGGGCCATATACCCTGATAAAATGTAGGTAAATAAAAAATAATAATAAAAATACCTACATTGATAGCTTGTTACAATCAGTTCAAATATACTTTCTTTACAAAATGGTTTCTAAAAAGGTGTTAGTTAGCGACGTGCGATTAATATGTATGTAGTATTTATAATGGGCACACAGCAAAAGACCCAAATCTGTCAAAACTTCACAATCGATATTAATCAATAAGAGCGAGATATACAGTTCAAAATTGACTGTAAATATTTAACAGGTTTGGGTAGTTTCATATGTCGCACACCGTACTTAAAGTTCCACTTAGACATTAGTTGGACATTTCAATGTGAGTCGCTTTGATATGTTTTATGTATAGAAAATGCTAAATTATATTTAAGATGGTATAAGGTAACATTATGTGAATGTGTGGGGTATTATAATTAAGGAATATTCCGTTAAATAATTTTAATTATTTCAGATATCAATGGTTTCGGAACGAGATTTGGGGTCGATGACCGGCCTACTTCTCCCATACCAGGGGTAAGTTTCCATATTGTGTCTGCACTAATACAGTACCGTGTGTATCGGCAGAGTAGACAAACGCAATCATAATTATATATATATATATATATATATAAATTGTGTAATACTGGCGGAGTAGAATAGCACCGCCCACTGTACCTACCAGGTGCCATAAGAGGCGATTGAGGTACCAAACCGACAGATAGCGGTATATCAATCCGAAACGCAGCTTAAATACTACAGGGTGAGGATGGACAGCAGCATCCTCGTCGCGAAGTTGCGCTTTGTGGTTGCCATCACGCCTGCCCAGCGCGGCAATTATGGGCCAAAATCTACCTACCTTGGGGAGGCATATGTCCAACAGTGGACTTTCTATGGCTGATATGATGATGAAATTAATAAAATAAATTAACACAACATCTTAATGCACTTGTATTACGGACATAAAGCAATAGAGGAATCACAATTATAACACTTGAATATGTATTTAACACCCTGACTTAAATATTTCTTGGTAGGGATTGAACCCTACGTCACCAAAAGTAAACAAAGAATGGGACAAAATAATTTTCATCGGTTATCAATCTGCTATCGTATATTCGAACTTTCGAGGTCAATGAACTTGCAAAATTTTATATAAGAATGTTATTTTAATTGCATTATTGAGCAAGTCCTTGGTAAAAAAAAAAAAAATTTATTAATCAAGGTCTACAATCAATTAGCATCCAATTTGTGAATGCTAATTGATTGATAAATATTATCACATTTTTATATCATTTATGCTTTGGAAAAGAGATACGAAACAATAACAAAAAATTCGATCACTAAATATATATATTGTATAAATTCTTCCAGTCCTAACAGTTATTTTCAACAATTGTACAAATATGTTTTTATCGCGTTTGTAAAACTACCATTTGTATATTCACTGTTTTTATAATAAAGTATATATAAGGCATTTATCGCATCTTGATGACATAAAAGCAATAAAATATACCTAATGTTATCCATACATACTATAAGGAAGTTCTTAGTATGAACGTTAAAGCATCAACTTCAAGTTAATATAACTCAGTAAAACAACGTACTAGGAATATAATTGAAACGTTAAATTAAAATAGAGAATATTTAGTAATATAAAATCAGTTAAGTCATTGAAAAATGTAGCCATATTTTTAATAAATGCAAATGAAGGATTTTATATTAATTTAATTTAATTATTGAATAAACGTTGGATTACTCAAAGAGTAAAGCTGTTTAGTGTATCTAATTTACAGATATGTATTTATTTGTCGGTTCTAAATCAATATTTAAATATAACAATATCATAAAGCACCATTCAAAATTAGGTTTTTGTTGCCCTGATGATGCAACAACGTTGAGTTATTTCGTTAGGGGATTGAAAATAATGAAAAAGTAAATAACAAAATTGCTTACATTTCTGACGCCACACATGTTAAATCATAAAATCACATGTAATCAATTTACTGAAATAGTTAGGGTTATACGCGCTTCCTGCGTTCGCAACATTATTCCGATCTTTCGAGTCGGATAAATAAAAACATAGACAGCAAAAGAATTTGAAGCATTGACAATAGTTGTATTTATGTATTTAAAAACTTTTTGTTTCAAATTCTTACACAACCAATTATATTCTTAAAACTACTATTAAGTTTTAATTTCCTTTAGACTTGTAAAACCAGTTTTTATTAATAATTGATATATAAAAAAACCTATAGACCGTATAGTTAAATGATGTAATTAAAACCAATTTTTCGTATTTTAAATGCCTTGATGGATCTGGAACTAAAACTAAGTGTAGGTACGACGGAATCTTAGCGGATATTGAAGAATCATTTAAATACATTCATAATTTTTTATTAACCCTAGCTTTATTGCCATCAATAAACCTGTCATTGATGGGGTCGATAGCGCATACAGTACAAAATAAATTTAAGATAATTTGTTCTGTGTCTGGGTGTTAAATGTGTTTAAGTATAATATTTGTGAATCCCCTGTTTTCTGATTGAATTAGGTGAGTGCATGAGATGTTATTTGATTTTATTATCAGTATAATATTGTATATATATATATATATTCTAAAAAGAAAATGTAACTAAAATTGAGACATAGTGAAATAACTTAAAAAAGATCTTAAGCATAATTATTTGCATTTCCAGTCGATCCCCGATGTGAACACATACCAGCAGAAGAAGAACCTCGCCCAAGGCATGATGGACCTCGCGCTACTGTCGGCCAACGCCAACCAGCTGCGTTACGTCATCGAGTCCTCCGTCGGTCACCCCTACTACTACTCCAGCATCACCTTCATCACTCTCAGCATCATCCTTCAGGTCAGTCCTCGTATCGACACGCAGCCTTACGCAGTTTTTATGTTATTCAATCGACAAAGAAGGTCGTATATAGTTAGCGTCACCTCAGCCTGTACACGCTCGTCCAAAAAGACATCACTAGCGCATTGCCAATCTTGCGATTAAAAGGTATTATGTCACTTTATCCAGTCATTTCACTGCCTCTCTCTCACACTTCCAAACGGAATACAACAATGTGAATACTGCTGATTGGCGGTAGAAATCGGTAAGTGAGGTACCAAAACAAAAACGGCCTTTGTAAACGACATAGATTCAGCTACTACTCTAGCTCCACATTCACCACTCGTTGCATTATACTACCAAAGGTTCTAGGTTCAATCCACATCCAGGATATACATTTAAATGATGAGTATCTGTGTTTATGTCTGGGTCTTGAATATGAATGAAGTATTATATTTATGACTCCTCTGTTGTCCGATATCCGGAGTGTGCACGAGTGCTTAAAGTGACTTATCTCGGAGTCAGGTCAATGTATGATACTCGTATGTTATGTGAATTTATTATAAACTCGTTGCTATAAATACGAAATTTATAAGGCAAACTAATTATTTCTCAATATCGCATTGTATTTCTCAATGGTGCCGTGGGGTACCGACAGAGAAAAATAGTACCTCCCTCTGTAACAGGTGTCATAAGACACGACTAAGGTAACGGAATCGACAGGTGGCGGTATATCCATCCGGGACAGTGTAGTTCAAATGCACACGGCGGGGATAAGCAGCATCATCCACGTCCCGAAAGCTGCGCTCTGCGATTGCCAACACGCTTGTCCAGCGCGGCAATTATAATCCAGGGGGCAAAATAACCCCTTTCTTGGGAAGGCCTATGTCCAGCAGTGGGCTTCCAATGGCTGTAACGATAAAAAATTATGATTGCAGGTGGCAGTGGGCATCGGTCTAATCCTGAACAGCCGCTACAACGTGAAGGACGAAAAGGACATCTGCAAGGCAGACAAAATCAACAATATGACGGTGCTGGGCGTCTTCCTCATCACCATCGTCAACGTGTTCATCACGTCCTTCAGCGTCGCGCCCACCAACAACGTCACCGTGGTGGGCGTGCCCGCCGCGCCCGCGCCCGCCGCCTCGGGCTAGCGCCGGGCGCAGACGGTCTAGAGTTTAACTTACGTATGGTCGCGGAGTAACATTTGGAAGTGTCGGTTTCATATATAGATATTTTTTCATAAATATTTACCGAGTAGCTAATACCAAATGTAATAAGTCTATTCTATTAGTACTTATAAAAAAACTGTCCTATCTCTGGTAAGAATACGCATATAGCATGCATTTTGCCGAAATATCAAGGGACAACTTTAACTGCCCATTAAGTTAGGACAGACGGAAAACATCTCTACGTACTATTGAATGTCTGTCGTTTCATATATTCCATAAAAACTGGGTTTTTAACCCTTCTTTTACCAATCCTTTATCCAAACACGATACTAGCAAACAGCCCGTTTGATGGTTTTCGTTCCTAACAAAACCTAGTTATTTACTCTTTTCGCAGAACCACATAGTTTAAGAATCTTCCTCCCCGACATTATACTCCCGCGTGTATTTCAATAACATATTTAGGGAATGACCACTAGGCTAAGTCTTGTATGTCGATAGTCCTTATTGTATATTCTAAGTTTTGTATATAAGACTGTTACTGCTATCGAACGTACATAACATAAAAATAGGTTAGCTCATCTCTTAATGCAATAACGATATTAGTTTTCCAAACAATTTAAAACCGAATGTTTGCTTTACAAGACTATTTCATTTGAGGAATGTTAATGTTTTCGATTGATAAATTCGTTACTGTAATGTAAATCTGCCATTTAATAATAAACTCTACTGCCTTATTATTAAAATTAAATTCGGTTGAAAGTTGTTTGACAGGTTCGTGTGTACATATTGCGTTCAGAAATGTCCCTTTTGATAGTTAGTACAAGTAAAAATAGCTATTTATTAATCATATGTACTCGTATATCGTACCGATATTCAAAATATTGGTGATTCTTGTTTAATTCTTCATCAGCTTCTCAAAATGCAAATTCGTCAGACTCGTACACAAAGATTACAGAATAACTTACACGAATCAGTAATTTTTCACCATTATCAATTAATTTATCTGGGTAAACATCATCTTTATAAATAGTGAAAGTCCACTGCTGGTATAGGCTTCCCCAGGAAAGGGGGAATATTGCCCATAATGCTGGCAAGCGTGTGGTCCGAGCGCAGCCTTCGCAACGGGTATGTTGTCCACCCCCACCCTCTGCATTTGATCTACACTGTTTCGGATGGATATACCGCCATCTATCGGTTCTGGTATCTCTAGTATCTTAGTCTCCTCTTACGGCACCCGGCACTGAGGGAGGCACTATTCTACTCTGCCGGTTCATCTGCTTAGACATTAAAGTATACAATTAATCAAAACTTGTTGACTGTAGGAGTTAATCTGTAGTCTTCTGTACTCTAGCGATTATTTTGCGCTGTCATTTCAAAATAAAAAATTTTAATATTTTTTTTATATTTACGCGTTCACTACTCGTAATAAAATCAAATAATGGACGGACTTTAAACGCGATTTATTTCGTTTCTATATATTATGTCGACGTTCAATTTATGACCTCCCGAAATAAACTGTCAAGATTGACAACGATAACTTTAATAAGACTTTATTACGCGTTGTGTATATTTATTTAATTATATTAACAACCAATTATAAATAATAATTCAAACATACCGTTTCCTATCGCTTGTAGCTGGAAATTAATTATACTACGATCATTTGCAGGTTTTTCTACTAAACTGCATTTTATGTTAGTCTCAGTTTTTGTTTAAAGAAAAAGCTCAAATATAAGTCTAGATGTAATTTAGTCGGTTCTCCCCGAACAAGTACAGGTCTTTTCTAGAGCTTAAAGCTTATGTATGGATATTGGATAAGTAATGACATGGTTTTAATTCAACCAACAAAATATATAGTATAAGGTCACTTTTCTAATATATAAAGCTTTTCTTATATCTCTGCATACGAGATAGATGACACGAGCTTCTTTTGCATTCTAAACTAGTTATAAAAATTTCTAAGTACTCATTCTGTAAGCTTAATAATTCTTCTTTTGCACTGTTTTTGATAAATACTAGCGGTATTTTCAGCAATACAATAATTTTGCTTTTAAAAAAACCTGCCAATTTTTTTTCTTGCAAAGGAGTGTATAAAATGAAAAAAATATGAAAAATATATGTATTGAATTCGTTGACTTGATCCTTCCAATTAGGAAGTTTAATTTAAATGAAAACTACTAAAATCGTCACCATAGACATATAGACACAGTACATTATGGTACCAAAAGAAAGTGGGTTATGGTTTGACATATGACTCATACATGCATTTACCTATTATAGTTATATTTGTAATCTCGTCACAACTATATAAGTTAGATTTACTAATGTATCTATATATATTGTTATATAAATATAATAATTATTATGACTGTTATTTTTGATGCTGTATCAATGTGTACATAATTGCCATTTAAGTGCCTTTCAAAGATTCATAAAGATCTGTTAAATATATTTATGTTAATTAAATATATTCTTGTTTTATTCTCAACGGGTGTCTACTCTACAGCGTAAACACACACACAGTTCAGTTCTCACTGTCACTGATTAATTACGAAAACTAAACACGTACTAGTCGTAGCAATATATACTGCACTCCCCAAGTTGTGCGTGCAGTCTGCACGCGACACATACCGACCGCACTACGTCCACAATTTTTTCGTAAGCCTCTCGAATGACAGCTCCGAGGTCAGTGCCCTATGAGGCGCCGTTAGATAAATGTATGTATAGCACAATTTGTTTTTATAAATTGTTTATTCATTATATTACTAATTGACTTATTATACGTAATTAAATTGAATTATCCTATACCCAATATTGACCAAATTGTTTTTGCATGAAAATAACAAATGGCAAAGCATATTAAACTGAATATTATGAACATCATATGTACAATTTGACGGGTCGGATTGCAGATGATTTTTATTTATTTTATTTATATAAGTAGCATTTGTGATTCTTCTGTTGTCTGGGGTCCGTAACACAAGTGCTTTAAGCGACTTACGACGGAGTCATGTATCATCAGTCATGTTGTGTGAATTTATAACTTTATTACCATGTCTTAGTAACAAAAGTATTCTATTCAAGATGAGGGAGACTCCCTTTGGTCAGTGGATTTCGATTCCCCCGGGCTAACAAAGGCGACAGATTTATTCGTCTTGAGAACATGATCGCCCACATTAATTGTACACTAGTTGCGGTATCACCTTGTAACGATGCTCTTTAGTCTTAAGAGTATGATTTTCTCTAATACAATCCCTGTGTCATCATGATAGAACGTGACCAATAATAATGGATACTAAAATGAAGGCACATCATAAGAAAACGTGTTAAAAATAATTTTTTTTTAACACATGGTTAATAATATTAACATGTAGTTTCTTTTCCCACGGTTAAAGATATTGGATAAAGTTTATTTATATCGATAGTCTCTGTAAATTAACAAAAATTTTGCCATTATGTCCAAAATTAATTATGAAATTTGCTTAATTCAAGCTGAGCATATGCTTAGTGTACAACCCGTGCACAGAGTCGCTTATAATGACCGTCCCACCCGATAGCATAACTGCAATAAATGCCTCCCTCCATCACCCTCCCACTTCGCATTATTATCGCAGAGTAATGTTGCTTGCAATCGTGCCCATGAATTAATACCAAACGCACTACCGTCCCCGACGACGGCCGACGAGGGCCAACATTAGAGGCGCCCTCGAGTGCTAGCCCGTTCTTATCGCGAGGGCCTTGCGGGTACGATCGCTAGATTTCTCGTCGTCCTGTATTAGAAAGGTTACCTAGTGGGAAATAAATGAAACACGATGCTCAGAATCCAAATGTATTGAATACAAAACAAGTCTAATAAATTGTCAGGTGGCAATTTGAAAGTAGCCTATTACCATAATATGAGTGTCACACTCGCAGTGACGCCGCCCTCCGACCGACTAACCAAATAGTCACAGGCGGTCCACCCTCTGGACGCATCAAACACCCGCTTAGAGATGCTTGCACAATGCGTCTATATGATTCGGACCATCTGTGCATATTTGATATCTGACAACTTAATCAATTAACGTTTCCTTGCTTACTTCGAAACACCATCGATACTGTAATCTATAATAAAATACAGATATTTATAAAGCAGTAAGTAAATAGTAGAAAATATAGGCGCGATATTCGAATTACAAACAATCTTGGTGTTGCCATGCTTTCAAATTCATTAATTAAAAAAATGTTTTCTACAAACTTTATTACAGTATCGCCAGTGAAATCATTTAACAAACACTTTCCGAATCGAATGCGAGCCTAATCCCGCGCACACGATTCCACAATATTAAATACTAATATATTTTTTTTATTTTATAAATATTCCTTAATAACCTCAGACCGCGGCACTCCTCGCAGCAGTCACATTGACAAATCTTTTTGTGACTTACATAATAAATTGGAAAACGCGAGATCCGTGTGACAACCCTAGTGCGGTGCGTGTAAAACGTCCCAAAATAAATATCAGATATGATTGATTAAAAATTATATTAAAACTCTATATATATAGGAACAAAATATTGTTGGAAGTAGAAAAAAAATAGTTCACTACAAATATCCACCAAGATGCAAGCTTTCTTATGGACACAGACAGACATTTTTGGAATAACCATCGCTAGGGATAGTGTTGCGAACGCCCAGATACGACCCTCGTCCCTGATAATGATGTACTGTCTATGATTATCAAATGTCGATATGAAAAACTGAAAGAACGATATAGAAGCACTTTAAAAGCACAGCGAGAGATCATTTTCAATATAGTTGTTTGAAGACTGTATTAAATATCGATGAAGCGTACAGCCATCGTCGCTCGCACGGTCCAATATGACACTCCAACAGCCAAATAAATGCTGCAGTTTCGACCTACCCTATGGTACATCACTAATTTAGTTATAACTTCAAAAATTCGAGTAATCTATGGTGTCACATGTCTAAACTTACTAAGAGTATCCAAAACTAGCGTTATATCCTTCATCGCCACGAAGTTAGAAGGAAACAACAGTAATCTTAGGAATCTAGTGTCAAGTTTAGTTCATTGTTAAGAATAGACTTACGATTAGGAAAGCTCAGAGCGTCTACTAATTCAGTGTTTATGTCTATGGTTTACTTGTTGACTATGAGAGTAGGCTATCGTCTCTAGCATTTAAGTTGTTTAGATCACGGCGTAAATCTTGTATTTGATAGAAAATAATATTCCCAAAAGTTAAGTTGTTGGAAAAGACTATTGAAAAATCTGCAAACATTTTGGGAAGGGAATAATTACTGGCAAACGACGATGGCCTACCCTACTATGATTACGGTAATTTTATATTTTGTAATTACACTTTACTTCTAAAAAAACTTATTTTTTAATGTACAGGAAAATTAATTATTTGGGGCATCATGCCACACTGCCAAGAAGCATAGCTTGATAAAAGAAATGTCGAAAAGAGTTCTAAAAAATACTCCAAACGACACGAAAACTTTATTTATTACGCCAATATAAATGAACTACACAATTCAAAAATTTACAAAAATAATTGCATCCAAACGCTTCCACTCCTAGCAATAATCGAATGAAAAAGGAAAAGAAGTAAACAGGATATAATATCGAAAATTCATACACCAATAAGTTATACATTTAAGACGTAGACCAAATACAGATTGAAAATAATTCCATACCAGAAGGAAGCGCCTGGAATGCGCGCCGTAATAGGGCCAGACTCAAGGTAGATATCGTTTATCTAGTAAATAATTAAAAACATGATTCCAGCGTTGTTCCATTGAAATCCGGATTTCAGATGTATACAAACCTGTTAAAAATTACACAACCGATCTTCAACATAGCGTTTGACATTGACTGCGAAATTTTGACCGATTTGTACAATTTTCATCTGTCGCCTTTATGTACCCATCGGCACCACATAGTACCTGTCGGCCCTACAAAATCTCTCGGTGGCTACGTCAGGAATAAAGCCAGTTATAAAAGTAAAACAGCAGATCAATCGGAAGCTGCATTTTTAGTAGGTACACTGTGCCCACAGTATCCCAATAAGCCAGGCAATTTATTAATTCGATCCCTATCCTGTACGGTGTTGTAAGCAAAATTTAGTTTCCAATTCCCTCGCTGGAGTGTCAAATGCCTTATTATTCGGTAAATGGAATGCGGGCACATACCGGACGGTACGCGGGGGTTGGACAGGACGGGGGTGGGAAGTGGGAAAGGTCTATATGGCGTCGATGTCGACGTCAATCTCGTCGTCGTCCGGCTGCGCAGGCTTGGCGGGCGCGGTGGTGACCGCCTTGATGGGCGTCGTCGTCGCGCGGTCGTCGTACTGGATCTGGAATGCGAATAGAATTTGAAATAATGGGAAGAAATTGGGACAACGGACCATTTTAATTCCAGGCACTACATATTTAATTATTCGTTAAGCTTTGTAAAGGTCCATTAGTTTCTCGCCCCCGAATACTTCAGATTCTATCTATTTCAGTTTATATCTATATTCTATTTCAGGAAAATGCTTACACTGGTACTCTACTAGTCAACATTTGCAAAAGATAAGGTCTATTTTTAAGATAATCAAGCTCGCGTCATTTCAGACTCCATAATGTCGGGGTCCAATTTCATCCGGATCCATTCGACTTCTGCGGGTCGGAGGGGAAATAAAGGTCGTCCGGGCGAGTTCGTCGGTACCTCGAAGTCCTCCTCGCTGCGGTGGTCGGAGTCGCTGTCCTCCTCGTCGGCGTCCTTGAGCCAGTCCACGAAGGGCTGCGCGCGCCGCAGCACGTCGGCCAGCACCTCGCGGGACGCGTACTTGCGCGACGGCTTGCTGGCCCACTCCAGGATGGCCTTCTCCTCCACGATGTCGAAGTCGTACAGCAGCTGCGGGCGGACAAAGTGGCACCGGTGAGGCGACGAACTCGAGCGCGGGGTCGGGGCGGCGGCGGGGACGCAGACGCACCTTGAGTATGGCGGGCACCTTGGGCAGCAGGTCGGGGCGCAGGCCGCACATGGCGGCCAGCGCGTTGAGCACGGCCCGCTGCGCGCGCGCGTCGCCGCGCGTGAACCGCAGCAGCAGCGCGCGGTGCCGCTTGACGTCGGCGCTGAAGGCGGCGGGCCGCACCAGGATCTCGAAGATCAGCAGCGGCGCCTTCGACTTCACCTCCAGCCTGCGACCAGGAATGCGTGCGTTACAATAACCGGATATTTCAATTCTCTACCTTAACCCTACAACGTCGAATCGACCCGTCTTCCCCGATTTTTCCCGTCGATCCCCCCCGAGGTGTGCGAGGGCCGCGAGGGCCGCGCCGGCCGCCCGAATCATATTACGAATATAATCAGAATCGACCGGTTCGGCCGAAGTCGGCACCTAGCACGGGCCGATTCGGAATCCCTCGAGGGTCTCATTTCAGCCCCCGATTTATCAAACGGTGACATATTGAGAGCAGGTTTAGCGAAAGCTACAAGTGCACCGACCGCTCCGCCTCGTGCAGGATGTCCGCGATGGCGCGGGTGCCCTCGACGCTGCCGGCGTCGGCGCGCTGCTTGAGGTAGGAGTACAGCAGGTCCATGCGCTGCTTCTCGTTCTTCTCGCTGTCCTCCGACAACGTCATGCTCTTCGCGCCCTCGGTCAAATCTATAAAGCGAAACGAATCCCTTTTTTTAAATCGTTAATTGAATTGATCTCAACACACCACTTAATAGTTTTAATTATAATTTAAGAATACCTATGAAATAATTTATCTAATAATTAACACAGCATTTAATTTTTTTTACCTAATAGTAATAACTAGTGGCATACCCCTATTTTTATACGGAACCAACATTTGATCCCGTTAATCAACGGGTGACGAGATCTCGTTACCGAGGATGAATTTTTATTCCGTTCTTAGAGATATCGACCCGATGGACTATATACATGCAATATACTTCCCAATCACAATGACCAAGTCATTGGCCCGACACTAAATGCAACAACAAAAAGAATCCGCATTCCACGCTATCGTTCTGATTATGCGCGAATGCTCACACCACGATGATCCAACATATAAAACAAACATGCTGTAATCTTTGTTTTATATGTTGGATAATGGTGATTTAATTTCTACTACTTTAGAAAAATATATTAATAATAATAATACACTTTATTGTACACTTAAAAGATAATTACAGACAATAATATTAATAGCTATACATAGTGAAGTACAATTGGCGTCCTTATCGCAAAAAGCTATTTCATCCAGGCACAACCTTTGCTTGGAAAATGTGTGGAAAAAATATTTTAAAACATGAGGTAGAATGAAGTTGTCTATTGACCGCTCTCGCTGTTTCTTGAGTATCATATAGACTAAAATTGCCCCGCGGTATCACCCGCGTTAAGGTGTAGAAGATTCATATAAAATTTGCACCCCCCTTTTATCCTATTAAGGGATGGTTTTCGAAAAAATAATTTACACATGTTTCATGGCGTCCTATAAATAACCTTAATACTGAGTTTCACACGAATATTTTCAAAAACAGTAGTTTCATACCAACTTAACTACATAACGCATTTCACCTACTAAGGTGAGTAAAAAAAAATTACCACAACATCTCTAACATTGACTAAGCTTCCTTTTATTCCTTTCTTTGTGCTCCCCTACGTTATAAAGGGAAAATAAGATTCTGACCCTTATAGTTTAGGCCTTGCGTTGACCAATCAGTCGGTCAGTCAGCCCCCTTTTTTATACCCAGATAGAAAATAATTATAGGGATGAAACAATGCAGTCAATCCATAGTGCTATATTACAAAAAATGGTGATCCTGCTCGAAGAATACGTCGAAATGTGCAGAGTCCTGGAATATTGTTTTATGGTGTTGGTAGACCTACCCTGCATGCGAGCTCGCACGGCGGCCTCAGACACGTCGACGGTCCAGTTGCCGTCGTCGTCGTCGTCCGCGTGCTTCTTGCTGGACTTGGGGTTGGGCGTCGTCGGCGTGATCGGCACTTCGCTCTCCTGCAACCGGGGCGAGACTTTAGAATACCATTTATAAAATACACTCAAATCGCCGTGCGGTATTAGTGGATTAGAATACCCCCCTCTGTGCCAGATGTCGTATGAGACGACTAAGGTACGGAAAAGTGCAGCTTAAATACGAAATTAAATACTGGTGGAAATGGGCAGTACACTTCTCGTCGCGAAGTTGCACTCTCAATGGCCTATATGATGATGATGATGATGATGATGACTATTAAAGACATAGCAAAGATCAACAAAAAACATCAAACAAGTCTCCAGGGTGAAAACTGCTTTAGGTGCCCTATGTTTTAAGCAACCGAGATTGCCTTAAACAAAAATTGCCCGCGACTTCATACGCGTGGAATAGTATATGCGCGATAAATGGATATCCAACACAAAGAATTTTTAAATCGAAACAAGTTCTTGAGATTTGCGCGTTCAAATAAACTTTTCAGCTTTACAATATTAGTATAGATGTAGACCAACTAATGAGGGAAAAAATTAAAAAAAGAAATGAGTTTTTTTTCGAAGATGTTAAGTGCTACGTCAACACCAGCGCCACAATGACGAGATGCTATTGAACAAAATGTATTCGTAACAAAATAATTGAGTTGTGTTGGTTCACCTGTCTTAGCCTGTTATGTTGGCACTACTGATAAAAGAAGTTCCGTTGCTCTGAGGAAATATACGTATTTTAAAGGATGTAACTGCTCAACTTATTTTATTCAACGAATAAAATCTTTCATCATTTATCTGCACGTTTAATTTACCAACGTTGTTGTATCAGCTCACACTATTATTTTCATACACAGTATTCAAGATTGTTTTCGGGATTAGTTCATCGTTTGAAACAGTTTCGTGTCTTTAACAAAATAAATACAACATATCAAAATGATTACGAACATTCTTGCCGTCCGTGTTGTCGTGTCCGTCGTGGTTGCCGTTGGAGTTGGCGCCGGGGCCGGAGCGCTTGGACCGCTTGCCGCGGTTGCCCTCCGTTAGGGAGGAACCCTGTCGACACATTCCAACATCTCATCAAGCCGCTATAAAGGACATGGGCCATATTCGGCCCAACTACTCATGCTCTCAAGAAGTTTAATGAAATATCTATGGAAAAAAACATTTCATTTTTAAATATACTTATTGGAAAATTAAGTAGTAATTTAATTAAAAACACAAATAAAAAGAAATTAGCATGTCTAAGCTACATAGATATTACTAAAGAAGTTGCCATATGTAAAATATATTTATATTTTTTACAATTAACATTAAATGTTCGTAAAAAAAAAATACATGCATAATTAATGAATTTAAAAATTAATATAAAATATTGTATCTAAATTCGATTCAATAAGAGTGTAAAACTTTCGGGATTAAATTTTTGTTTCAATATCTCTGTATCCCGGTGAAAATAATATTGATTTTAATTTGTTTATAATAAAAGGGTAGTCTGTTATTTAAACTTAATTTCATTACTGTCCTTGAAATTCGTTTAGTGGGCCGCGCCATGAAATTTTTAAACTCTCTTTAAACTAAATGCAGAGGCATGAGAAAGGCAGCGTTAACTTTTCAAACAAAACAACTAATAACTAGTTTTAGGCCCACGCAATCTAATGCCTAAATACCATCTGTTAAGTATCAATAGTACATACGCATCACGCCTGTCCCTCGGGGTAGGCAGAAACTATGGATCTCCACTTGTTACGATCTTGGCATATCTCTCTCGCTTCCCTTACTCGTATTAGACCATTCATACACGCTCGTCTAGTCTTGGTACTTCTAACCTGGCACTTCTTTATTACCTCTTCTTGTCAATCAATAGTCAGTTCATAAATTAGTGGTATTTTTTTATATCAGTAAACCTTTTAAAGCACATGAAAAATGGCGAATATCACACAAGACGCCCTAAGTACCCTTACCAATACAGATGAACATATCCATGATTATCCAATGACGCTTTCACTTTTAAAAGTCCCAAATCTACATGCAAATATTACCTGCATGGCGGGATCAGCGGCAGGCGGGTTCTTGAGAATAAACGTGTTGAGCTTGTGGTTGAAGTCGAGCTGGCCATGGTAGCCGCACGCCTTGCAGCCCTGCGAGATGGTGTTCCGCTTGGTGGACACGATTAGGTCCGTCTCGGGATTGTCGCACTCGGGACACAGCACGAACTTGCGGATGAATCTGACCACAACCATAACACCAAATAAAGCACCAGATAACGAGAGAAAGTCAGAAGAGATCCAAAAATATCACCGTGTACTGATAGTTTATTACGAGCGTCTATAGGCTTCAGTGGCGTTTACTGTCACGCCGACTGTATGCTTGTTTGTCGACCTTGTGTAAAAAAAATCTCTATCTCAAACTACGTAATGTTTAGTATACATACAATCTTCCATTATGACTCCACAGAATTTCTTCTTTTTATTAATAACTCTCACAAGAATTCTGAATTGAAGTCTGTTTCAAATTAATCTTACTTTTTAAAATAAATGTACATTTTTGATATGTTTTTACCTTATAATATAAACTTAAAGGCTTTTTCTTGCTCTTATTTTTGTCGTATTCGTTATTACCAGGAGTTTCTATGAAATTACAAAAAATCGTAAAAAAACGAAAATTTAAGAGTACTTATCGCTCATACCATCTTTTGTTATACCTTATAGCGACATTACTTAAAAACAAATGTATCGGTTGATTTACAATTTTTATTACTACATATCGTCATCATCATCATACCGGCCATTAAAAGTTCACTGCGAGACATAGGCCTCTCCAAGAAAAGTCGTATTTTGCACAAAATAGCCGCGCTAGGAAAGCGTGTTCGCAATCGCAGAGCGCAGATTTCAATTAATGGATATACCGCCATCTATCGCTTCTAGTAGCTTAGTTGTCCTGGTACAGATGGAGGTACTATTCTACTCTACCTTTACTTTACGGCAAATATAATACATGAACATAAATAGTCGTCAACGTTTGTTGAATCAGAAGATGAGCATATTGAGTCCATTGTTTGCTCTCACCCGTCCAGAAGATCCTGAAGCTTGGCAGAGTCGTGGCTGCCGTTTACGATGAACCGCTCGTTCTTGAAGTCGAACTGGGTCTGCGCGCCTAGCTCGCAGCCGAAGTACTTGGTTGGATCTGAGAGACCATTGACAATATTAGCCATGTAACGCCAACCTGTGACTAACTACCAGTTCTCGATGAATGCACTTCATGGGTGTCTGGTGATTCGACCAGATTAAGACTAAATTTTGGATCGAATGGTTCGTTTGAAAGCTTATATCGGATGAAAAAAAATATCAATTATAAAAACAGCACTAAGGTTTTCACATGCTAAAAATATATTTTTAATTTTAAAACTATAGCAAATAAATTCAATTTTCTAAATTAAGTTTGTAAAATATTAAGAGCCGTAAATTTTGAATAAATAAATATATAATGGAAAAAATACTTTAGAATGTACTCCTTTATATAGCAGACAGTAAATTTAACAAAAATACGTTTACAAATAAATGCAGTTAACTATTAAAACAGTTAATTTTACCTTCATCAAATATATGTTTGTGTATGAAAAAAAATACAATTGGTTTTATCTGCATTGAACTACAGTTTCATTGATTATTTAAAAATGCTTGTAATGGGCCTAATTGAATAATTTTTATAGACCTTGACTTTGTACAGCTGATAGCTTAAACGAGTATAAAAGTTTCAAATGAATGAATACAAATAGACAATTTGGCTACAATAATCCAATATTTCCTGAAAAATTTCGTATGAACAATAATAAAATAAATAGAGAAATGCTCACAACATTAACTTGACTAAGCGATAAGTCACTCTCATAGAACTCATGTTAAGGACATCAGACGACAGGAAATACAAATATAACACTTAAATACATGTTTGACATCCAGGCAACACAAATATTCATTAAATAAATGTGTGCACTGGTTGGGGATTGAACTCACGACCCTTGGCGAACAAGATAGGTACACTAACGAATGCTGCATCAGGCCGATCTATATAAAATAGCTTTTATTTCAAAGGCTCTTCCCACGTTTTCTACTAACTAGTCATCAGACAAGAAGCAACTTGACAATGTACTCACATGTGGCAGGCCTGCCAAGCGCCTTAGCGACCTCAGGCATGTTGACGATGACGGTCTTGATGCCGTTGCCCTTGCCCTCGACCTTAGCGCAGATGCGCGGCATCTTGTAGCGGTAGAACGCATCCGCCACATTGCGGTTCACGTTCAAGGTCCCCATCTTGATACTTGATTACCAGACTTACGCTAAATTAACTTATTGTATCGGTTCTGTTGATTATCTTTACAGTATATTTCTTCTTGACACTGGATCTGGGAAAGAAGTAATTGATAAATGTATATCGTTTAGTCAATGGGCCTCATCACTTATCCACCGCTAATTAGGAGTGTTCGCATTGCTGTGTTCAGGTTTGAAGGGTGAGAGAGGCAGTGATATTACTGGGTAAATGTGACATAGTATCTTCAGTTCATAAGGTTGGCGACATGCTTGGGATATCTTAGTGACGACACCAGCGTCTATACCCTGCGGCTACGATTACTAACAAGCGGGCCGTGTATGCTTGTTTGCTGACTTCACATTGACTTTATGATGTAACGTTTTTGGGCTTACATCGAACATCACATCCACGTCCACCACCGACCGTACAATATGCTGAAGGAAATTGTCACACCTATACAGTTTCTCATATTTGCATGATTTTACAAGACTTGGTACCCGTAACCACTTCACCATGTCACTGGCGAGTGAAACTAGAGAAATCCAAACATTTAAATTTAACAAGATTTTAATTGATGATTCTCAAAGATATCAATCTATCTATCTATATCGGAGTATGACTTCCAACAAGGCGGTTCAAATTTCATACAAATGTGTGTAATGTTTTCTGAACTAAACGAGGTTTTTTTTCAATTTGGTATATGTCGAGGCTTTTATTTACAAGTATATGTCAGCCTTCTTAATGAGGTAGTATTTAGTAATTATTTCAACTGGCCTGTATTCATATGGACTTTACATAATAAATCTCTTAAATTATCCAATATGTCATTAAACTTGGGGAATAGAAGTTCTAGCCCATATTTAAAATTAAATGTGTGCTTGCTCAGCGAGAGGCGTCATAAAACAGACCCTCGACAGCACAGTTGACAAATCTAACGATCCTCGAGCAACGACATAGTGCTGGAGTCCGAGGACATGATTCCCAAATTTTCTTTAGCCTACAATACAGTAACCGCAGCCGGCCGACGAGGACGACTACTAACCAGGTGTGCCGGTGAAGGTACCGCGGGCGGCGCGGGCGGCGCGGGCGGCGCGGGTGCGTGCGGGGGCGGAGTGCGCGCGGGCGCGGGCTCGCGGGCGCGTCAGCGGGGCGCTAGCATGCGGGCAGGCTCCCGCGGCGCGCGCCAGTCACGTCTGCCGGAGGGGCAGCAGCTTCCGGTGCCTGTTACTGCAAAATTTTGGTGTTCTGCAACAGAACGGCCGCGGGTCGTGTACGGAGTCACGTGGGCGCGCGTGGCCGTCCCCCTTTCGGCTGGTCTTACTCTCGAGAGGTCCGTTGAGCCTCTAATTTTTTATTCTACTTGGAACTGGCTACTATCAGTTCATGTATTTCTACAGTTGGTAAATTGCAAACAACGTAGTACCGATCGCATATGACACGATGAATCTAACATCACATAGCTTAACAATTGCCCTGCCTCTCTCATCGAACACTTCTGTTTGAACAGTAAAGCTGCGTAGACCTTTGCGATCATCAGAGTAATGTAGACCTGCCACCACCGCTGACCGCCGCGTAGCATAGTCATGCGAAACTATCGGAACTGACAATCCGATATCCGATTCCGGAGAGTACCACCAGCTATAGATAAACTTACAACCTTCTCTCGGCTACCAGCAATGATCTTAGCCCAATGAATTACTTGATATCAGGACATAAAGTATACAAAGCTTCTATTTTCCTAAACGTGTCTGTTCTAAAGCCTCGACGCAACGCCATGGCCGAACAAACAACCGCTTCCGCTTAGCTACATAGTAATATAACACAAGACACGTCTTTCTGAGACTAGTGAAAGACTGGCTTGCATGCCAAATAACGTACGTTTTTCCTGTTACAGGTACATTGTTTAGCACCTGAGTGTTCGTATAGTACGTAAATGTCATGTAGGACTGGAGACGTGAACTAACAAACCGGTGAATAGAAAGCAACAACTAAAATTTTTCAGTTGAACATTAACATATATTTATAGAGGAAGCGCTCACACAAATGTCGTCTGCATTGGTAGCTCACTCTCATCTACATCTACCGCCAAACAGTAGTGTTCGTATTGCCGTGTTCCAGTTCGAAGGGTGAGAGAGGAAGTCTTCCTGTGCATTGCCAACCTTATGAATGTTCAAGTCACAAGTTTGGCGATGTGCTAGTGATATCCTTTCGATAAGACTTGCATCCAGTCTCTGGTGTCGCTTATTATCTTGCGGACCGTATTCGATATGACGGAATTAGAAAAAAAACGACACAATATTGTGTCAAGAACCACTTATGCAAACGTAACATACTCAGTATTATCGAGCTGCATGAAATATTACAGGTAACCAAAAATCATATCATTTTTAAAAACTAACCAAATCCAGTACAAGATAAAACAGCTGTAAAATCATTCAAGCTTTTTGCCTGTCCCGTCTTGCCTTCTCATCACTACTCCATTTCCAAATAAGATTTGGAGTGATGTCTAAAGCCAAAGAAGGCTGCGGCACAATCAGTATTTCCTTGACACTACCCACTTCACTCCAACATTCGAAGTGGTAGATCAACACGAAATTAAACGTGTGAACGTTAAGTGACCAGACCCAACCACGTAAATCTACGCATTTGGTCTTCAAATAAGTCAAATTCTTGCTCATAACCATGTGTCGCCAACGATCAAGTATGTTAGGTTTTTGTCTAGTAGCTGAGATTAATCGCACCCACGAACCATCGAGTCCGTCGATGTCCCTTCCCCACCTCTCCCCTACCTCAACTCTCCCTCTCACCTGCGGGTATTGCTGCGTGTGTGCAGCGTCATGCACGCTCGACGGCTACTGGCCGCTGTCTCCGACGCGACGCACCGACCACTCTCCTCGCACTGTACTGATGTCTCTGCAACAATACAACACGCACATTTGATCACAACATTCTTGAATATTATGAGAAAGCAGCATCAAAAATAGTAAGTTATAAGGGAAGCCAATCGATTTTTCCATCTTCTCCCGACATTCCATCAAGCCCTGCTTCTTCCTTTTTTTTATTTCACAAAGGTGGCAAACAATAATAAGGCACGCTTAATGGCCAGCGGTTACCGTAGCCTATGGACATTTACAACATCCAGGAATCGTTCACAAATTGCCGACGAAAGATCTCCTTGTGGAGATATTGTTATACAATCATAGGATGATTATATATGTCAATGTTGGTATACAATAAACCTTTAATTATTTTGAAAATCTTGTTTTTCATGACCAGATAGATTCTTACAAATTAATCTGATCAGGTTTTATATTGGGTACGAGTCTTTTTGCGCTGCCTTGTATAAAATTAAATAAATGGTTTATTTTAGACGCGCATAAACGCCTTCCAGCGTGACATCTAAAATTCATATTTTCTACCATTTCTTGTAATTTTTCACAACTCGTAACATTATCAAAAATCAAATAACGCGTTTTTTAAACAATAACGTCTGCGCCCTTAAGCTGAAAGTAGCGTCACAGATGAAACAAAAATTGGAACAGAAATATTGATTTTAGCTAGCGATATCACTTTTACAATTCAGACAATGCTTAAAGTTTAATACGAGCGGGCGCACCGTAGCCGTACTCGAACTACCCCTGTCCGGTCAAAAAAAACTATACATATACTACCATTTAATAAATTAGAAACCCCTATACTTTATTTTAAATAATATTTATTCCCTTCACAGTATTTTACTTTTTCCGTTTAAGCGACCCGCCACGGCTTTGCACCGGGGTATCCCTGGTTGGATGCACAATATAAATGGGTTTATTTAGGAAATCACATTAGAAATCTCTACAATTATCAGTGTTTTTCATCTATATTATGCATGTATTATAGAAATAAATCTTTCTCTTAAATCACTGTTTATCTAAAACTGAATCAAAAACCGTGGCGTTGTTCTTCGATCGAAGCATACATACAACAGACAGACAGTAGGAAGTGACTTTGTTTTATACCATGATATATATGATAATGTAATACCTCTGTCTCGCGTACACACACAACAGATCAACCGACCCAAATCTGTCAAAATGTTTGCGATCAATATTAAAATATAAACGCGAGCCGTAGAGTTCAAAATTGACTGTACAAATTTGGCAGATTTCCTAATTGTTGAACTCTTGCCTACCTTATATTAAATAATAATAAAAAACACACAACATCTCAACTGTCTCCGTGGCAAGTCGTTTGAACACAAGAGGTGTTACGGACATCGGACTACAGTCACAAATATAATGTTTAAATACAAACATTGACCCAGGCACAGAACAAACTCAAATATCATCATATAAATATTTGTCCTAGGTGGAGATCGAGTCTACGACCCTTGGCGCATAACAAAGATCACTACCACCTGCGTACATCAAAGCAGATCACATCAAAATGAACGCTTTATTGGTTGATTGAGGGATATTATAGTGATTACCTAAGTATCTTTATTTACTACTTTGGTTAAACTACCACCTGCGTCATCGGGCCACTCAAATTATTTTCAGTATTAATAAAATAAACATCACAAATTAACATTTGTAAAACCACCTGTACTCACATAATAAATGTTAGGTTCAAAAGAAAGGAGTTGATATATTAATAAACTCGAGGTAAATGTGTGGAAAAGTTAAAAACGTGAAAAGCGATAACTTTATTCTTAGTTATCGCAGAGCGCGGTCGTAACAGCAAATCGCCTGCTCACTTGTAAACAACGTGGTGACAACCACAGCCGAGCATTCCACCACGTTACACGCACCACGTCGACCCCCGCCGTTATAATGTTTACTAGGGGGTAGACCTCAAAGGTCGTCTGCATTTTTACCTCACTTTCATCTATTTCTACCGCCAAAAAGGCAGTGAAAATACTGAGTACTTTGTTATTTATTTTATTAGGCCAGTTCCATAAACTTGCGTGAATAGTAAGCGTCACTGCAGCCAATAGACGCTCGTAATATCACAAAGATATCACTAACGCGTTGCCAACTTTGTGACTTGAGGATATTATGCCACATTATCTAGTATGTTCTCTGCCTCTATCACCCTTCAGACCGGAACACAGCAACGCGAGCACCGCTATTTGGCAGTGGAAATGGGTGAAAGTAGGATACCAATGCAGGTGACCTTTTGTATGAGATATACCTCATGTAAAGGAAATGTGACACTGTATCTTCAATTTAAAGGTTAGCGACAGGCTAGTGATATCTTTGTGATGACACGGACGTTCACGCGTACGATTAAGCGGACCGTATGCTAGTTTTTAAAGCTCTCTTTCAGAATCACTTATTAGTATAGAACAAATTCAGACTGCAATGGAAAACGGAGGAGATCGAATCAAAATGAATGAAGTATTTATGAAGGGTTTTTGTCCTAATGTCAATTCCATCGTACTTTTTACATATTTGATACTACCTTTTACATATTTGATACAATTGACGTGTAATCAATAATAATTAGTATATGAGATATCTTTTTTCGTTTGGAATCTACAAATAGTAACGGGATACTAGTAGAGGAGAACAGTACCTCCCTTGTAATGTAAGAGGCGTTGCGGATGTAATACCGGATTCGACAGATGGCGGTATACGAAACCGCAGCAATAAGTGGTAGCCACCTCCTTACAAAACTACGCTCTGATTCGATTGCCAACACAAAATCGTGACAATTATGGGCAAAAAGCCTGGCTATGTAATAGCTATGTTATAATATGGCTGTAGATAGCTATGTTATAAGGGGTAACTGAAGCCACGTTTCTTATTTATTAATCTCACGGCAACACAAACAACGCGGACGCTATAACATAAAACCTTCACTTTTTACTAACACTCGTCCTGTATAAAAACGATTTTAAACAAGTCTCGCACAATACAAACTTGGCACTAAAGTATATGCATAGTTTTATTCACAGTGGCGAACGTCATCACAACAAAAACACGCTACATTGACATACTGGCAGCTGATGGACTTATCATAGGTTTAGCTGGGACTCGCGAGCCACGTGCGCCCGACTCAATCTCTTGGGCAAACACGGCGCCTGGTAGACATCACTGCTGAAAAGCCTATCAATCAACAGCCATTGGAAGTCCACAGCTGGACAAAGGACTCCCTAAAAAAGAGAAAATGTTGCGTGATGGCAATTGTAGAGCACAGCTTTCGCGGCGTGGACGCAGATCCCCATCCCCTGTGCATTTGAGTTACACTGTTTCAGATGGATGTACCGCAACTGTCGGCTCTGGAACCTAAGTCGTTTCTTACGACACCTGGTATACCTTGCGGCTTAATCAGTGTTGAGTAAAAACTGGTTGCCTTATATTTGATACTAGCTCTAATAAATCTTGTTATTTCGATACGAATTCCTAGGCTAACCTTCACAAAAACTCGTGCTGACTCCATAGAGAAAAATTCAGGTGTGAAGAGTAACAGACAAACATGCAGACCCACAAACTTTACGTTTACAATATTTTATTTATTCGTTTATTACTGAGTATAGCAAAGATGATACTATTTAGATAAAATGGTGACGATTACGAATGTCGTACCCAAATTATCTAGAATGTGCCTCGCTAAACATTTCCATATTCTATACATATAAATAAAATTGAGTGTCTGTTTGCAATTACAAATTTCTACTAAATGCATTATAAAGTATATACCTACAGTACTTTAAATATATATATATATTATTTGATATTCTCACGAATACGGGTACTATGTGCTGCTAGTCTAATTACAAAGAGTAGATATACTATTGCCTGAATCTTAAATGATACAACGCAATAAGGAGTAAAGTCCACAGAAGTCGAGTCCCAGAAATGCATAAATACTAATTAACTTTAGACTTTTCATCACAGATATACACTCAAGTGAAACAATAACCAAACACGCACAAGCAACTGGCAAGGAGGTCGGCACTCGTCACCGACTCACCAATAGATACACAAACATTTAAAAATGTTATGCAACCAAGTCACAACAATAGAGACAGGACGTGATACCGGACGTTTACAGCCACAAACCAGCACTGTTTACACTGCGACGAAAGAAAAAACGCGAAAACAACTCACGCGCAATCTCGTCGGCATTCCAGCCCCGGAGGCTATAGCGAGAGCACGTGTCAACCGCTTACGCCAGCCCCGCGCAACCTTTCTTTTTAATTGACTCCGCAAAATCTCTTGATCACTCTTGAGATTATAATAACAATATTTCACCCAACTATTAACTGACTCTGACTCCGGCGGCCATCGACGGGCCCGATGGTCTCTATCTTTGCATAAAGGGTCGTGTGGGTTCAATCACCACCCAGGAGGAATATTTAAATGACGAATATTTGTGTAAGTACTGGGTTGTAATATTTCCTGTGTTGTCTTATGTCCGTAATACAAGTGCTGTAAGTGATTTATCACGGAATCAGGTCAATGTATGAGAAGTTGTGTGAATTATTTATATTAATTTAATATAATTTAGTACCTACTGATATCTCTTTCCTTATCAGCGGATGATAAGCACTTTTGTATAATAATCGTAAAACTGTGGCCAATTAAAAACAACAAATAGAATAATTCCCGTGATAAAACAAAAAAGGTTGGACGCGTCTGGTTTCCACTATTATCAACACGCGGGGGCCGTCCTTGAGTCGCGACATTTTGATTGGCCAATAACCACTATTCGTGTTTCGCAAACTGTTATAAATCATGGCGGAGTGTACACTGGACGGCTGCGTCACCGGCGGGCTCGCACCTGCGGTATAAGGAAGAAATGTACGCAGCACGACGAAAACAGCCGGGCATGGCATACACGTGAGTGGTGCATGTGAAATGCTAGTCGCGGTTTAAACCCACAGAATTAACTTACAACCACACTGTAAATTTTAAATTAAATTCTCAATGAAAATTTGATTCCTTTTAAGACATGTGTACACAGTGTACACATTATTAAGTATAGCATGACATATTAGATAAAAGAATCTGGGCCGCAGTAGGTAACGCGATCGTTAATGTTAAGCAACTTTTGCAACGGCCCTAATTGGGATGGGTGGCGTAAAATAAATGTATTTAAAAAAAACTGACCTTACTACTAATCAAGCCGCTGAACTCTCGTAACCGTTACATGAGCTTTAATTCATTGAAGATAGAAAACACTAATACACACATCGCGATAGATTTAAAGCACAAACTCAACCTAAATATATTTTTTGGCGACTTGAATGAACTTTTAAAACCAATTTTATACATTGTTAGTTATGCAAGATAATTGTATTAGGTTTAGACTGTAAGGATAGCTGTGAAGTTTGATACATAAATGAAAATACTATCTCTATGTATTACGCTCAGACACATCTCAACATTCTCGCTTTGAGGCCGCGTTCGTCAAGAAACTGAACAAAACCAAGCAAATTGAAAGCCCTAGAGCGAATCCCGAGTGGGTCTGTCGTGCCACAGATTACGAATCAACAGTATTCTTAATTCTCGAGATCAAGTTTATATTCATGAACCCCATTTAATAGTCGTCTTTTATAGATTGCTACAATATCGATTGTGCCCTGCGGATTTGTCTGCATTTTATTCGGCTCTAAGGGACATCGTGGAGACCAACGATTTCTTTACTTCAGTTTTAATATCACTTCTTATGATGTTATAAGTCATTCGACGCGTTTATTATTACGTATTTTAAAACGGTTTTCACCGATAGCCGATTTATTTAATCAAAAACTATTAAGTATCAAATTAATCAAGTTTTGTGTTAATTGGATAAAATTGTATATCAGTAAAAAAAACATAAGCAACGCCAGGGGTCGTCAGTATCATATAGAGATATGACAATATGACAAAGAGGCACACAAAATGGGGCCAGACAAAACGTATTTCTTTCAGAGCCCGCTGTTGTTACTTCGAGTGGAGGCCGCGTGCAAACGACCTGCAATGCGGCACAGATGCAGACGTGCTTGTATTGAAACGAGAGTTTTCAAAAGTTCGCTCGCAGCACCCGCTCTGTAGACCGCACACCACGGCCGCAATGCGACAGCTTACAGCTGCGTATATTTTATGGTGACCAATATTTTTAAACCATAAAATTTACAAGGAATCGCGCCGGTAAACAATTTTTTAATCAATTATCATCATATCAGGCATTGGAAGTCTACTACTTGACAAGGGGATACCGCTGTACAATTTTCGGATGGATATACCGCCATCAGTCGGTTTTAGTACCTCAGTCCTACAACACCTGATACAGAGGTAAGTACCACTCTGCCGATAGCTCACGAC
This sequence comes from Heortia vitessoides, assembly GCA_020976665.1. Classification (NCBI taxonomy): domain Eukaryota; kingdom Metazoa; phylum Arthropoda; class Insecta; order Lepidoptera; family Crambidae; genus Heortia; species Heortia vitessoides. The sequence goes on from JACJUM010002929.1 coordinate 836,569, forward strand.
AAAAATGGAACAATACTAATCGCATTTTTTTACTAGACCAGGTTGACGAACAAGCATACAGTCCGTGTGATGGTAAGCGTCGCCACAACCTATACACGCTCGTAATATTTACTAATAGTAATTTCACCACCTTTCCCACCCTTAAAAAACCGGAACACAGCAATGCGAACACCGTTATTTGATAGTAGAAATAGGCGAGTGTGGGGTCATAATGCAAATGACCTTTGCACGAGGTCCACTCTTATGTATGCTTTATATGTGCTAGCATTCGGTAGTGTTCCTCTCTTGGTCGCCTGAGTTCGTTAGTTCCATACTCACTAAGGACAAACCCCTGCATAATGAGAATTTCTTAATATAAATAAAATTGAATCACTAAACGTAAACGTACATAATTCTAGAACGACTGCACCAAATGGGATAATTCTTCTTCAGTCATGTTTGTATTTGTCACGACTACGTTTGCGCGGAATAAATTCGATAGTAAAATGTATATGAAAGAAATATGTATTTCTTAATATTTGTATTGTGTTGTCTGTAGATCACATGTAAGAGACCCAATATTAGGATAAAGCTCCGACGGTAAAGGGATCAACGGGTGAAAATTTCACTATGTATCTAGTATAGACATCATTGGCAGAGTGAGATCGTAATAAATAATAATAATTACTACAACAACTCATACATTGACCTGACTCAGTGGTAAGTCACTTGAAGCACTTGTGTTACGGACGCCAGACAACAGCGGAATTAATCAATACATATATTTAACACCTAGACACAGAATAAATACAAATATCATCATATAAATATTTGCTCCAGGTGGGAATCGAACCAACGACTCTTGGCACTCAGAATAGGATCGCCACCATCTGCACCATCGGGGCCGTCTGGCAAAATAATTTTTAAGTCAAATTAAGATTTTTTTATTCCTCCTCACTTTATAGGATTGAAAATAAATAACTTTTAATGAATTATTGTGTATTAAAGTGTCTGTTTGTAATACCAATATAAATAATACATATATGTTCATACAACAGCTAATCAAAGGCCTCCTATCACGGAATGTTAATATAAAAAATATATAGTCCATGAATTTAATCAGACTTATATTCGAGGCGCCTACACTTCGATGGAAATTTATAGGGTAAAAGACTCAATATGCATTAAAAAAAACAAACGACAAAATCCATGAAATAAAAACACAATTCAGCCACATCCAAAATCACTTAAATTATATGGGCCAAATAATATTCAATAATTACAAACTAACTATCCAACCTGTCCTACTGCTAATATGTACGCTACGACAGCATTCTCCAATTACAGCCCGCAATGCGCCACCACCGCCGCGTCCAGGGCTCGCGCACATCTCCCCGCCGGCTCCAAACATACGCAGCACTTTCTACTTTTTATTTTACCTAACTAAGTCGACAGACATATACGGTCTGCGTGATAGGAAGCATCACCGGAGCCTATAAACGATCATATCATCACACGGATATCCCTAGCGCGTTGCTGACCTTGTGACTTGAAGATGTTATGTCACATTAGTGAGTCATTTCGCTGCCACTTCCACTCTTTAAACCGAAACAAAACTATGCGAATACTGCTGCTTGGCGGTAGAAATAAGTAAGAGTAAGGCACCAACGCAGGTGACCTTTGTGTGACATATCGTCGTTTAAGTTCTAACACCGCGTAAGTCAAAATGTTGACACTTTGTACAATTGGGAAAATACTTGCTCACGTTTTATAAAATCATTTTAAAACTAATTGCTTGTGAATTTATTTGGTGGAAAATAGATTTCGTTTAAACAAAATACGGTATAAAACGTTTAGTGCAGCGTTAGAAATATAATATCGTGTTAGCATTGGGCTTATCTATTAAGTTGCCAACTTTGACATACGCGGTGTTAGAACAAATGCGACGACATCACAACGTAAAGGATATAATATAATATGAAAATAATTCTATTACACGATATATTGTAATTATTACTGTCCGTAAATACTGAAGTCAATTCTACATATTTACAACTTATTTCGACTGGCCTGATGGCGCATTCGGTTGTGCTCCTTTTATATTGTGGACTTTATTAATATTTCCCACCCAGGACAAACATTTATGTGACGAACATAACTCTGTTACCTGACATCCGTATCACAAATGCTTTAAGCGACGTATCTCGGTGTCAAGCCAATGTATATCATTGTATGGATTTATTTACTTGATTTTAACTACATAATCCAGGATGAAGAGAAGCATGGAAAAGTACCAAGAATAACCGAGCGTATATGAAAGGACTAATGCAAGTAAGGAAAGCGAGAGAAGTAAGCCAAGATCGTAACAAGTGGAGATCTATAGTCTCTGCTCACCCCGGTGGAACAGGCGTGATAAATGTATGTACGTATGTACTATTTTAGTACTGTAATATAAATGTGGATACATGAAGTATGTCATTCCAAACTTGAGTACGCAAGCCACCCTGTAAACAAGGAATACGCTACTCGGGAGAACGCAGTGGTTGATATTATACATCTCCGTTACAGGAATACGAGAAGCAGTGAGAGCAGGACTACTATATAATGGAATATTATATTACAAAGAAATGTTTTATTTATCACGCCTATTACCACAATTATTACACATATTAATTGAAAATACAAAGAAACTACAAACGGAACACACTTATTCGCTTCTTCAATTGTATGAATTATTCTTAGATTTTTATCTAAAGTAATATTATAAAGCGGAAGAGTTTGTTTGTTTAAACGCGCTAATCTCAGGATCCACTGGTCCGATTTGAATAATTCTATTTTTGTTGGGTAGTCCATTTATAGAGGAAGGCTTTAGGCTATATAACATTACACTGAGACCAATAGGAGCGAAGCGTCAGTGAGAAATGTAAACCACTTGCGAGTTTTTGCGAGGTACCATGCCGAACGGCTAGGCCGCGTGGTGGGCTCCCTACGGAACGGTTAAATACAGCGTGCTTTATTTTAAACAAAGTAAAAATATAATTTATGCCGAAGTACTTTGACCCATTATTTTTTTACATATTATTTAACGTATTCACGATTATACAACAACATAAACCAACGTAAGCAATCAAAAAATAATCTCGATATAGTTTCCGACAACAACGCGAACGAAGTCGCGGGCACAGCTAGTAATATTTATATATATACACACAAATCAATCTAAACATCAATCCGTCATTGAATCAAGCGTCGCTCTTCAAATGTTAAATGTTAAATTAATTAATTTCAACGAGCTCTGCGATTGCCAAATTATTATGGGCATAATTCCCACTTTCTTGGGGAGGCCATGTCCAGCAGTGGACTTCCAATGACTGTAACGATGATATAAATGTCATTTTATTACATATGACAATACAAGATTGTTCCGAACTTATTAACTCGCATACAATACAGAAATTAATATTAACTAGCGGGTGCCCTGCACTGCTACAACATCTGCGTTTACGAGTCTGTTGAATGGATTTAAGTGGATACTTTATCTTCAAAAAACCTTACAACATACACCGTCAATGAACGATACCCAATTTTATTCAAGTATATAAATATTATATATTACATTGTGATTATATATAACATGAGATATTAAACACAATGGCCGATCATTATATATAAATAACAAAATTATCAAGCCAGTGAGATAATTTAATCACTTAATAATATATAAAATTGCTAGTTAATACGATCAATTATATATCACAAACAACATTTGAATATCAATCATCCGACATAATACAGGTTTCGCAAATGTTTTACTTCGTAAATGTTTCTACTGTTAATATATTGTTTTTTTGTCCTCAGGCCGTTCGTTCGCTTCGTTCGCTCCGTTCGCTTTGCTCGGGCGTGGTGGTCGCCGTCTAACCTAATCTAACCGTCATTACGTCACAATCGAAGGTATACACATTATTTTGTGAAATAATGCTATAGCATTGTGATTAATTCTGTATCATTTATAACTTTGTCTAAATTGAGTAAATATTATAAATACTAGTTGGAAAGTAGGTAGAATATCCGGATTTATTACTTTGCCTGTAATATACATATACATAAATTTGGCGAGCCCGAATTCGATAGGGGCGCTGTCTTGTGCGCCAAAGGTCGTGGGTTCGATCCCCACCCAAAACAAATATTTATATGATAATATTTATGTTTGTTCTGTGCCTGGGTGTTAAATATATGTATTTTAGTAGTGTATTTGTGATTCCTCTGTTGTCTCCGTAACACGTTTTAAGCGACTTATCACGGAGTCGGGTGAATATATGGCATGTTGTGGAAATATATATATGTATATATATTGCATTATTTTTATTTTTATATATCCATCGAACAAATCGATGATATTTTAGAAAATATAACATTTTGAGGAAACATGTAATGTACGTTGTATAAAAATCAAAGGAAATAGCGATCCTTGAGCGACTTCCCGGCGTGAAGTAGGCGTGTATTCTATACGTAGATTATAAAAAAATACTGTATTATTTTTTCTGCAGCATCCGCGTCTATCTTCACCCCTATCAGCATGTCTCTTTAGGTGGAATAGATGCTAGATTGCCGGTGTGTTTACGACCGACATAACAGCTAGTCAAGTCGACACCCAATACGGAAGCACGCGTGGAAAGCCAGAGGTCACATCGATAAGCGAGTTAGCCCCCACGAGCGAGCGGCCGGTCGTCATTTGCAACCGGAAGAATAATTGTAATACAACCGCCGCCTGCCGCTTTCACCGTCTGCATCTCCCGCGCTAGAATATTAAAGTCCATAGACTTGGCGCACTGGTTAATGGACGTAGACTATCTTGGCGGGCGGGTTGTGTTCTTGTGTGCCAAGAGTCGTGTGTTTGAACCCCACTTACGCTATACAATTATATGACGAATATTTGCATTAGTTCGGTGCCTGCATGTCATATATGTATTTAAGTTTGTTGTCTGTGTTCATAACACAAGTGCTTTAAGCGACTTATCAATTTGCAGTTAGGCCAATGTATGAGATTTTGCGCGAGTTATTATTGTCAAATGTATTTTTACATGAGGTAGACCTCAATGCAAAGGTCGTCTGTATTGGTACCTCACATATCACCTATATGTATCGCCAAATGGCAGTGTTCGTATTGCTGTGTAAGGCAGTGACATTACTGGGTAATGTGTTATAATCTATTAAGCCACAAAGTTGTCAATGCGCTAGTGATATCCTAGTCCTATTACAATCCAATGCAAGACATAGGCCTCTCCAAGAAAGGGGGAATTTGCTGATAATTGCCGCGCTGGGCAAGCGTAGTGGCAATCAAGCAAGCGTAGCTTCGCGGCAGGAATGCTGCTGCCCATTCACGCCCAGTTGCATTTAAGCAACACTGCTTCAGGTGGATATAACACCATCTACTTCATCTCATCTTGGAGAAGGTACTAATTTTTTCTGCCGGTACCACACTGCCACGCCCTTATCACCAAAATCAAATTAAATATATACCTATTAGCCCATATACCTACAACAAAACGAACATTAAGCTTGTGTGTGAGTATGTGTGTGTTATTTGTTATGTTCCACGGTAAATCTAGTGCAACATGACCTCCAATCTAGATTCATCCATGCACTAGGCAAGTGCGCAGTCACACACGTCTTCCATGCACCATTGAACTTGGTATGCGTTTGTAATGCACAATACTGCATTGTTTACAGCGACAACCTATTTGAAGAGATATGACAAAAGTTGTTTGCAATATGTACACAAATGAAAGCGAGACAACTCTTTAACATGACACGTACAGTGACGATCAAAACAATACCACCAAATATGACGGGCGCAACGGCGCAGATGGTAGGGATTCTATTTTGTGCGCCAAAGTTCGTGGATTCAATTCCACCCAGGACTAAATTTATAGATGATGATATTCGTGTTTTTTCTGTGTTGAATATATGTATTAATAAATTATATTTGTAATTCCTGTGTTGTCTGATGTCAGTAAAACAAGCTCTTTGATATACTTATCACAGGTTCAGGTTCATATGAGATGTGTACATTTATTATCACCGACGAAAGCTATAACCATCATCGTGCTAAGAAAAATAGCAGCGGGGTATCAATGAAAAGTGTTGTAGAAATAGAGAAAAAACATTTCTTTTGAATTGCATGCGTAGCGCTCGCACTAAACCGATTAAAATTATCTGACAAGCTTAGTAGCAACATCTTTTTATAGTTTAAAGGGAAAGCAATTCTGACGTTACGGTAGAGTTAAAATTTCAGGCGAAGAAAGTCGCGGGCGAGAGCTAGATCATTGTAAACCAATGGACAAACATTTTTCTTTTTTATCGAGCACTAATCTAGATGGTGCAACAGGTTTGTTTTAGAATTTCTTTACCAGAAAGAAACTAAGAACAACCATTCACAAAGCACAGTAGTAATTTTATGAGCTTGAGATACTTTCAAGCCTTCTCTTCAAATACCATTTGCAGTACTTAACACTGCTATTTAACGGTAGAAATAGGCGAGAGTGAGGTACCAATGCAGACGAACTTGTGTATGATGTAAACCTCATATACATTTACCGATAAAGTACACCAACTTAAGACATTTGTCTAATATAAGTGTCGCTGCAGTAAAAATGTATAAAATAAAAGAGCAAATGTTCTGTTCCATTGTCCAGGTCTCTCAACGGACTGAGACCGAAAGTGTTTCGGCGATTGATTGATTGCGCTAAATCGACTCCCGCCAGTTGCGCCATTCGATACGATCAACGCGCTAACACAATCACCGCATCCATCGCAACTCAATTGAATTGGTTACTATTCCATTATTGAATGTTGTTAAATGATTTAAAGAATGAACGAAGACCAACTATTGGTCGTCGGGTGAAGTGACGTGAGTTGTTACATTATGAAGCCGATGCAATGGCAAACATCCGCCGATGGTCGCCGTGAGTCGCAATCGACACCACCGGCCCGTTTCCCTTCAGATACGTTCGCTACCAGCAAGCCTGAACATAACGTGTCATGTTACTCAACCACGATCGTCTAATTATTACTTTTATACACCTTGATAGATGACCGTAGCTTAGTGGTGCAATACGAATTGCAAACAATTTGAACATACTTTCTTTTTGAAGAACAACATACTGCAGTTCTTCAGGAACAACCTCAGCTCAGGAGCAGCCTCAGGGAGTTCATTATACATTTGAAACTTCCTCGGCAGGATATTTTTCAGAAACCGCACAAAGCGCAACCAGGTTTCAAAGATCTTACTGTCCTCTTGTATTCATTCCCTGCCGATGGCGAGCGATACGATGGTATAAGGTCCATTGCCTGACCTAGACCTCTCCAAGAAAGGGGAAATTTGGCCCATAATCGCCGCGCTTTGCAACCCGTGTTGGCAATCGCAGAGCACAGCTTTCGCGACGCGGATGCTGCTGCCCATGCCCATCCTCTGCATTTCAGCTACACTGTTTCGGCTGGAGATACCGCCATCTCTCGTTTCTGGTATCTTAGTCGCCTTTTACGACTCCTGGTACGGAGGGAGACACTATTCGTCTCTGCCCGGTACCTCTCGGCTTAGTTACTCATAATCACCAAGAATAATGCCACCTTAGCACAAGCATTATAATTGAGCAATGCCGTAAGTAATGCTGATTAAGTACGATCAGACGCCTGCATTGCGCAATCATGCGTAGCTATTAGATTACTAATCTTCAGACATGCAATAATACTCGTAAATACCTTGATAATATAAAGTTACCTACTGTCGACTCTAAATCATATATTCAGCCTTCTCAAAATTCACAGTAAAACTTCATTTATAAAAATAAATAAAAAAATCCTCGCTTGGCTACTAATTCTACGGTGTAATTTATTTTTCGACATCTTCATTCATCTTTTATCTTTTCATGTATCTTCGTTATACACCCTAAATGTGTTTCACAAACCACTTTTATCTATTGGTGGAAACAATATGCCCAAACAAAAAATTCTAATAAAATTTTTTAGCCTGTTTTAATGCAAATAAAAAACATCAAGTTGTAAGCAATTATTAATTTTATTGCTTTTATATACACAAATGGAGATTTAGATCTTAGGGAAACAAAAGAAAATATTGAATCACCATCGTCTAATAATATGAATCATCGTATTCGCGATAATTTGTAAGGATGCATGCCGGTTTGGATGTGATAGTTATGTGTACTAAATAATTTATTTCATATACACTGCATCTTGTAAAGTTACCAAGGGATTTATCTTTAATTTCAAAGATTCCGTGACAAGCGATAAAACTGAAATCCATTGCTATCAATCCCATTTATAAAAACTATAAAAACTAATCGATTTTCCTCAACGAAAGTAATCATTAAAAGTCAGCTGCTTGTTCTAAAGACCAACCGTCGACATGAGCTTCGAGGAAATAAAACAAAAACTACAAGTGCTCTCCAATAGTTCGTGACACCAATTAAAACTTCTCTACAAGTTTTAATGAGCACCTTTCTCAGTTTCAAAATTGCGGATAGTATAGTACATATATACTCTGTGGTTTTCTCCATGGATCGATGGTGGCGAAAGGTATTGAAAAATTGGTCAGCTAAAATAATTTCTACATAATGCTGTGCAGCGGAGTACCGGTGGAGTAGAATAATACTTTCCTCTGGCATAAGTCGTTACAGGCGCAGTTTAAATACTACAGGGTGGGATTGGGCAGCACTTCCGTCGCTGAGTTACGCTTAGCGATTACCACCACGCCAGCTTACACTTTCACTAGAGCACATGTGTACTTTTGATCTGGAAGTTCCCGCGGGACACCAAAGCAATGCGCACAGAGCAGCGGGAGAAAAGCAGGCAAGTAAAAAGAAATCACAGCCTAAACCTTACACCTCTTTGATTGTACGGTCAATCCTTTAATTGGGCTGATGCCAAAACATTCTCTGCGGCGCTCCCTCTTATTATCAGACTCCTAGAACGGCGCGGGAGGTGGGAGGTGAACCAGACTAATGTCCTTTCAGCACCGCTACCTTCAGTACTCTAATTTAGGGCTCATTTCAATTTCTGTTAACCAACCGCGTCTAATTTGTTCAGGCCAAGTGATAGGAATTAGCTAGTGATTTTACTTTAAACCAAAACATGTATTGCAAATACATTTTTTTAAGTGGTACGTTGTCAACATATTTTTTTATTACTACACCAGGTCGAGAAACGAGCACACAGTCCGCGGGATAGTAAGCTCTACCACAGCTTGTAGATGTTCGTAAAATCACAAGAATATGGTAGCGCGTTGCTAACCTAGAGACTTAAGATTTTATGTCACATTGCCCAGTAATTACAGTGCCTCTCTTACCTTTTAAACCGGAATGCAAGAATGCGAATAATGCTATTTGGTAGTAGAATTAGGTGAGTAGGGCACACATGAAGTCATGTAAACATGCAACTTAGTGGAAGTCGGGATACCGGGAAATATCAGATCTAATATAAGACTTAACTTCCGTCACCAGTCTCCCACAAAATCTGCTCTTCCTATGCATGCGTTGTCATTGTGTAATATATTATCATTATTTTAAAAGTACTCTACAGGTTTAAAGTTATTTGTTAATGAACTATAGTTTTAGTTTATTAATCTAGCAGTCTATGAGTTTAGGCAAACAGACTACTACTACTAGAAACGGATTGTTCTTCAATATTGGATTGAAATAAAATTGCTTTTTTATCGAATAATGCGGTCCAGGGAGCGAGGGGAGTAGATACGTCGGAATCGAAACAAATGGATATCCATAGTCTCAAGTCTCCGTTGGGAAACACGCACGAGCGTGTTCCTTACAAATTGATTACCATTAAATTTTGGAAAATATTTGTTTTGGGAGACTCATAAGGCCAAATCCAAATCCTTATTAAAATCATGTTTGTAATGGTAATGGCAATCCTTATCTCAAACACCGCCAGATGTCCGTGTAATTTCATCAGCTGTTCTTATTAATAAAATTTAATTAAATTGCGTACTTGCAGCCGCGATTGGTTGCATAGTGAAATTATCGACAGGCCCAATGGCGCGGTAAGTTATGTTTCCATCTTGTGCGTCAGAGTTAGATCTCTACGCGGGACAAATATTTATGATGAATATGTTTTTTGTTCTGTGTATTTTTAAATATTACATTTGACCAGGCTCGATGGCGCAGTTGGCAGTGATCCTATCTTGTGCGTCAAGGGTCGAAGGTTCGATCCCCACCATTGATAAACATTTATATGATGAAATACTTGTGTTTGATATGTCTGGGTGTTAAACATGTATTTTAGTATTGTATTTCTGATTCTTTTGTTGTGTCCGTAACACAAGTGCTTTAAGAGACTTATCTCAGAATAAGGTCAATATAATGATATCTGTAAATTTATTATTATTATATGCATGAATTCAATATATATTGGATGAATATATAAATGGTAATTAACAACAATGACAGACAGACAAACCTGCAGAAAGCAAATTGTTCACTAAAAACTATTATTACAATGAGACAATACTCAAGTCCCAGCATGTGTATACGCTAAAATTGTGAAATGAGGTCCCAGCGGAGATTGTCTCAGAGGATTGTAGTATGGGTTCTTTAAAAAGGTAGTAAGGAGGTTTTTACAGGGTCGGCAACACGTGATGCCTCGGTGTTGTAAACGTCCATAGGCTGCGGTAACCGCCTACCATCCAGCGGCCTACCCCGCATGCTTGTTTATCACCGTTGTGGTATAAAAATAAAACAAAGGGTCTTGGGGTGCTGAACGTTGTTGTACTACTACCTTTTTTTAACAAGCTTATAGTGCGCTTGAAAGTCAGCATCATAACAGCCTATAGATACACGTGCTAGCGCGTGAACCTTGTGAATTGAAGGTTATCATATCAGCCATAGAAAGTATACTATTGGACATATACCTCTTCAAGATAGTGGGATTTTAGCCCATAATTACCACACTGGGCAAACGTGGTGGCAATAACAGAGCGCAACTTCGCGATGTTTTATTTTATTCGAAAGTACGCGTGTGGTTAGCAAATTTTTCAGCCGGGTAGTTAAAAATCTAGGGATAACAGGCTAGTCTTGATTTCAAGACTACGGAGCTGACATCCCAAAAAACGTTCACCGGTTAAGCAGACGCTAATAAAACAGATAATAATTTTAACTATCAAAATATACTCCCACTACATCTCGTACATTGACATGAATCCGAGGTATTAGTATGGATGGTCTACACGTCACGACACTGGCCAATGTGAACGGCCAGACGAATTGGGACATTAAGTGTTATCCAGGTGACGTGTCAAGGTCGGATTCGTTTGAGTCACTGCTCGAATGACACGGACTAAACGAATGACACTCTTGGCTCTAAACTCAATTTGCATAACATTTACGGTTATTCAATTATGCCCAAAGATTTAACAAAATTTTACTATAGCATTCCCGTTGACACAGACCATTGTTATTACTAAATAGATAAATTATGTACTTGCATTAATTACAATACACCTATACATATGAATAAAATTTACGTGTCCGTTTGTAATATCAAAATAACGTCATACAAAATTATTCACAATCCTTATAACAAAAATAAGCTATCATTTTTTTTCATTTGTATCTGTTTAAGGTTAACTTCAAAAAAGCTTGATCATATTTAACCGAAATTTTCAGCACTTCCAAACTTCCACTTAAGTGTTTGCTGCTCAAGGAGCAAGCAACTGATAATATGCTATCACCCCGTAGGAGATCACAGCGGTACAATTAAATTAAAACTAGTAATAAAATACTATATAATATATAAAGTGGAATGGAGACCACGTACTGACAAGCTCAGCGTAGGGCGTCCACCCACAAGGTGGACAGACTATCTGGCTAAAACTACAGGATTGCGCTGGACGCAGGCTGCATACAACCGGTCCTATCGGAGATCATTTGGATTGGCTTATGTCCAGCAGTGACTTCCAATGGCTGGTATGATGATGATGATGATGAACGTAAATAAACGACTTTGACCATCCCACCGGTGGCTCTGGGATTTAAGTGATTTTATTGTTGATTTTGTTTTTCTGTAGTTTTAAAAAGGAGAGGTCCGTAATGTTTTATTGGAAAACCATCGTCAGCGTTACAGCCCGTGGGATACACAGGCAAACATTAAAATTGCAAACATTTGAAATGGATGTATTGCTTGATATTGTATGATATACATATGAGAGTTATACATATGGCGCATTTGGTAGTGCTTTAAGCTACTGATCTCGGTGCCAGATCAATGTAAGATGCTTTTTGTTTCATAACTCAGTTTTGTTATAAATATTAAATCACACAAGAAACAGGGTGAAAGGATAAGTATTCTTTATCGTGAAAGATGTCCGCGTACTACCGCGTATGTATTGTCTAATTCTCACAAAAACATGGATTTTTGTAAAACCGGATCTTAGGCGTTAGACTTACTGAAAGCACTAACAGACAGACTTCGACGGGCCCGATGGCTCAGATGGTAGTGGGATCGATTCCCACCCAGTGCAAATATTTATATGATGATATTAGTGGTTGTTCTATGCCTGAGTGTTAAATATATTTATTAACAATAAATGTGACTCCTCTGTTGTCTGCCGTCCGTAACACAAGTGCTTTAAGCGACTTACCACGGAGTCAGGTCAATGTATGAGTTATTGTGAGAATTTATTATAATTATTACTGAGATATACATATGCTGCTTTCAGGACACATCAAAATTTCCTCGTATTTAAGATGACCAGTTTACAATTCCATTTTGTAATTCAACCACCATTATACCAATAAACGCTCGGCTTTAAAACTAGACAACAATCACGCGTACAGTTAACACGGCCTATATACCTGGAGACAATTTATAAAAGGTCTATTACCAGCTGCACCCACACCATTGTGTCGGCGGTGTCACCTTGGTGGACTAGCGCGTTGATAGCGCCAATGTCAGCACAGACACAGTATTCAAGTGATTGTGTATGCTCTAAATACGTCTAATGTCAGGATGTGCATGGCGAAAACCGTTCACAAAGACGCAATCAAGATATATATCATCGAAGATAGTTCAGTAAACAAGGATCATCAGTACCTACTCTTAATGCTGACTACCATTTCGACACACCGTATGAGTTTCTACATAAGCTATTCATCATATCAGCCATTGGAGGTCCACCGCTGGACATAGGCCTCCTCAAGAAATGGTGAATTTTGTCCATAATTACCGCGCTGGGCAAGCGTGTTGGCAATGGCCGAGCATAGCTTTCGCAACGGGGATGCTGCTGCCTATTCCCGCCCTACACTTTTGAGCTACACTGTTCCTGATGGATATTTTGATTACTGAATCGCCTCTTACGACACCTGGTACAGGGGAAGGTACTATTTTACAGTAGTACCTAATCACGACCTAAGCTAACTGTTAAGTTTTAAGACAAAGGTTTAAAAAGCGGCGTCGCTGATGGAGGTTTCGTCAACTTGTCCAAGTTGCCAAGGAGCCTTCATCACCATCAGTTTTTTTGCAGGCTCTTTTCTGATGGATCGCATAATGAACCTGCAGTAAACTTAGTTGTTAAACCCGTCCAATGATGGCAGTCTAGCACTAAGATATGCTGCACGGTGACGATACGATACGTGACTGTCTGCTCATCGTAACAACGAAAGTCGGTAAAGTATGATTACATTTTTTTTACTATTTAAAAGTTTTATTCATTCAAAACATACTTTTTAAATTAGGCCTATGATTATGCCTAATTGAATCAAGAATATATTTTGGTTTACCGCGTATGCTCATTTATTAATAAGGCCTAAATCTACGTTTTGCAAATGAACCTTTTATCTTTAACGACATCTAGAAGCGTTTTGCGAGTAACTGTTTTTAGTAAAAAAGTGTTTATGTTAGTCCAAAATAATGTATCTTTATATTAGAGACGCTTCAATAGTGTTAGAGCGTATTCGTTACAAACAAAAATACAAATATTTGAAATATTAGTATAGATTGCGGAATTCAACTATATCCTGCCCGAGGCAAATTTATATCGTCAGGGTGACGATATAAATTTGCCTCAGGCCAGACAGGTCTCCTTTCCAAAAGTCGTCTGCATTGGTACTCCGATTTAAAGGGTGAAATTATTAGGTAACTGGCAACGCTTAATGACTGTTTGAAACGAGCATGTTTGTAATCCATAATAATAAAATATAGTATAATCTCATTCACTCATAATGTAGCTTTTGATTAGTGAAGGATTTTTTGTATTATTATTTGTATTTATTTTACTAAAGAGACAAATCTTTCGTCGTTCTGATATCATTATGGTTCAGATATAACTTCAAATAGTTATTAGGATACCACTCTTAAAGCTTTCGAGGACAGACCTTTGTTTCAAATAACCCTCTAGTATTTAAAAAACTATATAGCTATATACTCATCTCGAGAACTAATAATAATGCATATAAAGATAGCTCGCTAGGAAAATTACTCGTTTATACAACATCATTCTGTACAAAAGGCGAGCATCTAATACCTGAAAATAATTTGCATCGCAAAGCATTAGAAGCCCCCACGGAGCGCATTCCTACTGCCAAACAACCAGACATCAGCCGGCTAACACATGTCGTTCATCATGCTACGTAAGCGCTTATATAGCGCACTGCCTAAGGCCTGGAAGGCTTCACAGGATCGACGGGGCGGTAGACGCACGCATGCGTCCTGTTACGATCGATTATGTAACCAACTCCCCCCACCCCCACCGCCCTAGAGCCGCACAGGTCTCACTGGCAGCCTAAAACTGTTTTAAAACATTTGCATCACAATAAACACGCGCGGGCTTAGAACAAAGGAATTCTGTTTTCATTTTTTGGTAGCGAAAACGGAATTACGTTAGCCAAATCGAATCGAAAGATAAAAGCTATCGGGAAAAGGAGATTTGGTGAAGCGAGAAAATTTCACCGCACGGAGTCAATGACCCCGGGGAAAATTCAACTAATCGGGCCGACGTCGGGCGCCAATACCTTCTTAGTAACACGCAGTTTCCTTGTCACTTGGGCTCGGAGAGATTCTCCGGTCCATCGAGTGTGAAAAAGCTATATTTGGCAGGCTGAATTTTGCGGAAACCACATCCAGCGTAGATAAGATAAGCCAAGCCGCCATAACGTGCCATCATATCACATTATGTGCAGTAACGTACAAAACGGTAGCAGTAATTTTATTCGTTTAGGATAGTTCAATACTGCGTATGTAGCATATGTTAATAAGGTCCAAATTTCACATTTTGCAATTGAACTTTATCGACGACTAGCATTGCTTCGCTGTTTTACCCGCGAAGTTTCCCTTTCCCGTAAGAAATTTTCCGACCCTTTCGCGACGAGGTAGCTGCTGCCCATCCCCGCCATGAGCATTTGAGCTGCACTGTTTTGGATAAATATACCGCAATCTCTCGGTTTTTGTACCTTAGTCGCCTCTTACAACACGAGGTACCTACTACTCTGCCGGTACCTCATGGCAAATTGTTATTATCTCATATATATATATTATTAAGCCAGTGGGGTACCGGGGGAATGAAATAGTACCTCCCCCTGTACCAGGAGTAGAAGACTGAGGTTCCGGAACCAAAAGACGACGGTACTTCCATCTTAAACAGCGCAGCTTAAATACTAAAGGATGGGGATGAGCATCCTCGTCACCAAGTTGCGCTCTGCCATTGCCCGCCTGACCAACGCTGCAATCCCCGTTTCGTGTGAAGGTCTATTACCCAGCACTGGACTTTCTATAGGTGATATGATGATGTAAAATAAATTAATTATACAAGTGTTGCTGTTCTGAAATTAATTGAAATTATCTTCCTGGCCCCATCAATTTTTGTAAGAAATACAATCAAATACGATTGTCATATTCCTCATTAAACATTAACGCTCACAATATCAGCTGTAGGTCGTCCGCTGGAAATAGGCCTCCCTAAGTGATTTCCAATAGGACGTCAAACGTTATTGACCGTAAACGAGGTACTATGGCCCTAGAAGGTACTTTATGTATAACTGAACTTAAATGTCATCGCATTAATAACACATTAATAACCCGGTATGCAGAGCTAGCGTTGCCCCGCGGTTTTACCAGCGTTACTACCAGTTACCGTGAGAATAAATAAATTTTACTGCCTCTATAACCCTTCAAACTACACTGCAATGCAAACACTGCTATTTAGCGGTAGAAATAGGTGAGTGAGGTACCAATGCAGATGACCGATGTCTGAAATCTACCTCATGTAAGTTTCGCTAGGGTTAGTCAAATAACAGAGACATACATCATTTGTTATAAAATTAAAATCACATTAAATGCAATAACATCTATAACTCCCGTTAAATACTCGTGTAAAAAAAAACTCAAAACAGATTACCGAAATGAAGCCGAAATCACAAACAATTTCGGCTACGTATTTACGAACCAGCTATTAGTTAGTGCCTATGTTCTCGTATACACGTAAATGTGACCAAATAATAATATTTAGTCCGTGCACTGAATAAGTACTTTAATCTACATTTATATAAGTAAATGATTTTAATTGTTATTTATTTATTTAACTTTATTGCACAAAATGTTACAAAATGTACAAATGGCGGACTTAATGCCAGATGGCATTATCTCCCAGTCAACCATTACACAAAACAGAAAAATATATATATAGTGGTACAGGCAATATATATACAAAATAGATAAACGTGGCATACATATTTGTATAAATAAACGCAATAAATGCATATGATATAAAAAAATATATACATATATACACATACATAAAATAACGTACATCAGAAATAGGGTTATAAAGTTAGAGAAGCAGCATCAGTAAATAAAGTACGGAGACAGCGTTTCAGGATAAATGTTATGTATGTACGCGCATAACTCGAGAACGACTGCACCGAATTAATACTTAGTTGAATTGATAAATAATGAGGGCCGTTAGAAAGTTTGCATACATAACTTTAGTAAGGAGTTAAAGAGAAACTTCCAAAAAACTATGTACAAAGTCGGGACGCACCGCGAGTTCCATATAAAAATATCCATCTCACAGACACAGAAGTGTTAACGGCATACGTGCGCCAACCAGATAAGGTCACCCGGGCATAATCAGCTCGCAAATCTGTCGTCACGGGACGAGAGGACAGAGAGCATCGCTTGCATCGCACTGATCGATATCCATTGGCGATGGCAGCGCGCGGCGCCGGGGCGACGACCCGCACCTGACATTCGCACTACATAACAAATGCCACCACCTTCGCACGTACGGATTAGAGAGGCAAACGCTACAGATTAAGAGCCACGGTGCCTTGTGAAACCGGTACATCAATTTTATTACAATATTGGAATTGTTGCAGCGCAGAGTGACTTGAATTCGACGCTTTCAGAGATTTACAATTATTTTGATTCAATACTCTGTGAGGTATTGTCGAATAGTAGGACAGAGTAGAATAGTAACTCCCACTGCAACAGGTGTCGTAAGAGGCGACTAAGGTACCTGAACCGACAGATGGCGGCATCCATCGGAAACAGTGCAGCTCAAATAAACCGGGCGGGGATTGGCAGCAGAATCCCCGTTGCGAATGCTGCGCTAAACAATATCCAACACGCTTGCCCTTGAGGTTTTTATTGCCCATTATGGGCAATAAAAACCTCCTTTCTTAGAGAGGCCTTTGTCCAACAGCGGACTCTCAATGGCTGGTATAAAGATGAATACTCTGTCCAGTATGGACTGGAAAGCGAAACATGAGACGACCCCCGGCCAGGTGAACCTGGTGAAGATTTTGGAGAGTCGTTGGTTCCAGGTTCCAGGTGGCACAAAAACCGCACGCTGTGGCAGAAATTCGGTCAGGCCTATGTCCAGCAATATATGTCTGTGGGCTGTTATTGACGGTATTTATATCATGATCATATCAACGGTCAAAAATTCGATTGGCGTAAGGGACGGGACATATGGGCAAAAGTTTTTCTATCTATTTATTGCCGACCTTTGTTAATAGTTTCAAGTAAAAGAGGATTCAATTTCAATAATATTTGTTAAAAAATAGCTTAAACGTAATTAAAAATAGCTTTTCATATAATAAAGTTATATCGAAATAATTATTCTTATTTTCTTTTTTATTCTTATAAACCGGCACATTGTCTCTTACGACAACTGAATTTATGACCGTCGATATGATGATGATAAATACTCTCACGTCTGATTCGACTGAATATTGATAGTTTTTTTTAACAGCAATAGTATTAAATGATCTAAAACTGATAAAAAAATGTATGATTCGCTGTTGTTAGCGACTAGACTAGACATGACGGCGTCTCTCAAATATGAGTCGGCTTATTGTTAAGAGAAACGTTTATTGACTTGCTGGACAACCGTGACTTGCTGGTTTCGATGCACAAGTAGGTATAGATTATTTAAACATTATAGCTATACTAGTGGTCGACCGGTGGTCAAAATTCGACCATAACTCATTAAATTTCAAAGTACTTTTCCTTCACTCATTATTATTAGTATTAGCAAAATTGAGACATTTAAAAAAGCAAAAAGAATATAACCACTAAAGCCTACTGTGTTTTCTACAATGTTTTCTTAAATTATGGTTTCAGAAAATAAAAAACAAACAACTCATACAAGGACAATTGCGTGAGATTTTACAATAAAATCACAAGTAGTCTTGCCTCTGAATAAATTCTAGTAATAAGTCAAAAATAAGCTTATCTCCGAAGCCGCTTGATTGATGATTAACTGTCAAAGCAGCTTACACTAGCTTCAAGACAATGGTTCGTTAGCACCAACTCCGATAGGGGTTTTATGAGCGCCATCTACTACATAGGTGTTGGTAGAATCTTTAGCACCTCTAGTTTTTCTTACAGGTTCCTTTCCGGTGGGTCGCGTAATGAACCTGCAGTATACTCAGTTTTAAAACTGGTCAACCGGCAGACTAGTTTAGGGAGGGCCTAATGAAATTATCTGTGTCTTTGACTTTATGATCCCTTGGGTCATCAGGGTCGTCTGTATTATGTATAAATAATAATAATTATTGCTTATTTTATTGACGATTTAAAAGTGCTTGAATAAAGTATATTTGACTTCGGACTTAATTTTGTGTATCATTTAAACCTACTGTTCAAATGATACACAAAAACGTGGTTAATGTTTATTTTAAATAATTTATTGTTTTAAAAATAGTTTTATTCACTTCTGCTTTACATTAACATAAACTGTGTTAAATTTCACATAAATCCGTTCGCACAATTAATTTTTTCGTTTCATATATATATCTACATATATACCCGGTGTTATTGTCAACTATTATTCAACTAACACGAAAGTTAGAAGGTAGGTTTCATAAGTCCGAATTGTTGCTAGACATGTACAAACAACCACGACAGCAACGCCATGCACGCGCCGAATGAGGTCTGTGTGTGAGACGAGAAAGGCGGGTTCAATGGCCTGGTGACATAACAGCGTTTCGGCAACCGCGCGACGTAACCGGGGCCGCTGGTGCCATCGCATCAGTCAGCTGACTCGGTGCGACGATAAACACCACGCGGTTCTCCGCGCAGGGAGAGGTGTTCTGCTGTGTATATTGAAGGCACAGAGACAGCCGTACGGGTAATAAATATAAAAATAAATAAACGTGTATATTTTTTTGCATACTGTGTACAATTTGATTCGACTTGAGAGATAGCATAATTTATATCTCAATTTAGGTATAATCGCAGTAATTTTGTCATGATAAATACATATAGTTAAGACAGAAGGTCTGTCGGATTATATAGTTATATATACATAATTTACTTCAATCTTCCTGATTCATTCTAATAAAACGAACCCTGTAAACGAAACCGCTAAAATCCGTTTAGTTCCTACCAACAACCGGACCAATAATCCTTGGAATGAGGTAGGCGTACAAAATACGCCCGCAATCAGTAGTTGCTGCCAACTGGGTGATGTGACGCAATACCTTCAGGTTACAAAATTGAAGACGCGCTCGTGATATCTTTGCGATAACCCGAGCGGGTAGGTTAAGGTGACGCTTTCCCATCGCTCGTTAGCTAACCTCTTAATTAATCTAGGGCAGTATTTCAAAGGTTTTCTTTAAAACAAATCAAATTACTCTTTATTCTGGTTTGCCTATTGCAAGAACTTTCGAATCGTCAAAATAAATCTATTATACTCATAATATTGATAACCCTGATGACCCAACGGGGTCACAATTTCGATACATGTTCTCTTTATAACCTGTATTATTAAAAGACAGTATAATCGCCATTTCTAAAAATTGTATTATTTTCAATTTATTTATTTTATTAGCAGAGTCATCTTCAACCTCCACATAAAATATCATAGGCGGCTAAAGAGCATAATAATAACATTATATTTGTATTATTTTTTTCTTGCTTGAATTCTTTATGTTTTTTCCGTACGAACCTATTGCTGGACTACAGACGTCGACTACAGACTCGTCTGAATAATCTACTAGCTAGTCACGTGCTCACAGCTCGTTTAAAATTAAATGTGTGCAGATGGTCCTCTGCGTGTTACTACATAGCAGGCCTCGCCTACACAATATTAGCTGGACCAACTGTATCAATAAACAGGTGTCAAGAGCAATCGCGAGTAACACCCAAAGATGGCTCATCAAAAATCCCTTGACGTAATTCCTAATCGGAAAACAGTTGCTTGTATTAGATTGTGAGATCCATTTAATATGATTCGTTCGAGATGGAACACAGAGCGGCTGAATTTAATTAAGGCGAGATCTATTTTCGGAGAATTTATAAGTAGAAGCAATTTGCGACGTAATTCACGATAAGAATCTTGTTAAAGTTATTTAGGATACATATTTACTTCTATGTCGGAATAAAGAACCTCAAAGATTATGGCCAATGATAACATTAACAATGTACATGCGACTACGCTTGAACATAGTGAACGTCCCAGAGATATACATGAGTAGACTTCATACAATAGGTCGTCTGCAATCGTACCTCACTCTCATCTACTTCTACAGCCAAATAGCAGTGTTCGCATTGCTGTGTTCCAGTCTGAAGGGTGAGAGAGGCAATGAAATTACTGTCTAATGTGGCATAATATCTTTAAGTCACAAGTTACGTCACGTTAGTGATATCCTTGTGATATTACGAGCGTCTATAGGCTGCAGTGTTGCTTATTCACGCTATATCACGCGGATTGTATGCTTGTTTGTCGACCTGACCTGGTCTAATATAAAAATGACAATATAGACATGAAAATCAAATACAATAGGATATTCTTAAATTCAGGCCTTACAGAAATACAAAATATTGAGACTTAAGTACTTAATATTAATCATAATGTCGATTTTTAATAAACGTAATTATGATGCTATGTTGCAAACCTAGATCAACACAAAAACAATTGCTATTTAGTCGATGAATCAAACAAAACATCAAAATGAAACAAAAACATTAAAACAACATGTTTGAACACGTGTTCTACAAGTGTCTACTTGAAAGATGACCCGATAAGTGAGGTAGACCTCTCACAAAGGTCTGCATTGGCACCTCACTTTCATCTAAACTTCAGGCACAATTAACCACCCACCTTTATATTTCGTTACCCTGTTTGTTTATGTTAACTATGAATTATGCAACGACACATTTTTTGTCAAGTGGGTACTTTAGTAATGAATGAAACACTTCTACCCTTACTTTGTTACATACGTTTGCGTCACGAATGTATTTTTTGAATTTAATCGTTGTTAGATAAATAATCTTTGCAGTAGCGTTACTGAATAAACTAGTCCTGTTCCGCATGGCCTAGCGTGACAATATTGTTTGATTTGAGTTTAGAGTGTTTGTTTACTGGTGGAACTTGAAAATATGCCACTGTATGCAACTGGTGCAGCTAGGGCTGTGGCTTTCGCCGATGATAGGTACAGTCAACGCCGCATTGCTCGTTCACTTGCGTATTTTTCAAACTACTATACGGGTTCGGAGTTCTTGCCGTCTTAAGCTCTTCCAGCGTGAACCATGTTAACATCATTTGAATATCGAACACACGCAAAGCGAAGCGTCATAGACAAGATAGAAGATCTGAATAAGTCAGAGTACAGCCGCATTTGCCTAGTCCGAGCCAGACAGAGAGACGCCGATTCATTAGGTGACCATCGTTCGGCCCGAGCGATTTTACGATTGGACAGCTGAATAAATCCCAAAGCACATAAGGAAGCGGCCCACGCACGACTTCCACCGTAATGGAGGATATTCGATATACCATTTATAGATAACCGCCGAACAGATCGCCTGATTTACGTTTAGGACTATAATAACCGTTTTCACCGACATTCTTTATATGCAGTTAAACATACTTTCTATATAAATCTCTTCGTTGTTCATCACTATTACAGCCTTTTGGAAGTCTATTGCTGGACAATAGACTTCTCCAAGAAAGGTATTTTTGCCCATAATTGCCGCGCTGGGCAAGCGTGTTGGCAATCGCAGAGCGCAGCTTCCGTGACGGGGGATGCTGCTGCCATCCCCACCCTGCGCATTTGAGCTGCACTGTATCGGTTGGATATACCACCATCTGTCGGTTCTGGTACCTTAGTCTTCGTTACCTCTTAAGACACCTGGTGCAATGGGAGGTACCTTATATTCTTCTCTGCCAGTACCTCACGGTATCTTTGTTGTTGGGAGCTGTTTTTGTTACATATCATTTTAATTTCAAGTACGTATTGCTTTATGTTGTATTTCATTAATAATTAATTAAACATTTAAGTACATTATATTTTGCATGTGGTATCTTTAATTGGTAATCACACTTTAAATTATTTTAGATGTGTCATTTTGTAAGTATTATTGTAAATAAACCTAATAAATAAATATTACAAATCTGAATAATTTGCTCAAACGTGCTTATCTCAGGAACCGCTGGTCCGATTTGAAAAATTATTTCAGTATTGGATAGTCCGTTTGTCGAGGAAGGATACTATACCAAAGTCACTATTCTACGCGGACGTTGTCGAGGGCACTGCTAGTAATAAATATGTGACGGGCCCAATGGCGCCCTATTTTGTGCGCCTAGGGCCGTTGGATTCGATCCCTACCCAGGACAGACAACGAAAATGTATTTGTGATTCCTCTGGTGTTTAGTTTCCGTAACACAAGTGCTCTAAGCAACTTATCTTGAAGTCAGGTATGAGCATCATTTATAGTCGGCAACCTAGAGACGGACACAGACTACTTTTGTTTCAGGGAAAGTTCCTGTATGACGCAATATCTCAACGTATTAAAGATTGATGCCGATTTGCTAACATTGACTCAAAAATATACTACACGTAGTAGCACACTATAGTCTACTTTTTCTGTTAAATACACGCATTATCCGCTTCGTAAAATGCGTAGCCTAATTAATGTATTCCAGATTATAATCTACCTTTGAACAACTCAACAACGAAAATATTTGGCCACTCCGCCGTGAAACAGAACCGAATATCCAATCAAGTTGCGTTTACGATATAACCACACGAACATATAATTAGGCGCGTCCGTCTCAAACCGAACGATCTGTAAAGGATAGTCGATATATACAATATTCTGCAATAGTCTGCAAATGGCTATCGATCCGGGTGTGGGCGGGGGGGGGGGGGGGGGGGGGGGGGGGGGGCAAGCGGGGTGCAACGTTGCAGGCTCGTGCACCTCGCCTACCGGGGAGATGAGAGATACTAAGGATGAGTGGGGGCGCGTACTCGAGCACCTACCTACGTTTTTCAACAGTTACGATGGAAATTAGAGCAACTATTCTTGACATCGACACGCAAAAACAGTTAAGTTAAAACGTGGGCACAAAACGAAATAGAAACAGCTGTAATTCACCTTTCTGTGATGAAGACTAATATATTATATCCAAAGCGCATACATCACAGTATAACAGAGAAGCGTGACGCGGTGGTAAATGCGACGACCGTGTAATCATAAAAGTTTAACAACTCTCGCAACCATTGGAATAGAGATGGGTGACCCAAAATTGATTAGCTCGACCTTCGGAAGGTACCACTAACCGACCATTCCACATTGCGTCCACACGCCTGAATCATGGACCATACTCATTCGCCCATAGAGAAGCTAGTGCCCCTAAAGTGGGGACATTATAAAGATACATACAAGATATTCAAATCTCACAAAATTCAGGTGATAAAAACAATACCTACATTCAAATGTTCACACACCAGTATCACTTTAAGACAACAAATCTAATTAAAACCTAGCAACAAAGACGTCACGTGTGCATAGGAAACTGTTATCACTTGCTGTGTGCTATAACTTATTTATAGCACACAGCGATAGTTAGAAATCGCAATTGCTGACGGCCTGTCGGGATGTGTCCGATTTGGTTTGCAATAAAAATAATAAAAAGCGTATGTAGCCGATCTTTAATTAACCTTCAGTTCAGTTCTATTAATTAATGCAATTATACAACTATACAGCATAACTGTATATTAAAATAATGAAATTCACACAACATCTCAAGACTCCGAGACAAGACGCATAAAGCACGAATATATTCACCATATAAGTGTTTGTCCTGTGTAGGGATACAACCCACGACCCTTAATGCACAAGATAAAATTACTATCGGCCACAAGAAAACGGCGCTTGTCAATATCATACCAAGGCTTTAGATACCAACAGAATACCTCCATCTATACAAAAGGATAGGTGTCGTAAGATTGAGAGGTATTTGGCAGCATCATTTCAACAGTGTAGAAATTATGAGTTTCTTAAGTTTTCCACATTCCAATTAAGATGCCTATATATGGCAATGGACGGCCAAAGGTAGATGTTCATAATGTTGATGATACACAATCTACCTATAAGAAACACAAGTTTTATCAAAATGGTAACCTGGAATAAAACACCACTAAGACAGACTTACAATATCCCGCTGCCCGATATAAAAAAAAACTATCAGAACTGTTTGCATTCGTAACTCGACATTTATGACAGCTCAAAAACATTTGCTTCTCTCCAACGATACATCGAATTTCCCCGTTCACAGAAAAACAAAACACTGCAGAAGGAAATTCTTCAAATAAGGAACGGGGAAGCGCAAAAAGCGGCAAAATCAATTCCTTTTCCCCGAACATTTTAAGGGAAAATATTTCGCAAGCCTAAAATCTACTTATCCCGACATTATTACAAGGACGACAGAGTCACAGAACCACTCCACTCCCCCACTTTTCCGATTGGATTAGTTCTTCCCACCCCTTCTACCAAGGACAGACGAGTCGTCGCTCAACGTCATGTCTGTGACGCTGTCACAATGAACGCGAAGGGAGCACAGAATACTACGGATTTGCAACATTTGCACATTACAAAACAATTTTATTATAGAGTAATACAAATGGGCACACGTGTTCTGAATATAAAACTCTGTGCTTGCGATATAATGGAGTACTTACAAATTCGCATTTACATATGAAGTAAAGTCGTCGTTTAACGGCGAATTTGTTTTTAATATCATATGAATGTAAAGAATAAGAGGATTTTTATTATCAACAACTATTGCCATAGTTTGTATATTTAACTTGAACATTAAGGAAGGATACAGGATACTACTTTTTGATGCCGGAAAATTAAGAGTACTCTCTGTACAGGATAAAATTGAGCCCAACACAAATATATAGATAGAAAACTTGTTAATGATGTAAATGTCAATAACAATACGAGTAAATCTTTCATGTATTTAATTGCCCATATATGACAATAACACGTTAATAACACACTCTAGCTTCTCGCATGTGACTCTGTACATTTGGACTTGAATTTATGTCCAATCCAGCAGGACTATTCTTCTTAAGCATCAAAAGTAACCCTTTCCTTGTTAAAATTTCCTTTTCCATGTTAAAATTCATACAAAAATGGTTTACTAGTGAAGCCATCAAAGCCCTTTATTATTTAAAATATTTAGTTGGTGCAGTTTAGATAATTATTTCTGACACTTATAGTTAAACCTGTAAACATTGCTGAACAATCAACAATGAAATGATACAAAAGATAACTAGGACTTACAAAATCTATAGATTCATATGAGCAGCAGAGAAAGAAAAGATCAATTTAATAATTTTGAACTAATGGAGAAGTAAATTAAATCCAGTTAGATTTAAAAAAAAAGTAATGGAGTGTTTTTAAAAAATATGTACGCAAATTTGCATACACTGATCTATAACCAGCATATAAAAAGGTTTTACAGAGGCTAATCTGGATTTCTATATACCGTTATACCAGATTACGTAGTTCAGTAGTATATGACCAAAATATTAAAATAGATTTAATGAGGCTTCTGTTAAGTATAAATGTAATTACTATTTATATTTAAAAATAATATAGTAGTTTAATTCCAAACATATGTTTGGTACTATATAATTTAATATTAAATATTTGTTTTTTAGACATTAATGTAGGAACATGAAATTACATATTTACCCAGACAAATTTAAAAAAAAATATTGAAATAAAAAATTCAAGACAGGTGGGTGAAGGTGGCTAAGTTCTTAATTATTTAAAATATGTAACAAATATTCTTTTAAATAATTTTTAGAAAATTAATAGGGTACTTGGGTTTTTGTTTAAAAAATACTGATTCCGAGACATAGTAAATAGTTAACTCAAGCATTATTCATAATGGGTGCCATGTTAATTTTTTTTAAGTAATAATACAAAGTATTTTACATTTTTAAAGGAATTATCTAAAGTATTTGCTTACATAATAACAACTAAGTCTTATATATTCAACTTAATTATTACACAAATATTGAGAAAAATAATTTGAGGGTATCATGTGAAACTAATGACATTTAACCTGTATGTATAAACCATGTTGTATATATATACATAGTCAGTAAACCATTTACTTCGATTTTTTAAATATTTAGCAATAATTACATATTATATTACATTTTGATTGCAAATATATAAAAAAATTATCCTAATTAAAAGAATATCAAATCGGAAAAAAATAAGAATAGGTTAAATAAGATGAGTAAACATGCGACTTTATCAGTTATGCTCTCCCACAAAGCTGACAATGAAAAAAAAACACAATTAAAATTAAACGAAAAAAGAATATTTAAATTCTTACCTGTATATCTTGCTAAAGTCATATAAAACGGTAACGCCCCAATGGACGAGAGCTGGCGAACGGGAATTGTAGATCCTGGCTTCCAAGAAGCTTGCACCAGGGAAACACGTCCTCGCAACTCGCCGGGCACACCAACCTGCCACAAATGCCACATACACTGCTATCAGACTCAGTTACAATCAACAGTAACCTATAAATTCTATATCCACAAATAAAACAACTATTCTAACCAATTTCTACACCCGAAATGTACGCACCAGCTGGCGAAAACGTGGTGTCCACGACCGAGTGAATACCTACTATACGTAAATATAGGAATCGAGATATTCGATATTACGTCGGTACCTTCCACTGTCTATGACGATGCGGAGCACCTCGTGAAACTTCCTTCGTGACACACGGGACACGCAAGTAGAACACCAGCACCACTTTACAATAGACTAATAACAAACGTAAAAGGATTTAGATTTTCTTCAAGTACAACACGTTTCCGTGGTTAAAATTGACGACAGAAAATAAATGAAAATGTACACTTTCTTATGTTTCTTTCGGAGTCTGTGTTCACACCGGAAACGAGTGTTTTTTTTAAACTAGAAAAAGTGAAAATGATGTTTTTGCCTCATGTGAGCAAATACTGAATATACATTTCATTTCTATTAAATTAATAAGTAAAAAACAGAAATTTATTATAGAAAATATTTAACGAGTAAAACAATATTTCCTTTCAAAAATTAAAGTTGACAACCGGATATCAAACATTTAAAAAATAATTTTATTTGTTTATGGGAATTATTTTGTTCTTATCGGTTATTGAATAGCCGGGTGTTGAAAAATGTTTTAAGAAACTATAAGATATTCGTGTTTATAAGAGACATTTTTTCTTTAAATTATTTCATCATCAAACTTTCGTATTTTTGATTAGCTACTTTTACGGTCTACCAGTGACAAAGAAAGAGATTCCATAATTTATTAACGTACTTACTCCCGTGTGTATAATTAACGAAAGAAGATTCTTGTTTTTCATGACAGTTAACGTATAATTTCATATTTTTAGGAACATATCCTAAATAAAATACAATAATATAATGTAGTTTTGTATGACATTAAAAATATTTATTGATCATTGGTTACTTTAAATAAGAAAAACTTTTACAAAATTTAATAAAATGTAATGCAAACAATATGGTACAAAAGTACCTATATAGAAGTTTAATGATCATGCTCACACAGCTGATGAAAATAAATCTCCTCATTCGTTGACAATACTTGACATTCCTTTTGACAGATGATTGCACGGATTATGAATGAGTTTTCGTAAATGTTGTCGTAAAATTCGAATTTTTCTTCAAATTAAACAAATTACAATAGAATAGCATAGTAAATTCTTAAACAAACCTCAATCCGTGTGATATATACAAGTTTTATACAGAAATGGTGAATTTGACGTTTATTCATTTGGCCTGATGATTTTAAGGTTAAGTGTCCTTGGGAACTATGCATAATTCTGTTGCTCTCCTTTTCAGCATACATGTCGACAGCTGATATACAGTCCGGCACGATGGAAATGCGCTCTACCTATTAATATCAAGCCCACAGTACTGGCGATAAAAACAGATAAGGTTAGTTTCTGATTAGAACTTTGACTTCCTATGGAAATAAAAAATGTATAATGCCTTATTACTCTTGACAGGAATTTAACTAATCTAGTATTCTACTACATGCTTTAAAATACATAATTAGTGCATGTAAAATACATATATTCTGTAGGCATGTGCTATTGGTCGTTGATTATTTCATCATCTTAGATGCCTCAACTTAAGAAGCATTTTAATTTTCATCATATTAATAATAAACAAATTCTTACAACTAATATATTGAACTGACTTTGAGATGCTTAAAACATTTTGTGTTATGGATATAAGACAAGAGATTAATTATAAATATAGTACTTAATACACATTAAGCAACAAATATAAATGTTCATCATAAAATGTTTGTCCTGAGTGGGGATTGAACTGTTGACATATATTTTTGTTAACATACAGTATATTCTTTTTGTAAAAAAAATGTACTTTGGCAGTTTACAGCACCAGAATGCCGACACTACTCAGCAAGAAAAGGATTCTTCTCATCAATCATCGAGAATATAAAAGAAGACATTGCAAAAAACAAGGAAATGAAAGATAACATTAAGAAATTCAGAGAAGAGGCACAGAAACTTGAGAACTCGGATGCATTGCAGGTAAGGATACAAAAGGATTTTCATTTTAATTATACCTCTGGATTATCTGGATGATTTGTCATAAAATATAAATAAAATTAAAAGTTTTCAAAGGCCAACTTTGTAAAACAGGCATTTGCTAAACTATGGGTTTCGCTAGTTTTTTAATAAAATAATAATCTCCAAGTCAAATATATTTTACACAGGTAAATTCATTACAAATACTTCAAATAAAAATAATAACAAAAATATTTTCATGAATAGTTATTATAATATCAGTTAATAAACATGGACAACCCTGATGAGTGTAAGGGACCCTAAGAGTCACCTCAGATAAATATCATCCATTTAGCCTACCTTAATGGTGGATGATGGATCCTAAAAAATAGTTAACTTTACACATATATTATACACTGTTTTGACTCCGAGATTAGTTGTTAAAAGCACCCAAGCACACATGATTATTCATATTATAAATATTTGTCCTGGATGGAGATCAAACCTTAGTGCATAAATATCATTATCATCTGCTCTATCAGGCTCATGAATCAAAATAAATTCCGGATTCCTTATAATAAAACATTAGAGATATTATTGTAAAATATTATATAATTGACCTTGAATATGTTATTTATTTCATTAAGCAGCATGCACTGCAGGCTTGTGTTATATAATATCTTAGGCATTATTTAAAAGTGATTTTTGCCCTGTGATTTTTATGCTCCATCTTTTTTAATCTTATATGTAAACAAATCTGTGAGAGCGCAGGTTTTTCTGTTTTAAATTGTAATTATTATGGGCTTCTTTATTTAAGAAAATAATTATAATTTATTATTTTAATGTTATTTTGACATTAGCAGGCTGTATATAAAATTTAAAACACTCTTTCCAAATTCAGGCAGCACGGCGGAAGTTCCACGCAGTAGAGTCAGAGGCGTCTAAGAGCTCGGAGGTTTTCAAAGAAACACTAGAAGGCATCAAGGGCAAGGTGGGACATGTGCTGGAAGAAGCGGGGAAAACTGATATTGCAAAAAAGGCTGGTGAGATTGCTTTTCTGAACTTACTAATTTTATTCCAGCTATTATTTAAACTAACACTTAAAGAGACAAAATGTGAATAACATTTACACACAATATTATTTTACTGCTTAATTTTTACTATTATGCCAATGTCACGTTATGTATTAACAAAATCTGGGTTGACTGTTCTTGTAACTATTTTTTATGAACAAGAAAAAATTACTTTGGTCTTTTAATATTTATACAGTAACATAATGATAAATTTATGAATAAAGAGGATCTTTTAATTTGCTATTTATTGTCGGTCGAAATAGGAGATGGAGGGGAAAGGAAAAAAAAATTTATTAGTGAAACATAAACTCCTTTAATTGTGTTTTTTTGTCAACATTTATACCTTGTTTTTGAGCAAAAAAATAATTATATATACATACATTAAGGACAATTTTCTGGTAGGCCATCATTTCTATGATCTTATTTTATTACTTTGACAGTGACTAGATCAAGTTCGCATATACTCTTGAAATCTGTATGACATTTACGAGTAGGTTCTCTTATATACATATATATATAAATAATATTAAAAAAAAGTTTTTATTCTTTTAAATGATGGAATATTTATTGTTTAGCAAACAGACTAGGTGATATATTCTTCTTTACAATTTCTGAACTTTTACCTATGGTTTGTGGTGTCTTGCCTTTTGTGCAACCAGGGTGATTATATTTTCTGCTTTCTAGAAATTGAAGGCTGTAAAAAAAATTTTAGCAAATTTTTTTTGGAAACATGTGATGTGAAAGTAAGTTTTATTGGTTTGCCATATAACCGATTATAGAAGAAAACTTTCGCATTTTGTATATAGTACTAGAAGTGCCCGCGACTTCGTCCGCATGGAAGAGTTTTATTAGATTCCTTTTTCCCTTAACTTATATAAACGTTGAATGTCATATTTATTTATATCGAATCAATAGCCTACAACTTTTAATTCTCCATTTCAACACTTTACAACCCTTAATTCGAATCAAAAAGTGGCCTCCTATGTCTCATTTTTAGGCTCTAGTTTATCTGTGTACCAAATTTCATTTAAATCGCTTAAGTAGTTCATGCGTGATTGCGTAACAAGCAGTGTCTTTTTTATTTATGATATTAGTAAGGATAGTATATAGAACTCCAACTAAATAATAATTATTTGTAATTAAAATATTTAATAAGTAATTAATTACCTAATACAAATATTTTTACAAATTTACAGGCAAGCTAACCGAGGACATTTCAAAGACTGCCAAGGGTGCAGCGGAGAGTATAGCTGACACCAGGCAAAAGCTGGGGCAAACATCAGCTTTCAGAACTATTTCACAAGTATGTACATTCGTGTTTTAATTACCTTATGTGGTTAGTTGATAGAACAGGGCGCCCAGCACGCATTTTTCTGGTTTTTAAAGATTTCTGTTTGGTTATGGGAACCAGAAACAACACATATGTTATGCAATAACAATGTGTCTTCTCATACCCCATCTTTTGAATGTGCCTTAACTCACTACATGGTGGACCGAGCTGTGTGCCCGACATTCGTGGATCAACACTTAATAAGTGGAAAGTAGGCACCCATACCCTCCTTTAAATCTCAACTACTAAGTTAGCTTTTTGTTTTGCATTGTTTTTTTAATATTTTCTTTTCACTTTATTCTTATAGTTAATTATCTAGTTTAGTTTATTATTTAATAGGAGATTGTGTCTTAATTGTAAATGTATATGTTTTTTTTAAATTAGGTGTTTGCTAGTTAAATTTATCGTGCTGTGGAGTCACAGCTTGCCAAGATCCTATAGATTCGTAGTGTTTTGTGTGCCTAAATAAAATAAATACATTATTGTGCTGTTTGAAGAGTTTAATGAAAGTCACATTGACATTTATTATGTTGCTTAGTTCAGATCGAAAAATTGGAATCGGAATATTCTGATTATTACAATATATTAGTTTTTCCCCGAAAGCGTTTCAAAATAGGCGCCATCTATTGATATTTTGTAGTACTAAAATTGTCGTTTATCGTATTCCACGATTTTCGATTTATAAGGTAGCTTATGTCCTTCCTCCTACTTCCATTGATTCCAGATGTGAACAAGTTTTCAAAAATATTGGTTCCGTAGATAAATCGTGAAGAGATAAAAAAACAAACAAACTTTCGCATTTACTATAGCCGGGATGTCCATGTTTATTTCAGGCGACAGAGGTGGTAAAGAACGAAATTTCAACTAGAGGTCTGGAGGGGCGCGTCTACGTGTCGCCTGCTGCGTTGAGGAAAAGAGTCGAGGTAACCAATTGATTTCTCCAATACTTATCTTGGCTTAGGCTTGTGGACAGGGTTATTGGGGAGGGCCAACTATTTTTGATAGCCCGATAGCGCAATCGTTCGGGTTCGATCCTCGCTAGGAAAATTTTTTATATGATAATATTTGTTTGTCCTGTGTCTGGGTGTTAAAAATATGTATTTAAGTATTATATTTGTGATTCCTCTGTTTTCTGATGTCCGTAACACAAGTACTTTATGCGACTTACCCCGGAGTCAATTCAACGTATGAGATGTTGTAAGAATATTAAATCTCACATTTACTATTAGAGTTTGCCAGAACGGTCCACGGCCAACGGAAAGTAACTTAAATATAATAATGTACAATTTATAAACATGCTTATTGAAATGGTACTTGATCTGTGCGTCGGGCCACCAGGTGGCGTCCGAGTGCCGCACGTTCGAGGCTGACACGGAGACCACGGGCGTAGAGTTGCACAAGGACTCCAAGTTCTACCAGCAGTGGGAGAACTTCAAGAACAACAACCAATACGTCAACAAGGTACGTCACTGCTCAATCATCATCATCATCATATCAGCCACAAGACGTCCACTGCTGGACATAGGCCTCCACAAGTAATCTCCAATAGGACTGGTTGTATGCGGCCTGTGTCCAGCGCAATCCTGCTTTCTTGGTCAGTTCCTCTGTCCATCTTGCGGGTAGACGCGATACGCTGCGCTTGCCGGTACGTGGTCTCCATTCCAGGATCTTATGACTCCATCGGCCATCAGTTCTGGATACCAAGTGCCCTTCCCATTGCCACTTCAACCTACTATTCCTAGCATTGCCCTTCCATAGCTCGTCAACACTACTCAATGTGTCAAAATAAATTCGTCCTGTCTGACGACATCACTTATTTTAAAGCCTTCCTCAGTCGCCCTCTCACTGGCACTCCGCTATCACTAACAATAGAAGTGTTTTTGATTAACGAGTCAATTCGTTAAACATGCATAGATATACTTCCTTTACATTGTCCTATTTTAGGTAGGGATCACAATTTTTAATTACGTACACAACTTCTTTTTAGGATTATTTATTGAAAAACATTTGAAACGGCATTCACACATCAGCCATATTCGAAAAATTCGGTTTGTCAATTTTCCTGCGCCTTGGTTACTAAGAACTGTCAACAGTGATTCTTCGGTATGTTGTTATATTTTAGGGAAATGCAACAGGCCAAGAGCTAGTTTTTCTATTCCAAATAAAATGCATACGCCCTATGTATAACCTCCGTCGTACTCATTCATCTGATTCTTAATTAAAAAAATATAGAATATTAACTAATGTGCATGTTTGTAAAATACAACTATGTTGCATGTTTTGATTCAGGAAAAGTAAACACCATGGCCAATGTACGTCCAAAATTATGTACGTTCCCGTGTAAAACAGCCCTTGTAGCTATTCTTATTTTGGCAATGGTCCGCGAATATATGATCCAATACCTGAAGAGATACGTCAAGTAATATTCATCTTTAAAAAATAATTATGAGAATTACTAATACTAAAATACTACTATTAAAAAATAATAAGTGATATCTGATGTCTGACTTGTTAGATATACCATTGTACACGCACCACATGTACTATTCTTAACAACCTTATAACCTGTATTGACAATAAGTATTTGATTGATTGATACTATAGTCTAAGTTACATAGTTTTCTAATGGTGAAAGAACTTGACTTAAATCGTAATCAAATCTTTCCTCTTTATAATATTGGGTCATATAAGTACTACTATGTAATACAAATCTTTTGACAATATAAATTTAAAAATTAGATTATAGAATAGGGTGGTAAAAAATCATTGTAGTTTAAAAGATGATGTAACAACAGTAGAGAAAGGAATGTTGAGATGGTTTGGACATGTAGAAAAGACGGATGAAAGTAGATTGACTAGATATAGAGCGGAAGTGAATAGATGAGTTGGTATAGGACAACCGAAGCGAACTTCTTAACCAGGTAGAAAAGGTATTAAAGAAAGGCCAGGTCAGAAGTACTAAAAATAAACGATCTGTATGAAAGGACTAATGTGAGTAAGGGAAGCGAGAAACATATGCTATGATTGTAGCAAGTGGAGATCCATACTCCGCCTACTCCGACGGGATACAGGCGTGATGTCTATATGTATGTAATTATGTTATGATAGAATTTAAACTGCATTGTTTGTGTCGGTGTCCTCCCTATACGGTATCTGACTGACCTGAGCTCCTTGTGGTTTCTTCTAGCTCCAAATTTAGTCGACACGGATTTTAGCTCAGAAAACGTTGTTAATGACTGATGACACTTAGCCCTAATAACGCAATAATGAATGTACACCAGGTATTGGACTGGAAGATAAAGTACGAGGAGTCGGACAACCCGGTGGTGCGCGCGTCCCGCTTCGTCACCGAGAAGGTGGGCAGCCTGTTCGGGAACGTGTTCGAGAAGACGGAACTGTCCAAAACCCTCACCGAGATCTGCAAGATCGACCCCAACTTCACCTCGCAGAGGTTCCTCGAAGACTGTGCCAACGACATCATCCCCAACATCCTGGAGGCGATGGTGCGCGGCGACCTGGAAATTCTCAAGGACTGGTGCTACGAAGGCGTGTTCAACATCCTGGGTACGCCGATCAAACAGTGCAAGCAGTTGGGCTACCGTCTCGACTCTAAGATCCTGGACATCGAGCAGATCGAGCTGGTGATGGGCAAGATGATGGACCAGGGCCCCGTCCTGGTCGTCACGTTCCAGAGCCAGCAGATCATGTGCGTGCGGGACGCGAAGAACAACGTCATCGAGGGGGACCCCGACAAAGTCATGCGGGTCAACTACGTGTGGGTGCTGTGTCGGGACCCCCAGGAGCTGAACCCGAAGGCGGCCTGGAGGCTGCTGGAGCTGTCCGCGAACAGTGTCGAACAGTTAATATAGTGTAACCGTGTATCTGTGGTAGCATTAAATTGTTGATCATTAGTGGTTGGTTTCTGTAGACCTCTCGAACCCTGGGGCCTGCGGCTGCTCTCGACGACCGACATTTCTAATCGTCTCGCTCGTTCGCTCCTAAAACCGTTATTCGTAACATTCCCAAGGAAGCGGATTGGTAAAATAATTGAAATGTCGATCGAGAATGAGAAAACTTTCAGCTGCCCTCGTGTCGCGGACGTTTATTTTTTATTATAGAATTTGTTATGTTAAGTTTTAAGGCTCGTGCAACTCTGCGGTATCGTGCGTTGTTCACTGAACTTCAGATATATATATATATATATATCGGTGATTTGAAATAATAAATGTACCGATCAAATAAAGAAGGTTCACATTTTTGTTGTATTTCAGAGTTGTGCGAGTTGTGGCGTTTTGAGTTATATAGTATGTTTATTTTTTATCTATATTAGTTTTATTTTGTAATATTTTATTTCGTATTCATTTGTTCCACGTATAATGTGCTGTTTTTAATTGTATTTTCATGTCGGCAGTGCAGGCCACAGTTTATATATACAGAAATAAATGACACGAGATACGCAACACGTCGATGTGGTCCACTAGTTAGAGTGATATCTAGTTTACCAAACTATTTATTAAAGTCTGCGGAAGTTGATTATCTTGTTATTTTTTATTTTTATTGTATTTATGACAGATTGTGGTCTTTGGTCTATCGATGGAAGATACGAATTCACGGCTTTTTTAAGTTGCCATATTTAAATATCACACTTTTAATAATAATAATAAATTCCCACATACATGGACCTGACTGCGTGGTAAGTCGCTTAAAGCACGCGTGTTACGGACGCCGGACAACAGAGGAATCACAAATATACTACTTATATACTAAATATACAAATACATATATTTTACACCCTAACACAGAACAAATACAAATATCATCATATAAATATTTGCTCTGTGGAAATGGAACCCACGACACGTGGTACACACGGTTCAACTCCTGAATAGATAGAGTAAACACCTCGTCCATAAGAAACTCCGTTATTCCGCTAAGAATTTTGTGTCAACAATGAATCTTGCCGGTTTCTTAGAGAAAATTAATAAGCCGGATCTATCCTACGGGAACATAATCAGCAGGTAGTTATTACCAGACTAACAATAATATCCTTCCATACAAACTTTCATATTTACGAAAACAGTATTTTGTTTAGTTTAATGAAAAAGTCCTAAAAATATAGAATCCAATTTAATTCCATGTCTTTAATGGCGACTGATAAATTTGGTCTGGTCCAGCAAAGGGGAGGTGGGGATTTTTTTCGGATGAACCTTTTGCTGGACAACTCGAGACGTCAATTTCAGCGCCACCGAGTAAGAGGGCGAAGTTGCTCTGCTCATTTATGAGCGACTTTGTGCGAGGGAAAGAAAACAATGCATTGATAAAACAATATTTATTAGAGGCACATTCAAAAAGACGGAGCCCGCCTTCGTACATTATTTACAGTATGCGTCGTACAGTCAGTGACGTCACTAACTACGCGAAACGAAGGTGACTAGGTTACAGAAACCGCGAACTAAAGACGTAGCGACGACGACATTTATCATCAATTCATTATAATTATGTGGTTTATGAAAACAATATTACATATTATCTTAATAAAAACAATACAAGATATCCATTAAAAATTATTACAAGAAAATCAATTATATTTATGTATTGATCTCTGAGATTTTGTACTTCACAAAATATGGTCATAAACCACAAATAATTTAAAAGTTACACTATTAAAAAATATATCTAAATTGCTTAAAAAGAATATTAAAGGTGCTCAGTAATATAATTATCATTTAAATACTAAAAATACGCTTAACAAGCTCAATCACATATAACAATATTCGCAGTGTTGCAAGTGTAAAAATCACCAAAATGTTAGTTCAGTGTTGCTATTATGCACCTATATGCTAAATAAAAAGTGAATAAACGACGGAACTTTTTGCTTATCCCTATCTAGCCCTTTCACAACCCTAGATATTATAAATGAGGCTAAAGGAAAATGGGTCTTACTCACCTTAAACCTCTATACAACATGCATTATTTTGCGTTGACATTTATAGATTTTTTTTATATTTCTGGTTAATAGATAGAATGTTTCTACAATGTTGGAATGTAAATTAGATACTTAAAAATAGTATGAGTAAAATACAAAGGCCATTAGTTATTGAACTTCGTTCTATCAATACATTGTATGGGAAGGCGTGTTGTCACCTTGTATATTATGCGAAACACTCGCGCACAAAGAAATAGATGTGCAATACAAAGTGCTTTATAAAATTGATCCTCATTTCGTACTCGATTTCTTCTACCAGGTATTTTAATAGCTCCTGGATTCATTTCTCCAAAGCTGTGGATTAGAAAAACAGAACATTATAGCTAACTTTCAGCGTATTAACAAACATACAACATACGCTAAAAGTAAGATGTTGAGTTGCAAGTCGTAAGTTGAATGAAAATTACAAAAGTACAGAACGTATATCTGTAGACCTTGTGAAATCATTCTTAAAATAGGTGTAAACTTTCTCCTAAATTAAATTGTAGTTCTTATATATGTATTTTATAATAAATTTGTTCACAATTGCCGCGCTGGGCAAGCGTGTTGCCAATCGCAGAGCGCAGCTTTTGCGACGGGGATGCTTCCGCG
The DNA here is from genome assembly GCA_020976665.1 of Heortia vitessoides. Lineage (NCBI taxonomy): Eukaryota > Metazoa > Arthropoda > Insecta > Lepidoptera > Crambidae > Heortia > Heortia vitessoides. The sequence continues at coordinate 874,912 of JACJUM010002929.1, forward strand.
CATGAGCTACACTGTCCCGGATGGATATCGCCGTCTGTTGTTTATGTTACCATCATCATATCTATCTATCTATATATATATAAGCCTCTCCAAGACAGGAGGTCTTCTGCCCATAATTGCTATGCTGGTCAAGCGTGTTAGCAATTGCAGAGCGCAGCTATCGCGGCGGGGTACCTGCTGCCCATCCCCGCCCTGTGCATTTGAGTTGTACTGTTTCGGATGGATATATCGCCACTTGTCGGTTCTGGTACCACAGTCGCGTCTTACAACACCTGGTGCAGCGGGAGGTATTATTCTATTCTGCCGGTACCTCACGGCTTTTTAAGATATCGTCATATAATCCAATAAGCTCGTTAATAACTAGCTCAAAATATGTGCAATGTAATCACTCTTTTGCTTATTTTCTATGGCTTGCCGATCGTAGAAAGCTAAGATAAATTATTCAATAATCGTGGACACGAGGACCACTGTCACCTACTGCTACTGCCAAAGTAAAGTGGTATAGCCCTGGTTCCAAGGGGGAGCGGCAGCACTTATCTGGTGCCGCCACGCGACGCGAGCGGGCCTAGCTGTCTACAAGAGCGGGCGGCGTACCAGCGGCGGGCGGCGGCGGGCGGCGGCGGGCGGCGGCGGGCGGCGCTAGTCGAGCAGCCACTGCAGCAGCGCGGTGTCGCGGCCGCCGGCCGACACGAGGCGCGAGTCGTCGCGCAGGAAGCGCGCGCACGTCACGTGCGACGAGTGTCCGCCGTACGAGTGGCTCAGCGACTGCGGGCAACGACACGACACTGCACGACTCGCTACCGTCCTTGTAATGTTACCATGTTCTCGCGACAGCTCATACGTTGACCTGACTCCGTGGTAAGTCGGTAAAAGCGCTTGTGTTACGGACATCAGACAGAAGAATCACAAATGTAATACATAAATACTTACATCTAACACCCAGACACGGGACAAAAACAAATATCATATAAAAATTGTCCTGGGATCGAATCCACGACTCTTAGCGCATAAGATAGGATAGACATATGCCTCTTTAAGTAATAAGATTTTTTGCCCATAATTGCCGCACTGGGATAGCGTGTTGACAAGCGCAGAGCGCAGTTTTCGCGAAGATACTGCTGCCCATCCCTGCCCTGTGCATTTGAGCTGCACTATTTCGGATAGATATACTACCGTCTGTCGTCCTAGTACCTCAGTCGCCTCTTACGACTCCTGGTGCAGTAGAAGATAGTTTTCTACTCTGCCGGTACCACAACACTAAAACGTTTGAACTTTGAAACGTTTCAGGCAATCGATAAAGAAGGAATTTTCATTTAACTGAACTGTATAACAAGATTTGTTTCTGATATGTTTATCTATAATGAAAAATTTCAACTTTCAACTTCTACCATCGAGGCTTCTCAGTAATCAACCCCTTAATTTGGTCAACTGTTATTAAAGTATAATTGTCCCGATAAGTGTGATGTTGAGGGGAAAATAACTTAAGAATATTTGACAATGTTTACCTTCGGCTGCGTTACGGGATACGCGAACAATTTCACTTTCCCGAAGTCATCGCCGGTTGCAGCCAAGCGGCCGTCGTGAGACCTAAAGATATACTTATTATTCACATTCATTTATATATAGTTTTGAAATTATAACTGCTATACAGTTTTAAGTACAATTTAAAGTTTTACACAAAGTCGCTTCGCGCTGTCTGTCTGTCCCTATGTATGCTTAGATTTTTAAAACACTGTTAAGGATTATGATACGTTATTATTAATAGATAAAATGTTCCAAAAGGAAGGTTTATATTAATTATATAGTTAAGAAATAATGATAACTGGCTGAACCCGACGAGATAGATAAAATAAACACCTTAAAAGTCCTCAATAATCATTTTTTATTCTCCCTCGTGCGAAACCGGAGCGGCTCGCTAGTTTATAAAAAGCTATCTTATTAAAAACTAGCGAGTTTATAAAACTCAAATGGATTAAAACGCAATTCACAGCTTGTCTTAAATCTTAAATGATTATTTTTTGATATTGACATCTGATCGTGGCGGAACGTCAGCCTCGTTATCAAACGCAAGCTTGCTAAAAAGCTAAAACAAAATCGATCCATTCCCCAATGGGTTAGGATGCGTAAAGGAAACACTATCCGATGCAACGCTAAGGGGTAATCCATAAAGTATGTCACAACAGGAGGGGGGGGGGGTCAACAGTGTGACAAGGGGTGGGAGGGGTCTTAAGTTTCGTGACATTACTTTTCAAAATCTAATATATCTAGAGGTATTAAATAGGTAATCGTCTTTTTCAATATTAATTAAGCCAAAATTTCCAACTCTTTAGATATGAAAGACTGTTTATTGTTGTCTATTGTTTTGTTGACGAGATCATACCCGTTCTAGTGTCTAGTCACATAAAGATGTTGACACCACAAATGTCCCTGACGTGACAAATCTAAATGAGAACGAAGTGACCGTCATGCCAGTTACAAATAATTGAAAGGAGTCAGTTCAAAGCCCACGGAATGAAGATGATTGAGTTTCATTATTCATCTTTTTCTTTATATTCAAGATTTTATTACTTTGTTATTGTTTTAAATAATTAATATAATGTTGATTTCAAAAAAAGTACTTAATTGCAATGGAAATAAAACTAACTGCGGTACTGCTGTTTTAATATAACAATTTTTCGATATAAAATTGCAAAACACGTGACGTCATACTAGGGATGGGGGATCTCAGAAACCTCTGACAAGGACGGAGGGGGGGGGGGGGGACAAAAAATCATGAAAGTCGTGTGACGTACTTCATGGAAGGCCCCTAAGAGTCGTATATACCTAGTGCAGGTGTTGATGTCGGTGCCGTCGGCGCCCTCGGGCCACACGCCGACGCTGCGGTACGCGATGGGGCACGTGTGCGTGTGCCAGCGCACGGCGCGCAGGCTGCTCGCCGCCGGCACCTGCCGGCACGTCGTCGCGTTCCCTGCGCGGGCACCAGACGTCAAGCACACAGTAAAGCAGGATTGAACATGTCGAAAACTGTGCAATTACCGTCATAAACTACTGAAACGTTTATTCGGGAGACTACTCTGGGCTTGGTTATTTAGGAGATTGCTTCTCTGTTTGTCTAATCTGAATCTCATGTCTGCTGACATTAAGGCAATTTTGTATAAACATGAAAACCACTCGCTCAAGTGAAAAAAATCATATAGTTCATTTGGAGATAAAGATATATATCACTTATTTAGTAACTAAAAGTAAAAAGAGTGATTAATTCATTTGGAAATAAAGATATATATCACTCATTTAGTAACTACATGAGTAATATATATCTCTATCTCCAAATAAACTATATCACTCTGTTTACTTGAGCGTCCGCTTTTCCGTATGTTTATATTTAAGTACCATAAGATTACAACATGCGCCATCGGGCCCGTACACAACACGTAACACGTAACACATAAGAACTTACAGAAGAGTAGTTCATAGTCTCCGGAGTTGCTCCTTATGTACTGGCTGTCCTCCGACCAGTCCAAGTGGGTGATGTAACTCGAATGACCCTGCGACGTTAAACAATTTATAATGTTATATCCAATCAGATATCACAGAAAAAAAGTCTACGTTACTGAAGGCAAGCTTTTAAAATGCCTACGACTACATTTGTAATAATACAAGCTAGATCTTGAAATACGCATCAAAAATCAAAAATACCAGAAATCTCAGTATAATATGGACTTAAATCGACGTCATAAATTCAATTGTCATAAGGAACAATGTGCAGGTTTACTGGAAAAATAAAAACATCTAATTCGTTAAGTTATTATTTGAAGATGTTATTGAGAATATCAACAACACACCAAACGAGGCCCTAAGTGATAATGATGAAGACGAAGACGAAAACGAATCAACTCCGGTTTTGCCAAACGCCCAGGCATTATCAGCTGTTAATGATTTCAGACGCAAAGACTCACGGCAAACGTTAAATTATGTTAAAAATATTTTAATTGCTAATGCATCAAAATCTTTCAGTCAAACCAAAATAATGATTATTTTATATTATATACACAATTCATAAATGTATAATTTAATACCTATCCAACGTTCCAAAATTACAACAAAATACACAATAATATGTACCTAGTACGTTTCATTTTCCATATCCTGCATAATACGCTTTCTCGTTTAAGACGCGTTTTTGGTAGGGTTCCTGAAAGTTCGTTTTAAGCGGGTTTGACTGTAAATACAAAATATTTTGCCCATATGTCCCTTACGCCAATTGTATTTTTGACCGTCGTTTCTAATGTCGCCATATCGTCGATGATACTTCAATACCTCGTATGTAGCTTAAATTAATAAGGTCCATTTTCCATCTTTTCTAATTGAATTTTCAACTTTATTTGCAACTGCTACTTTCGCGGTATTGCACTATCATCGAGGATTTGTCACATCTTTTTACATAGGCCGCAAATAAAATAACCCCTTTTCTTATCTTCTTTCCCTTTCAAGTTTCGCTGTATTTTAATAATAATATAAATACAGTGGAATATAAAATAATAATTTGAACATAAAGTTTTTAATTTATTAAAGCTATTGCTACTTCTTACTGTGCTAATGAATAAAAATACTCAAAAATAATAGTAATATAAAATATACAAGACGAACTTAAATAAGCAAAAATTACAAGTGAATTGAAAATGTTACCTGAGCCTAAGCAAGCGTCAAATATATAATTACTAGAAACTATTTTATAAATTAAGTTGATTCTCTATTAGCAAATACAAATACCTATTTATTTCAACACAAACAATATCTTTATACTTACAAATAATTTAATTAAAACAAGCGGCCCGCCCCTACTTCCTTCGGGTACATAGTAAAAAAGAATCAGCCATTGTAAGTCCACTGCTAGACATAGCCCTCCCAAAAGGGGGAATTTTGCCTATAACTGCCGGGCTGGGCAAGCTACCCACCCCCGTCCTACGCATTTGAGCTACACTATTTCCGATGAATATACCGCCATCTGTCAGTTCTAGTATCTTAGCCGCCTCTTACGACACCTGGTACAGTAGGAGGTACTATTCTACTCTGTAGAACCTTACGGCTTCTCCATTAACAGTATCGGATACTTAATCAATTACCATACACTGACATCTGTTAAAATGGTATGGCATTCATAGATAATTATATTACTATAGAGATAGATATTTGAGAGATACTATGCCAAAAAATAAACAAAAAATAATCCATTAAAAATAAATATTTCGACTGTAAATTAGAATATAAATAATCCCATCTCTTAAGTTGGATCACACTAAGAGATGGGATTGATTGTACACAGTGAGCGAAACTTATTCAAATTGATAGTAATCAAGGATTCATCCCGGATGCCAGCAGCCTATATAGAGGTGGGGCCGGGTGAGCCTTCACCACTCCAAGATGGTCTAGTGCACACCCTAGAATATTGGGCCACCGATTCGAAAAGCTTGAGCGTCGACTTTTAAGTGAAAGCGTCGGCCATTTCGGCACAACAGAAGCCACGAATTTTGTGTAGATCAAAATATGGTATTTGTATTTATCTGTGTGATAGCAGGGTTACTAATATATGTAAAGTTTACCCTTCTACGCTTTTTCTCCGTGCACTATGTGATGCGTGAAACCATGAACGTCGACATGAACACATTACATAAGGATTTATATATTGAAAAACATGTTACGACCAGTTGGCTGGTAAGATGGGATCCAATAAAGATGGTCTATAAGATCTCATATTACCATCCAATGTACATATGTATCGCACCCCTAGAAGGTATTTTAAAAGAAATGTAGAATTCTTTCAAAATTTTGGCAGACATGTTCATAAAAGTTTTCTTTCCGAATAAGTTTGTGGATAAAAGCGATCTTTTACGTCAATTTAAAAAAATCTTCATAAATACTAAGGTTGTGATATATATATATATGGGGTTAGTGTTATAAAATATATTATAGAAGTTTACTAAGATTTTAAACTCTAAATACTCTTGAAGGATACAAAGTAACTTTTTATATATTTATGCTAATTTTTAAGTAATTTTACTAGAAAACAAATCGACCAAAAGATTTCATGAATTTTTAATACTTTGGCACTTTGCCCCGTAGGTAGCTCAGCGGTTAGTAGGGTCACGAGTTCGATTCCGATATTTGTGTTCATTGGTTTATATTTTCTAGTAAAATTTGATCTTGAAACTAACCAAGAATATTTTGTAATATTTATACATTCATTATTCAAAATAAAACCCCTTTTTAACGCTGTATATTTCGTATTTTCTTTTTATTTAGTTTCGATTATCTAGATAGCAATTATTCTCAAAAGTGACAGATGCTATGTCAGAATAAATATACACACACCACACCTCATACATTGACCTAACTCCGAAATAAGTCGCTTAAAGCACTTGCGTTGCTGTCATTAGATAATAGAAGAATCACAAATATAACACATATTTTGAACACCCAGAGACAGTACAAACATATGGCTTTAGTGACCGAGATAGGATCACTACCATCTGTGCCATCAGGCCCGTCAGGCCAGAACAAGTGACGTATGTCATTACTACTTCAAGGAGTTCTATTTTCAAAATTTAAATTTTGAATATTCTGTAAAAAGAAGATACAGAGTTTCAAAGTGATTTTGTTTTTTAAACCAAGAATCTTGACTATAATTACTACATTCGGTTCAAATAATATAATATTATATTTTACTGATGTTATATGTCATCGATATAAGGTGTTAATAAAATGTGTAACATGTTTGTGGAATGGTTGCATGTAAATTTGTATGAAAAAATTTCACACAACATTTTATACGTTGACCTGACTTCGAGATAAGTAGCTTCATGCACTTGTGTTTTGGATATTAGATAACAGTGATTTTGTTATTTAACTAAGAATCTACATTTGCTTCAAATACGAGTATATAGTATTGATCGTTAATAGTATTGATTGATCGATAATCGATATGACTATTATAAGGTGTTCTAAAATAATGTAAAATGTATGTGGAATGGATGTCTGTGGTATGTATGTGTATCATTGATTGATTTATCAAATGGTGTGATGTCTATAGGCCTAAAGCACAACAAAACTAAGTAGGCAATGGTGTATGTATTTTATAAGTTAGTTCAGTGAAATTTTATGACATTTTTTATGAATAATTATGTTTGCTATACAAGTCAATAAAATTGGCTTTAGGACTGTAAGAGCTGTTTATTAAAAATTGTATGTGAGAGTAGCTTAATTAAGTTTTTACTAGCTTGTTTGCTTCTATTTCTACTAGTTTCGTTTGGAATTGTGTTACTATACAATTTTATTTGAGAATTGGTATTTTTAAGCGTAATTAAAATATATTTTCCAAAGTAAAATTTAAACAGAAGCCTAAGTAATATGTAGTTTATTTAAGAAATTGACTTAGCTGTTGACTACTAGGATGAATTGGTAAAAATAATGATTTAAAATATATTTTTCATGCATTGAGAATAATTGTGTTAAATTATTTTTTAAATAATAGCGGTTAATATGATTCCAAATGTAAATTTTGCTCTAGATATATTACAGCAAATAGTGTAAAAAGGAGTCAAACTTGGTTGTTTTTCAAGTCGATTAGAACATTTTAGTTTGTACGAATGAAAGATATTGTATTTATTACAAAAATAACATGGACAATTAAATAATTGAAATATATATATATTGATGAGATGCATAAAGTACTGTTTCTCGGCAGGTAGGCGGTACTTACGAGACATTTGCCCTGGCGCGTATACCTAGCGCCGGCGTCGTCGACGCGGTAGATGTAGATGAAGTTGTCCCGCGAGCCGAGGGCCACCAGACGGTTGTCAGGCGAGTACTGGATGGTTTGGATCGGTTCCGTGCTGCAAATGAATGTTCAATTGAGGCAATTTCTTTTAGGGAGATTTGAACGATAATTATATGACAAAGAAGAGTTTTACTACTATGTATGATACAATTTGTGTTTGTATGTGTGGTTGCATGGGGTTTTGTGTGCGCGTGTGCGTGTATGCGTGTATGCGTGTGTGTGTGTGTGCGTGTGTGCGCGCGTGTGTGTGCGTGTGTGTGTGCGCGCGTGTGTGTGTGTGTGCGTGTGTGTGTGTGTGTGCGCGTGCGCGCGTGTGCGGCGGCACGCACCCGTCCTGGTGCTGCGCCAGCAGGTCGCGCGAGTGCGGCTCGAACACCAGCCAGCGGCCCGACAGCGCGCCCACGGCGATGACGGCGCCGTCCGCGGACCAGGCGCAGCACTGCGCGCGCTCCTGCAACACGCGCGGCGGACATTAATGGGGGCGCGATCCGTTCTTGTTTGTACCAACAATGACTATGCGGTTGTTGACCCGCTATTTCTCTGTTACACTCAATAAAATAGACTGTCCGCCGATCCAGAGCTGAATGGAGCTCCTGACTCCTAAGCTTCGTTACGCCGTTGAGGGGATAAACCCTCTCGTGACCGGGATATCGATATATTTTCTAATAACTTTGACCGGTTATAATACAGAGCCCTTTTATACCCCAACGATGACAAGCTTTGCCATTTTTTTAAATTAACAGTTATAAGGCAAGATTATAAATATCAGACTTAAATACATAAGAATAACACCCAGACACAGACTAAATATAAATATTTATCATATAAATATTTGCTCTGGGTGAGGATCAAACTCACGATATTTAGCGCACGAGATAGAATCACTACCATTTGTGCCCGTCAAAAGAAAATATCAACACAATAAAAACATTTCATAACCAAATATCATGTAATCCTATGTAATCGAGCTCAGTAAGTATATATGTAAAAGATAAGCAAATACTACTGTTTAGCGGTAGAAATAGAAAAGAGTGACGTACCAATGCAGATGTATGACCTATATATGACTCCTGATAAACTAGAGGTAAACATCTTACAAAGGTCATCTGCATTGGACTCTCACTCACCTATTTCCATTGCCAAATAAATCTCCGAATTGCGTGTTCAGATTTGAAGGTTGGGAGAGACAGGGAAATTACTGGATAATATGACACATCTTCAGTTCAAAAGGTTAGCGACACCCTAGTGATATCTTTGTGATAACACGAGCGTCTGTCTATAAGCTGACGTCACGTTTATCATCAAACGGACCGTATGCTTGTTTGCTGACTTTATAACATCAAAACAAAAATTCTGCGACACTACGAATGGTGTTCTCTTTTCGCAATACCAGCGACATTCGACCTTCGTTAATATGTTACCTCAATGTCCTTGCTCCAGACAGTAGAGTGGCTGAGTCCATCCCACAATTGCAGTAGCCGGTCCCAACCTGCAGTCACGAACTGGGCCAACGTGGGGTGGGTTGCCAGACCCCACACTTCGTCCACATGACCTGACGATGATGATGCATTGATTCAATGACAGAAAGCAGTAATTACGCGTAAAGACAGAGGTATATTTGAATAACGGTGTTAATGGAACTTTTATTAACTGACTGACATATCAACACAGAACCTAAACTATAAGGGTTACAAATTTGAAATTTGGCATATGAAAGGATTTTTGAAATTCACCTTAAGAGGGTAAGTAAGGTAATAACCGAGAGGTACCGGCAGAGTAGAATAGTACCTCCTTTTGTACCAGGTGTCGTAAATGGCGACTAAGGTACCAGAACCGACCGATGGCAGTATATCCATCCGAGACAGTGTAGCTCAAATGCACAGGGCGGGGATTGGCAGTAGCATCCCCTTCACGAAACCTGCGATCTGCGATTGCCAACACGCTTGCCTAGCACAGCAATAAATTCCACATTTTTTGGGAGCCCTATGTCCAGCAGTGGTCTGCCAATGTCTAATGTGATGATCTTTCTACTCACCTAGAACAGCTGGTGAGAAGCCCAACTCAAGGTCCCCGTGCAGGATGCAGTTCTTGGTGGTCCCCACGAAGAGTTGGCTGCCCCGACCTTCTGCTACAACTCGGACCCCTCCGTAGTGTCCTTCGATCTGAATCAAGTGGATAGACGTGGCGTATCGGAAGATTAACAAAATTATCTAGCTTGAAGGACCATAAAGAATTTCTTAAACATAAATCGTATGGATTATTTGAATACTAGGGAAGGATAAATGATACTTTTATCGCGGAAAAATTATCTTGGGAATTTTCTGCCTTTATAAAATGAAATGAAGCCGTCGATAGAATTCTAGTTAATATATGAAAATTGACTATAATGTTTACACAAATAGTCTACTTTTTATCCCGAAAAAGCATACGAATACCATAAGATAAGATTCCCTGAGGCTCTTAACAGAGCGATTTCATATATTGTCCTGACTCCGAAATAAGTCGCTTAAAGCACTCGGGCTTCAGATAACAGAGGTATTACAAATGTACTACTTAAATACGTATAAATAACACCTAGATACAGAACAAATACAAATACTAATCATATAAATATTTGTCCTGCATGGGGATCGAACCCACGCACAAGTTCTGATCACAACATTTTAAGTCATCGGGGCCGACGAATTAACACAAGATAAATGAACAATCAGCACATGACAGATATCACCAGTTCTCAAAAAGGTCGAACCTCCTATGAGTAGGTATAGCAATAAGGAAATAGGTCTGAATAGTGGCGGTATGAGTAGTGGCGGTGACGGTGATGGTGGTGATAGTGTTGGTGTTAGTGGAGTTCGTGGTGTTGGTGTAGCTAGTGAAGTTGGTGGAGCTGATAGTGGTGGTGGAGGCGTATAGTGGGTGCGCATTCCACTGACCACGTTCTCGAGGCCGATGGCGTTCACGTCGGCGTCGAAGGCCACGATGCGGCCGTCCTTGCCGCCCGCGCTGAGCACGCGGCCGTCCTTGAGCGCGCACAGCGAGAACACGGCGCCCTCGTGCACGCCGCGCACCAGCTTCACCACCGTGTTGGTGCCGCGGCCCCACACCGTGATGTTGCCGCTCGAGTCCCCGGACAGGACGTCGCCTGCCGTGACATCTTATGTGAGTGAGGCTGTGCGTAGCTTAGTGTCTCGTGTTACAGGTCCGTGTTACCAGGCGACACAGGTATTACAAATATATTACTTTATATAAATATAAGATAATTAATTGTAGTTTAATCTCAGAAGTAAAATTTTTTTCACTGTAAATAAAAATAGCAATTTTATTTGAGTATATCGAGTAGATATCACACAGTCATATAATATTTACACAAATAACCAAAAATAAAGAAACTACAATCGAAGTTTATAATTATCACCTCTCGATTTATACAATTTAATATTAATTAATTAAACTTAAAGAAATTTATAGTAACACTTTATGAACAGAACATATTTGTCTTTGACAATAACAGCTCGATTGACGCGACACGTTAGGGTGCGCGCGCATATACAAATTAAAGGAATATATTTCTTAACATAAATGTTTGTCTTGGATTGGTGTCGAACCCATGACCCTTGGAGCAAAAGATATGGAAACTATCGAATTTGCCATCGGGCCAGTGTAACCCAAATCCACAGAGGGTGGGGATGCGCAGTAGCCCTTCGCGAAAGCTGCGCTCTGCGACTGCCAACACACTTGCCTAGCGCGGCAATTATGGGCAAAATTCCCCCTTTCTTGGGGAGGCCATATCCAGCAGTGACTTTCAATGGCTTTAACAACTTAGTGACGTTTAAAAGCAGGTAGGTCTCTTACTAAGGTCGCCTGCATTGGGACTTCAGTTTTACCTATTTCTACTGCTAAATAATAGTGTTTACATTGCTGTGTTCCGGTTGGAAGGGTGAGAGAGGGGCACTGAAATTAATGAGTTAACGTGTGATCTTTATGATCACACGAGTGAATATAGGCTGAGGTCACGTTTTTCGTCATGCAGACCGTATGCTGGTTTGTTGACTTCACAACATAAAAAAAAAAATCGATAAGTGTATAAAATGTCAAGTCAAGCTTAGAAAGCATTGTTTTCCTCACCGTTCTGGTTAAATGCAAGGCAGGTGACGTATTTGGGCTTGTCTCTGGTCTCGAAGACGCCGAGTCGCTTGTACAGCATGTTGGTCTGGTCGAGGGTCCAGAAGGCGATGTGATTCTTGCCGCACGTCACTATCTGGTTGCGGTCAAGCGGGTGGAACTCCACCGCAACAACCGTGTCTACGGAACACTGGGGAGGAGTAGTCGGGATTTAGCTTGGTATACCTAGATTTTTCACATATATATATTTTTTTAACTTTACTTTAATTATTTAAATTTTCGGACAACAAAATACAATGTAAACAAATGGCGAACTATATATATATATATTACTATTATCATACCTGACTAGCAGTGCAGATAGTGACCTAGGGGGTATAGTAGCCTTAATTGATCGAAATCGGACCAGCGGTTCCTGAGATTAGCACGTACAAACAAACAAACTCTTCAGCTTCATAATATTAGCATAGATATAGACAAATGAGCCAACAAGGGAGTAAATAAAATAAATTACTAATATTGAAAAATATTGCATCGACTTCCATTTGTTTTGAGGTTTAAACACATAATATACCTACACGGTTCGTACATTGATATTATGTATTCAAACATCATCATACACATTGACCTAACTTCGAGGTTAATCACTTTAAGCGCTTGTGTAACTGACATCAGACAACAAATGAATTACAAATGTAATATATAAATACGACGGGCCCGATGGCGCAGATGGTAGTGGTCCTGTCTTGTGCGCCAAAGGTTATGGGTTCGATCCCCGCCCAGGACAAACATATATGATGATGTTTATGTTTATTCTGTGATTGGGAGTTAATATATGTATTTGTAATTCCTCTGATGTCTGTAACACAAGTGCTTTAAGCGACTTAATACGGAATCAGGTCAATGATTGAGATGTTGTGAGAATTTATTTGTTATTTATTTTAATGCCCGTAATGTTTACGCTACTAGCGAGCATTAACAAGCAGCTTCGGTAAATTGTGTACACGCGGTATCATAATCACCAAACAAAATATACGAGTATACTGATGGAATACTTGATTATTCATTTGTACCAGCCGGCTAAGGTTATAAACTTTGTAACATTTCAATATATCAGTCATAGAGAGACAACTGTTGGACATAAGCCTGTCCAAGATAGTGGGATTTTTGCCCATAATTGCCACGCTGGGCATTCGTGGTGGCAATCGCAAAGCAATGCTTCGCGACGGGGATTCTGCTGCACTTCCCCATTAATAATAATAATAATAATAATAATAATAATAATAATAATAATAATAATAATAATAATAATAATAATAAATTCCCACAACATCTCATACATTGACCTGACTCCGTGGTAAGTCGCTTAAAGCACTTATGTTACGGACGCCAGACAACAGAGGAATCACAAATATACTACTTAAATACATATATTTTACACCCATACACAGAGCAAACACAAATATCATCATATAAATATTTGCTCTGGGTGGGAATCTAACCCACTTCCCCTGGTGCACAAGACAGGATCACTACCATCTGCGCCATCGGGCCCGTCATTCTGTAGTATATAAACTGCGCTATTTGGGATTTACCGCCATTTGTCTGTTTTTGATACCTTGGTCGCTTTCTACGACACCTGGTACAGAGGGAGGTTCTCCTATCAACTTGTTTATTAACTGGCAAAACTATACCATTTTTTTTAGCTTTTATGTATAATTACTAATAGTATTGTTATTATTATAATCTCATTTTCCTTTTACTTTAGTTTTTTGTTTTCTTTCCTCTCTCGTTGATGTCTCCATATTAATACTAATTGATAAATAAGGGAGACCTATTTTATTCAATGATTTTGTATTTTATATGTATTGAATCAAAATTAGTATTAAAGGCCCATATTTGCAAGGTTCCATCAATTCTAGTAAATAACAGTACCATCGGATATCACTCGAGAGCGTCTCTGAGACTGGCCCTAGGTTCAATTAGCCGTCGTAGGAATAATTAACACAAATAACCGTTTTTAATGTCATTAACAAGTACTTTTATTATTCGATATTATTACAAGTACTTTGGCCGTGTGGTACCGGTAGAGAAGAATAGTACCTCCCCCTTTACCAGGTATCGTAAGAGGCGACTGACGTACCAGAACCGAAAGATTGCGTTGTATATCTACGCGAAGTAGTGTAAATCAAATGCGACAAGGCGGTGATAGGCAGCAGCGTTTCCGCCACGAACCTATACTGCTATTGCCACTATGTTTGCCCAGCGCGGCAACTATAGGTAAGTATCTCTTTTACTTGGGAGGTCTGAGTACAGCAGTGGACGTTTTACGGCTGCTATAATTTCTGATTAAACTTATACCTATTTTGCTACAGCATATTGTATTAAATATATTGGAGGAAGGTATTATAGCGATACAATTTTTCTGAACATGCTGTAGGTAGTAACAAGACTGAGTGGGTAGGTACCTTGGTCTCGGCCAGACAGTGGCCCTTCTCCGGGCGCTGCCACTCCCACACGGAGATGGTGTGGTCGGCGCCGTCGTCCACGCAGGCCAGCAGCGCGCCGGCGTCGGCGCGCGAGAAGGCCACGCACGCGGCGGCGCGCTCCAGGTGGCCCGCGCCCAGCACCGCCAGCGTGGCCAGCGACACCGAGTTCCACACGCGGACGTGCGGCTGCGGCCACCAGGGCATACTCTCTTACTCATTTGTGAGAAACCGTTCAGTGGCCTTCAGATCCTCGCCTGAAGCCCACTCAACTTGGTTCTCCCGTCTTTGGTTTGTTGTCTTTTTTTCTCTACGACTAAGTCTATTAACAAGCATACTGCCCGCGTATTTTGCGACAGCCTAAAGCAACGGATATAACGGATAATTTTAATCACAAGTGTAGACCTCATTCAAAAGGTCGTCTGCATTGGTCCCTCTCTCGCACTTCTACCGCCAAACAGAAGTGTTGGCATTGTGTTCCGGTCTGAAGAGTGAGAGAGGCAGTGAATTTACTGGGTAATGTTGCATAATATTCTTAAATTACAAGGTTCGCAACGCGCTAATGATATCACCGTCACTGCAACATAAATACATATTTTGAACACCCAGACACAGGACCAACACAGATATCTTCATATAAATATTTGTCCTGGGTGGAGATCGGACCCACGACTATCTGCAACATAGGGCGGTCAGCTTCGTCACATTATCCAGTAACTTTAATGCCTCTCTCAGCTTTCAAACCGGAACACAGCAATGCGAACACTGGTATTTGGTATAAATAGGTTGTAATGAGGTACCATGCAGATAACTTTTGTATGTGGTCTACTTCTAGTAGTTTTTAGCAAGAGAATAAACAGGTTTAAGAGGCAGTAAAGCAAATGTAATAAGGGCGTCTTTGGGCTACGATAACCGCTCGACATAATGGTGATTGTATGTATGTTTGTCACTATTTTAGTTAAGTAAATAGTAGACTGACAAAGTAATGTTATCTGATTCTAATCGATTCTTTCAAAAAACTGACAACAGAATGGATAATAATGAGTATACTATTAGCATTAAAAACTTATATAACATTCAAACAACTACAACATTTAAAAAAGGCTTGATATTTTAACCTATGATTGAAAGAAATATATTGAGTGAAGAACAGGTTAATGGAGCAGTTGGTGGAAATGATGAGCAAATTGAAGATATCCTTACAATTACAAAGATCTGGTAACTGCACCACCTTCAAGCGACGATTGTGTGATTAACAAATGTGATATAAAAAATGAAAGTAATCACGTATAAATCAATACTAGGGGTAGATCTTATATAAAGGTCGATGCATTGGTACCCCACTCAACTATTACTACCGCCAGATAGCAATGTCCGACATTGCTGTGTTCCGGTTTCAAGAGTGAAAGAGGCAGTGAAATTACTGGGTAAATGTAACACGGTATCTTCAGTTCACAAGGTTGGCGACACGCTAGTGATATTTTTGTAATGACACGAGCGTCTATAAACTGCGGTGCTATCAAGCGGACCATATGTTTGTATATATATATATATTTAATATATTTATGTATCTATATAAATATAGATACATAAATATATATCCCGATCCCCTGATGTTGATCTCCTGTGAACTCACCCTGGCGTCCAGCCGATCGTGGCCGGCGCATTGTCCGCTGGCAATGATCAGCTTGTTGGGGTGCACGGCGAGGCACTTGACGTCGTCTGTGTGCCCGGTGTAGTGCCGTTGGCATTGCTCGTCTACATTGAAGAGGACTACCACGGCCGCGACGAAGTAAACAATCTCGCCAGTCGGCAGTAGGTATAGGTTGCTGCGGCAGTCCTTGCCTCTGGAACAATGAGTATCATAGAAAAAAAGAGTTCTGAGTAGTTAATATTGTATTACTGGACTTTAAAATTTGACCTGACAGTCAAAAATCCCAATAGGACCTCCTTTATAATAAATATTTATTTCCAACGATATAGTTATCTATAAACTGGAGTTTACAATATATATATATATATATATACACGATATACATTACGAATTATTGGCAAGAGGGTAGGGAAATATGTGGTTTCCAATTCTTAAGAATTAATAAATCCTACTCAAGAATTAATATGGCTCATTTGGCCTTCTTAAATAATTGGCTCGGCACCTATTGGACCTCGCAGGAAGCTAAGGAAGAACTCTGTAGTCGTTCTAATTTGTTACTTTATATTTTTATTCAAATCTCGTATCACATTTGTGGTCGATCAATACAGAGACAATTTGATCGACTTTTTGTTTTTTTTTGTAGGTATTTGTTGCACAATTTTCTAAAATTTACGCGTTTATTACTTTTAATTCTAAATTATTCTTTTAACGTCTTTAAAACGCGGTTTATTATCTTTTGGTGACGTTGATGAACGGCAAAATGTAAACAGTAAAATAAATCACGTTGCAAAGCCGTTAAAAGTGTATTTTAATTATGTATTAGTTAGGAATGCAAACTTGTTCACGAACATACCTCTACACCATAACAGAAAATCTGTATTTCAATTTTGTTTTTGTATCAAAAAATACCTACAACCCTCGCATTGTATTAAACGCAATCGTACCTTAATTTTTATAATACATAAGCTGAAACGATTGCTGGATTACATATATTTATAAATCACTATTTCTTATGTTGGTATCATCATAACAGCCACATAAAGTCCACTTTTGAATATAGGCCTCCTCAAAAAAGGGGGAATTTTGCTTCTAATTGCCGCGCTGCCGTGGTGGCAATCGCAGAGCGCAACTTTCGTGACGGAGATGTTGCTGCTCATCCCAACCCTATAGTAGTTAAGTTGCGCTATTTCAAATGATTGTACTGTCAGCTGTCGGTCCCGCTACCTCAGTCGCCTCTTACGACATCTGGTACAGAGGGAGGTACTATTCTACTCCACCGGTACCCGACGGCATAATGAATGTTGATATATTACTGTGTAATTGGTATATAACTTACAAAAAAAAATTACTTATAGCATAAAAGAGTATTGAGTTTTTAATTTAAGCCAGATCTTACTATGAGTTGACTATTTCAACATAATTGACTAAAGGACTCTACTCTAAATTTCTAAATGCGTTCCCAAGTGGACTTCTCATTACTGTACTTATGTTATTTTTAATTATAGGTACACTTACAGATTACTGCCACACATACTAATATTAATTAAAACATAATTCATTATAATATTAACTAGACGGGATTCTAGTTAACATGCTTTTTTTTAAAAAAATTAATAAAAAAATACGTAAATCTTTATAAAGATTACATGCAACAAAAAATATGATAAATTATTTTTCTACTCTTTAGCCGATTATGGTATATGTATTATTATTATTATGTATACCATACATATACATAGCCACGGTAATTATTTTTAACTAGACTAATATCATAATCATAATACAAACAATAAATTTACATAAAAACGTAATACATCAAATTAGTTTAAAACACACGTGGTGCAATCAACAACAAAAAATAAATCCGCCATTGAATCAGCTGTCTGAGCACCGTTTCTTAAACGCGCGTTTCCTTTCATAAATCGGCGTGAATCACCGATTGATTGCTGGTAGTTGGTCAGTGGACCGAGGCAGTTGGCGGGTGACCTTGGCGGAGGTCTAGTTTCAATAGGGTTGCTATTGCACTGCTGTTACTGTCTCATTAAAGTTACTTGCAATGGCATTTGGCGGGCCCGATGGCGCACATGGTAGTGATCTTGTCTTGTGCGCCAAATAGGGATTCGATCCCCACCCAGGACAAATATTTAAAAGATATTTAGACTGTTTGTTCTGTGTCTGGGTGTTAAATATATGTACAATACTTTACATTCGCGTGCATCTATTCAATGACTTTTTGGTATTATGCTTTGTTTGCGTACATAAACCTCAAGCCGTATTGTTGTATATTTTTTTGCGTGAAAGAGTAACAAATATCTCTACGTATTCCACCAAACCCTTCAGTTTCTAATATTGAATGAATGTGATTTTCATAGTCTTCTTCTGAGTTGCAGAACATGCACAGCTGGACATAAGAACAACCTAAGAAATTGCGGCGCCGGGTAGGCGTGAAGCAATAGCTGAGCGTAGCTTAAGGTATGTAATTTTTTTATAATAAATTCACACACCATCTCATATAGACTTGACTCTGAGATAAGTACCTTAAAGCACTTGTGTTACGTACGTCAGACAACAGATGAAACACAAGTATAAACCTTATGTTAGCCGTGAGATACCGGCAGATAGAATGGTACCTCCCGTTGTATCAGGTGTCGTAAGAGGCGAATGAGGTACCGGAAACGACAGATGGCGGTATATCCGTCCGAAACAGTGCAGCTCAAATGCACAGGGCGGGGATAGGATTGCCAACACGCTCGCCAATTATGGGCAAATCTCCCTCTTTCTTGGGGAGGTCTATGGAGAAGTGGATTTCCAATGGCTGATATGATGACGGTGATGGCATATATTTGACATCTACCAATCACATGAGATAAATAAATTTGAATTCCCTTTTTAATGAGGAAGCTAAAGTTTTCCGCACACAACAAATGAGCAGCCCTGACTCACATCTGATTTTAAGCTATACAATTTACGGAAATATTTTTTGCTCTGAACTTCAATTAAACAAGGAAATATTTACGCGTTCATTAACATTAACAAACCAAATATCCTTTGTACTTTAATTAATACAATTATTGAATTACATTTGTATTAATACGTGTAATTAGGTGAATATAACCAGGTTAAAACTAAACGGAAGAAATAATAGCTGTTAAATATTCCGCACCAAAAATTACTAGAGCGACATATCAAGCCGACATTTCCTTTGCGTGCTTAGTGTTCCATAAAGTAGAACATTCTCGTGTTAAAAACTATATAAAAACTATATATAAACTAGAAGGTAGATTAGAATCGTAGATTTAGTGAAATTCGTCGTTTACGTCAGTGTTTTTCTAGTTCACGCGTATTTCTTTGGTGGTGTGACGAGGTTCAGGAGTTATCATTCTTTGGTGGCAACCATCATCTTCATCAAGACATAATATTCATGGTGGAAGCAATATATGTATCACATACAAATCAATCTATATACACTAATTTGTAAGTACATATGTATGAGTGTATGTTTGAGACCCTTTCATGTTTGTCGACAAACAAGCATACAGTCTGCGTCACCGCAGCCTTTGCTTGAATATCACAAGGATATCACTAGCGCGTTGCCAACCTTGTGACTTTAAGATTAAACGTCACATTACCCAAAAATTTCGCTGCCTCTCACTCTTCAAACTGGAACACAGCAATGCGAACACTGCTGATTGGCGGTAGAAATATCAATGAGGTTACACCTCCATTGCATACCGCAGACCGACCATTGCATAAAGTCGGCCTGATTTAAAAAAGGGGTCGGCCATTTTGTTCTCCAATAAATTTAACGCAGATTATTGATAGACTGGAATAACATGTAGGCTACTTATCCCGAAAACATGTTCCCATGAGATGGATTTGACTTTTCATATTTCTGTATAGTTTGAGAACAATTTAGCTGTCAGGGAGCAATATACGATAATTGTCCTAGGTAAAATATGCCCCTTCAGGAATGCTTGTATAATTTATTTCTGCTTTATAGGGTACCTGCAGAGCCGAATAGTACCACACTTTGTACCAGGTGTCAGAAGAGGCGACTGAGGTACTAGTACCGAGGGATGGCAGTATATCCAATAGTGATGCACTAATACATGAGACAGGAATGGATTGAAGCATCCCCGTCGCGAAGCTATGGCAATTACGGGCGAAATTCCCTCTTTCTTGGGAAGCCTATGTCCAGCAGTGGAAGTTCTTATGCTTTGATGGTGCTATAGCATTTTTACTGCCGACTACTTTATTATTACAAACAACTATATAGAACAACACAAGACAATTTCTAAGGATGTCAAGTGTATAAGTTTTCGTCTTAATTACATTTTGATTGTACAGTTTGAGTAGCCCTGGCCTAGGTATACGAGGTAGGCCAGCCAAGCGTGTCTAGAACAAAACGCGACCTTGGTCCCAACTTGTCTACGCTTAAGGCTGCCCACAAAGGGCTCGAGGTTCAGAATTGTTAAGCACTATTATAATTTCTTGGTACCTCTTGTTTATAGACGAAGGTATAACGGGCCTGATGGCGCAGATGGTAATGTTCCTCTCTACCTTATATATCTATGTTTGTTCTGTGTCTGGGCGTTAAATATATGTATTTATTCAGTAGTACTAATATAATATATGTATTGGTTATATATTTGTGATTCCTCTGTTGTCAAATGTGCGTAAAACAAGTGCTTTAAGCGATTTGTCAAGTTGGATCTTAATAAAAAAAACTTCTCGACATAGACCTCCAAATGAAAGGGGCAATTTGCCCATAACTGCCGCGCAGAGCAAGCGTGTTGGCAATCGCAAAGTGCAGCTTTCGCGATGGGAACGCTGCTACCTATCCTAGCCCTGTGTATTTGAGCTGTTCTGTTTCGGGTGGATATACCGCCATCTGTAGGTTCTGGCATTTACCTCACTCTTTACTTTACAGTTACCTCTTACGACACCTGGTACAGGGGAAGGTACTATTCTATTCTGCCGGTATCTCAATGCTAAAAACGAATAGACAGAGTGAACATTTATGATGTGTATACCAAGGTGATAAAAATGTATCCAGTCAGCCGTCTGACCTAAAGGTCCTTAGTGACTTTAGAACGGTGACCTCATTCTGGTCGCAGACACCGGCAATTAGCTAACAACATAAGTGTCTAAACACACCTCTCGTTTGAGTTATTGAGGTGTTTAAATGAAAGCGATGACATAATACTTTTGTTTACCTTCTGATAATGTTTTACCTCATACTTGTTTATAGAAATAATGAAATTAGTTCATTCCTTACCAGCAATACTTTGGACCATCAAAGTCGCGAGAATCCGCGATCGTGAGTGTTAAGCAACTTTCGCGAAGGTCAGTGTTCGGATCGGCGACCCGAAATTTACCT
Organism: Heortia vitessoides; assembly: GCA_020976665.1. Lineage (NCBI taxonomy): Eukaryota > Metazoa > Arthropoda > Insecta > Lepidoptera > Crambidae > Heortia > Heortia vitessoides. The sequence continues at coordinate 896,388 of JACJUM010002929.1, forward strand.
GATACTTGGTATTTATAGAAATTAATTCTTGATCTTACTTAAGTTAATGTTATCCTAGTGATATTACGAACATCTATAAGCTGCAGTAACGCTTATTATAGCGTGGACTGCATGCTTGTTTGTCAATTTAATCTAATAAAAACAAAATAACAGCAGATATTACATAGTGTTATGTTAGTATATAACACACAAGCTATACTTTATATGTTATCACGATAAAACACTGAGACTACAAATTGAGATGACCATCCATCTCTTAAATTGGATCACAACTGTACACGATCAGTAAACATTAATTAATATCTGTTCAGAAGTTTATCGAGGACAACGAATAAATTAATTGTCAGTTTTAAGCATACGAGTATGATTGAGGATAACTTAAAAATAAGTAAAAAAATAACTTCCAACAGTAATTAGTACCATGTAAACAAACCAAGTAAATTTCGATTGCAGTAGATTAAAAGGCTATTTTTGGTTATTTACACGACATAAATAAATAGTCTCTTAAAAAACTTGTGTAACGGACTCAGACGAAAGAGTAATCACAAATATTACACTTATATCCATATTTAACATCCAGACATAGAACATATTCGTCTTATAATATTTGTCCTTGGTGAGGATCGAACCCACGACGACCCTTGGCGCACAAGATCACTTCCATTTGCGCCATCGGGCCCGTCAATAATAGATATTAGTTTATTATGTTTTCTAACATTTTGGTTCGTGTTCACACATAATACTGACTTAATCAATTGATTTAACATTACCATTCATTAACGTTTTTAATTTTATATTTCGGTTCACTTTCGGCAACCGTTCTTAGCGACTACAATCGTGAAACAATAGTAGGTATTATCTGGAAGCCGCGAACAAAAAAATACCAAAACTTGTACACCGAGTCGAGAGTACTGGAGCGCGTAGACTTACTAATAAGGCTGACTCACAGATTTGGACATCGTTCACTTTGAGACATTACTCAGGCAGACGACCGGAACGACCTCTTTCACAACATATTTCTTGTTAATATAGTATTTTGAAATTAAAACTGGAAACATCTTTTATTGACTGACTCCGTGATAAGTTGCTTAAAGCAATTGTGTCATCTTAGATAACAGAGGAATCATAAATATTATACTTAAATACATATTATATTAAATACCCAGACACAGGACAAACACAAGTATCATCATATAAAAGGTTGTCCTCGGTGGAGATCGAACCTACGACCCTTAGCGCACAAAATAGGATCACTGCCATTGGCGCCTAAGTCACAAATTCGGCATCATGAGAAAAAAGCAAGAAAAGTTATCGATTGTAGAATATTGGCGAACCCGGAAGAGTACAGCTTCGATGGAAACTATATCCGGTCATTCACAACCATGTATATACTAATATTATAAAGCTGAAGAGTTTGTTTGTTTAAACGCGCTAATCTCAGGTAACGTAGCATAAATGAAGCTTGATTGTTATTTGTAGGTTAACAGTTTGGGGTAACAGTAAAGTAGAATAGTACCTCCCCCTGTACGGAGTGTCAACTGAGGTACTGGAACTGAGGTACCGGAACAGTGTAGCTCAAATTCAGAAAGCCGGGAGTGGGCAGCAATGTTTCCATTGCAAAGTTACGCTTTGCTATTACCATCGCGCTTGCCCAGCGCGGCAATTATGGGCCAATTACCTCTTTTGGAGAGAGGCCTATGTCCAGCAGTAAACGTTTTGCGGCTGCTAACGTAGCATGTGATGATGCTTTTATTGTTCTATTTTAGAGAAGAATCTCTATTTTTAACAGAAAACTAAGCAGTCTTCGGTGAAAGAGTATTTCAAATCGATCGAGTATTTTTTAAGTTAAATCTACAACAAGCAGTGAAACAAAAAAAGCAATGAATGCTACAAGTTTTGGACGCAACCCACCAAAAAGAAGCAGACCGCGCCGCGCTTATTCCAGTTAATTTATAACATTGCCCTACATATATCGGAGGCACAAAAAGCCTGTAAAATTCCAAATAAGATTTTCCAGTGGGCGGTAATTGGCGCCGATCGCGTACAATTGGTAAATTGAAGGTATTAAGTTTAATGACCGATGAGTTGCGGCGCGCACACTTATAGACGTTGACATCTTTGTAAGAGATTGTGTAGTTTGTTGACTATTTCGTCATGCAGTAGTAGGAACACGAAAGAATTTCTGTGTACCAAACGGGCCTGTTAGCGCATTCGGTAGAGCCACTATCTTGAGCGCTAAAGGTCATGAGTTCAATCCACACACATTTACCAATCAATCAAGTCAAATCTTGATTGTCAATACAGGTTGATTGGTACATGGTTGTTAAGTACATGTTAGTGTGGAGAAGTATGAAGAAGATATTGAACGGAGAGTAAAAGCTGGAAACAGTGTCAATGAAGCCTTGCATGCTTTTATGGGTTAAATGTGTCAAAAAGGGCACGACTGGCTGTTCATAGAGGTTTGTTGGTTCCAAAACTGACATATGGTCGTGGACGTTGGGTATGGCAGAAGAAGCATGCGAGGAGAGCAAATGCTGTTGAAATGAGAGCACTTCGACGTATGTATGGTGTAAGTTTGAAAGATAATCGATTTGGTGTAAAAAATTATGCTGTGACAACAATAGAGAAAGGAATTATGAGATGGTTTGGACATATAGAAAGAATGGATGAAAGTAGAATGACTGCATAAATGTATAGAACGGAAGTGAATGGAAGAGTTGATATAGGACGAACTAAGCGAACATATCTTAATCAGGTCGAAGAGATATTAAAAAAGGGCCAGGTCAGAAGTATTAAGAATAAACGAGCGTGTATGAAAGGACTAATGCAAGTAAGCAGAGACATGTGCTAAGATTGTAAAAAGTGGGGATCCATAGTCTCTGCCAACCCTGATGGGATACACCACAGGCGTGATAGATGCATGGGCGTATAATGTTTATGTATGGGTAACGACAATTATTCGGTTCAATAATATTACTAACAAGTCATACATCAGATATCACACAGAAACTCTTTTAAAATACAGTTGCATTTTAGTATCAGTAACTATCGTGATGGTGTTTAATAAAGTGAATATTACATGCTTCACGTCTCTCTTCTAGTATTCGATTATATACGCGATTATATACGCGGACCATTGCCAAAAAGGAATAGCTAAAATAAGGCTGTTTACATGAGAACGTACATAAATTTTGAGCATGGCATTAACATTTCCTGAATAGAAACATGACAATATTGAATTTTACAAACATTACACTTCAAAAATATATAAACAAGGAAAAGTTAATATTTTCTATTCATGTGATTGATGTACATTTGTGTTTGTTTTGTGTATTTATTTGAGTATTCGACCATTGTGTTTGACCATACTCCAAGGTATGTTGAGATGAATTTCCTGCCAATGGCGAGCGAGCTGAAGCGAGCTGTTTTCGCAGAAAGTGGTTGTGAGCATTGTTTCTAACATTTCCTAAAGAAAGTTGATATTATTTTCTTATCATCAGCATCACAACATCCATCCACAGCTGGACAAGAAGACTAAGAAAAGGGATTTTTTTGCTCCCTATTCCACGGTTTCGGCCTAGCGTTCGTAATATTAGTTAAAAAATCAGTCGTGCCAGAAAAAACAAAAAATATTTCCAAAATAACATGTACCCAAGTTACAATTGCGATATGTATTTAGTAACAATTTGTTATTCAGGCATTCCAAACATACATAACAATAATAGGTATGTAGGTACTTACGCGTTGACCAGAGTCATGATATCGGATCGACCTTGCCAACTATCGATGGTATAATGGGCATCATATAAAATTGATACAAACTTTTACCGTCCATTCGAAGGGCAAATGAAGGACTGCAGTCATAATACATGACTTTGGTATCTATATACCTTTTCTCGGAGTTTTCCAAAGCGGTATTAGATTGTAAGATTAAATTGTATTTGTAGTCACTATAGACATTTTATGGTCTATTATTAATAATTTGCTTTATTACTCCGTGTTTTGTTGATATAGATATACAGTAGACATATTTGCTTTTAAATTTGTTTGGTTTACATTGAACGTTTGAATTTTACCCGTCATAGTTGTATCAAGTTTTATCTTGTGACAATATTGATATTTTACATTTATTTATTAATAATCGAATTATTTACTTTTACTCGATAAATAAAGATTCTAAATAAATTTACTGACTTGACCCTTTTATTTTATTTTATTTATCAATACATAATTAACGGGCACGATGGCATAGACGGTAGTGATTCTATCTTATCCGTCCAGGGTCTTGGATTCGATCCCCACCCAAGACAAATATTTACATGATGATTTGTCTTTGGATGTTAATACTATATATATATATATATACGTAATATACGTTAATATATATATACGTAAGTAATATTTGTGATTCAAGTGCTTTAAGCGACTTGCCATTAAGGAAATGTATTATTATTATTAAATAATAAATAAAATTCCATACTTTTTATATTTTTATATGACAAAATCAATTTGTAAATGTATACCAAACTCGCAATTTTTCATTGAGGATTCACTTAATTAACATTAAGTGCCGCAATACGGATTGCGATGTAACAAAAGACTCAAGCATATAGGTTTTATGCAAGATTTGATGAAACACAATCTACATAAACAAAAACCTTGATCAATTTTAAATAGTCTAAACCTAACTTATTAAGTCAAGGTAAGAAATGTCTATAGGAAGCAGATAGATTATCTTCAAAAACTGGGTGTCGTACGCACCTTTGTCACAATCCGTTTTTCTTGAAGGTGCTTTTTACTAAATGCTTGCATAATTATACTATTAACCTATTTTAAATACCGACTAGTACTGGCAAGGAGCAGTAATGCGTTGTATAATAGTACCTCCTCGGTACGGTCTTAAGAGACAATTAATATATCGAAACCGACAGATGGTATGTCCATCGAAAACCGGCAGCTTAAATTATACAGGATGAAGATGGGCAGCAGCAGCACCCTCGTCGCAAAGTTGCACTGTGCGATTGCAACCATGCCTGCCCAGCGCGGCAATTATGGGCAACAATCCCCACTTATGGCTGATATCCTACACTTTTCTGACGAATGCTGAACTTCTCAGTCGTCAACTCCAATGCTTTCGGTGATATGGGCGAACTTATGTGTTAGGTGACATTTAGTGACCCTACGTCAACATTTTAGACTTAATATCCCTTTTTAGAAATATTTTTTTATCTTTATAGGTATATTTTGAGAGTGCTGGCTTACCTGTAGCCGTAGGCCCATTCGAGCTTGAGCTTGCTCTGCGGCGGCGGCGCTACCTTGGCCGGGTCCAGGGGTTCCTGGTCGTTCGGCCCGTACAGAATCACAGGCCGGCCCCGCAGGTACATCCGCATGGAGCCATCCTCTTCGTTGTACTGGCAAGTATGAGTGCTGTAACACAAGTCATTTGAGAAACATTTGGAAATTTTATGTTTGACTAAACATTTTAGTATGTAGTTGCGGATGCCTGAATTGTGTGAAAAATGATAAACCTTTTTCTGTGTTATTTAGCTAATATGCTAATTTTATGACATAGTATTTTCAAAGTATGGTTTAATCCTAAACATATGTAACAGTTTTTTCTGACTGACGGATTTATCTGACTAGAACTGCACGTTTGCGGTGGATGCAGAACGCTTACAGGTGCTATTGGACAGAACTTGGTGATATGAAGAAGATGCTAATGAATTAAGATCTCAATGATAACGTTATTGATGACAAACAATTTAATATTTTTTTTCTTAATTTTATCACGTATGTGTATACACATATAATAAGAATTTTTCTAATAGAGAATCAATAATATATATCGTTAAAACATATTTTTATAAGTCTATTAAAAACATTATGGAACAAACTTTTCCTTGTTAGTTATATACATATAATTAAAGTTTGATTAATTTTAAATATAGATCATAAAACTTTAGATCATTAGCAAAAGTATAACATTAAAAATTTAAATAAAAATTGTTAAGTCAGTGAATAAAAAATGGAATATTTTAAATATGTTTGTAATATTATCTACACCTTTATTTTTGTAACATTTATTACGTAAATACTTACTCAAAACCATAAGTAACATAGTGATTTCAAGAAATTGAAACTAAATGTTATATTATTTAATACAGATTAGTGTCGAATATCCCTTTTAGTATGTTATGTATTTATACCAGCATAAGCGTACAGAAAATGTAAGTATTGTCTATAATTACGTGGTAAAGTTAGTACTAAAAGCTTAAAAGTTAGTAACATTCAAAGTATACACACAAATATGCAAACGATCAGAGCCATCTGCAATAAAGAAGACTTACATCGGGGTGAATGACATTTTGGACCGCGAATTATATCGGCTTAGCTTCGGCCCACGAATTAAAAGAATACGACCACCCGCTCAGCGGTTAGCTTCCAAATGCCCAAATAGCCGCCTAAATTATCTAAAAACAAATGCCATTATCCTGTTACAATCCATATGTACTCACGCTAATAGAACATTAACTGATAGAATAGCGATAGGATGTAATATTGTACACGATACCTGTCATCCATAGCGGTAAACTCTTAATTTTTTAAACGTTCGAACGAATAGTTTTTTTTTAACCGGCAAAGGATAATTCCGCACGGCCACGGGATAACTTTTTAAAACTTGTTTCCTAAGCGCGCGAAGTTTGCGCCGTACAGCCGGCGACTAAGAACAACATCGGCAGACTGCGTGTTAAACTGTGCACGGAGCGTCATCGCCGCGCGTCCGTGACCGTTCACTAAGCTGGCTAAGACTTTTCCGTCGCGCATTACATCCATTGCTGGTTATGTATGAAGCTAATTTTGTTTATTCTAATAGAATAGTCAATGGATGACCTACTGAAATTTAAGTCTTGGTTAAAACAAAATCTTAGTTGCACCACCTAAGAATTACGTTCTATATAGGATCGCATTGTGAGAAATAATACTGAGTCACTTCTCAATCTTGAATGAGCACTTAGTGACGTCTAGATTTAGCTAAGAGGTAAATTGCATATTTTCTTCCTCTTTAGCACATTGCATTTATCCACTGAAGACGACCAGAGGCAAACAGGCCAATGTTTTATCTACCCACGCAATTTATAAACGTGAAGCGGAATGGAAATATATGATCATCAGCCTTACGAAAGGTGATGGAACGTACACGATTGTTCTAGTGGGAATACATTCGGTACGTGTATATGTTTGACCATTGTCAAAGGCGTTTTTTACTTTTCTTTTTTACACAAGGTTGACAAACAAGCATACAGTCCGCGTGATAATAACCGTCACTGTAGCCTATAGAGGAATGTAATATCACATGGATATCACTACCGCTTAGCCGTCCTAGTGACTTGAAGATATTATGTCACATTATGGAGTAATTTCACCACCTCACCCATCAAATCGGAACAGAAATGCACTAAACACTGCTATTTGGCGGTAGAAACAGGTGAGTGAGGTACCAATGCAAACGACCTTTGTACGAGGTCTTCCTCGTGTAACATAAATATACAATTTAATATGTACTGGTTAATTAGCGCAAAATACTTTCCACAAAATGGGTATAATTGATACCTAAGTTATGGAACACACTGGATTGAAGCCGCGTATTGAAAATATCTTGATGTCTGATACGGTTGATATGATAAAACACAGTTTTGTCCGTTTATCTGTCGGTTTACTTTGAGCCGTGAGGTACCGGCAGAGCATAATAGTACCTCCCTCTATATCATATGGTGTCATAGACTCGAATAGGGTACCAGAAACAACAGATGGCGGTATATACATCCGGAACAGTGTAGCTCAAATTCACGGGGCGGGGATGGATACCCTTCGCCAAGGCTGCGCTCTTGAGCTTGCCCAGCGCAATGTCTCTCGCGGGGAGGCCTATGTCTAGCAGAAGAATTTTAATATCTGGTATGATGATCACTTTTTTCTTACTCACGGCGTTTCGGTTACCTTACGACAACCGTTTTTAAATAAGATATGTATATGTAAAATGTTAAACAATCTAACAATGTTTTGTTCGTTACATAATACAGTGAAGCAAATGAGTGCAAAAAAACAGCGTTGATTGTCAACAGCGGTGGACCGTGTCGTCTCACTTGTTACGAGTGACATAGGGTTGAACATAAATAGAATATACATTCTAATGATATTAAATATAAAATATACACTGCATTAGGTATATTCTCACATTTTTCCATATAAGTCTGTGCATACATTGCACTTACGTTACAGAGATAGAAAAATTATTTCTGTTTTCTGTGCATGCTGTTTTCATCGATAAATGATTGTACATTTAGAATAAATATTTAGTTTTAAACAATTATGTTTTGATAAATGTATTGATCGTAGGTGATCCATTTAAATAAAATAAAAATAAAGAATAATATTGGTGTACGGGATCGCGTTCGTAAATCATAACGGTTTAAACAGAGGTTTGTACATTTTAACAATTTTAATATTGTACCAGATGTTGTGATAAATGTTATGTAGTTCTTGAGAATCGTTGACGGAACGGACGGTTTTAACCGGAATTGCAAATTGTTTATTATAAGTATATAATAATTATTATTATCTTTTATTGCTGAATACTAACCATTTTATATACATCTTAACTATTTATATATATTCTAATTATACCAGGTCGAGAAACAAGCATACAGACAACGTGATAGTAAGCGTTACCGCAGCCTATAGACGCTCGTAGTATCACAAGGATATCATCACTAACGCGTTGCCAACCTTGTGACTTGACGATATGACGCCACATTACCCAGTAAATTCGCTGTCTCTCCCTTCAGACCGGGACTCAGCAATGCGAACACTGCTATTTGACGGTAGAAATAGGTAAGAGTGAGGTACCAATGCAGACGACCTATGCATGAGGTCTACCTCATGTAATATTACACATCGGAATCCCCAGTACAGTGCTCAGTGTCTATGACAAGAAGACCTCTTCCAGCTGCTTCCATTTATATCTATCCTTCGCTTTTCTATTTTAAGATTTCGCTTCGCTATTTTACGTATATTGACGGGCCCGATGGCGCAGATGGTAGTGATCCAGTTTTGTGCGTCAAAGGTTGTGGGTTCGATCCCATTTAGGACAAATATTTATATGATGATATTTTTGTTTGTTCCGTGTCTGGATGTTAAATATATGTATTTAAGTAGTATATTTGGGATTCCTTAGTTGTCTGGCGTCCGTAACTCAAGTGCTTTAAGCGAGTAACCAGGGAGTCGGGTCAATGTATGAGATGTTGTGGGAATTTATTGTAAGTTAACTCAGCAGATCTTACGAATATGTTCAATAAAAGATAAGATTAACGGGCAGCCCTAAGCTAATGACAGTAGCATGCGGGCTAGCTGCGCGGGCGCACCATCAGCGAGTTTTATACTTCACAATGGCAATTGTGCTGTTTTTATATACCAGTATACACAAGTATTTACAACTGTGTTATTTTTATACAATATATTTTCTCCCTTTGGGGTTCAAATGTGTTTACCTATTATTTGTAGGGTGTTTTTTTCTGACAACTTATATGAAATACTTAAATACTATTTTTTTACATCCAGACACAGAACCAACACGATTGTATATATAAATGTGTCCTCGATAGGAATCGAAACCACGTTTCTTAGCGCGCAAGACACTTACATTTAATTACAACATATACTTGAATTTATTTATTTGTACAACCAAAAGTACATATTTTATTCCTGACGTCGCTTATTAACGATAACCATGTCAAGGATCGAAACCAAGCCTTCCGGAGCTCGGTAGCACAGCGATCTAGATTTCTTCTATTAAAAAAATATCTTGTACCTAAGTGCCATTTTTAATCGTCTACCGACCTATAGACGATATTTAGAATTGTTTCTACCATCCTTTCTGCCTGAACAATTCACATTTTTATTTATAGATCTTAGTTAACAAATGTATAGATCTATAAATGTGAATGAATGTTGCTGAGCCCAAATCTCGAGAAGAGCTCAACCGTTTCGGCTAATTATTTATTTCCGTATGTTTCTTAAGGCACACGGAGAGTTTTAGTGAAGAGAAAAGTAGTGATAGCATAATTTAAAATTATTTATTCTGCATGGATGCGGTTCTTGGTCTTTTAAATATATTTTCATTTGAACAAAACAAAACGAAAGAAATCAAAACTCGTAACGTACAGGATCAACAGGGTAAATACTTGGTTAGTCGTGACTGAGGTACCGGCAGAGTAGAATAGTACTTCCCTCTGTACCAGGTGTCGTAAGAGGTGACTAAGGTACCAGAACAGACAGATGGTGGTATATCCATCAGAGACAGTACAACTCAAATGCACAGGTTGGGCTTTCTTGGGGAGGCCTATGTCCAGCAGTGGGCTTCAAATAGCTGTGATGTATACCTACAATAACAGTGTTGGTAATAAACTTAGGACTTTACTATGACACCGAACTAAGAAGTAAACCTTTATCTATACTACAATAATAAAGCTGAAGAGATTACTTGTTTGTTTGAAAGCGTTAATCTCTGGAACCGCTGGCCCCATTTGAAAGTTCTAGAAATCTAGAAAAGTATTTTTTTTAGATCTACCTCTTATTACGTGTCTAAGCCTTATTTATCTCGTGCCTACAATAAAGCAGGATTATCTTTAACACTTAAACATTAAAATTCCTTACTAACCGGTCTAACGATATAATCTTAATAAGCGACTACTGTACCGCACATCCCATTGCAATGACTGCGTAATGTTATTGTAAATTGATCCTTCCGTAAATACCATAAAGTACAAAGTAATCACTGTAATGGTAGCGCATCAAGTATTTTTGACTTGTTTGCTCATAACTATGACTGCGATAGAAGTACAAGAGATAATCTCAATTACAGTACCAACTCGTATACGAACTAAAAATACGAGGTTAAAAAAAATCATGCAGTGTAATATTTGTTACATTTATTTTGATATCTTGATTTAAATCACAGATGTCAATGACGTAGAGCGCGAGTTATTTAAATTGACATTATAGTATTTGGCATTATAATTTCTAATTAATATTGTTTACATGATATATAATACATGTTAGTTTGGCAGCTGTCGTTCTAATCAAGCTATAATTAAAGAACTATAATGGATTGAACTTTCTGTTACAGCCTTATTGCAGAAAGATCTTTATATATGTATCTATAATAACGTATATCATTGAGTTCCTTTGTTAACTTAAACGAGATTTTACACGATTAATCCCATATATACACATTTTAGGACAAGATGTTATTTAAATGTCATGAATACAATATTTGCCGTGTAGTACCGGAAGAGTAGAATAGTACCGCCTCTGTACTAGGTTTCGTAAGAGGCGATTAAGGTACAGGAACCGACAGATGGCGGTATATCCATATCGGTTACCTCAAGTGCAACGGGCGGGAATGGCCATATAAAACACGTTCGCACAGCGCGGAAATTATGGGCAAAATATCCTCTTTATTTAGTAGGCCTATGTCCAACAATGGACTTCCAATGGCTGGTATGATGATAATGAATACAAAGTTTAATATATCTATATTAAAAACCTGTGAAAATAAAGCATGAAACCACATGTCTCAAACAGTGCTGTAAGTCCAAACGTGTTTACTGCGTGACCCCTGCAGCACCCAATTCGCCAAGCTGAAACGAAGCTTCACGTCCGTCAGACGTCAGTGCACGCAAACAAAAACCAATAGGAATTATCAATCGTCACAAAACTTCCAGATCATCTTTCGTTAGCAATATTGCTAGTCTTCAATTCTAAGTTTTAAAATGAGTACCATGCCAGTGACATCTAGCGGGCGTCCACCCAAAACCGCGAAGCAAGCTAATGAATCAAGACCATATCCTCCAACCAGCCCCCTCAAGCGTGGCACCTTCACCCACGAACGCTCTTCACTTACCCGTGCTTCAATATAGGCCCATTTTGTGACGGCTTAGAATACAAATTTAGCAACGACTTTGTGGTTGTAAATCTATAGGGAATAAAGAGAAACGCAACATTAGAAAACTAAACTATAAGACATTGACAAAACACAGAGGGAAGAGAATTATTGTAATTTAAAAGAAGTAGTAGCTTTATGTGCAGAAATTGATCGTCGAATGTTTGGACTTTATATCTGAAATATATAAAAAAAACGGTACAATTATAGCCGATAATTACATTTAGCTTAAAAATCACAGACGAAAGCGTTTAACAATGCGTAATTTTGTGTATATGTATATATATTTATATGCACAGTAAATTATTACATAGATATGATATATGCATTTACAAAGATTTATTACATTGTCTCTGTAAAATAATCGATCAATAACAGGATAAAGATATTTTCGCCCTTCAAATTAAATGCACTTTATGTAAATATTAGTAGTTTTTTTTGGTTAAGCCTTACTACTGAGTTTCGGCAAAAGGTTTTAACAAGCCTATTAAAAACTATTCAGTTATAAGAAAAAGATGTTGTAAGCGCCGTCGCTAATGGAGATTGCGACAAGCTGACCAAGGTTGGCCTTCATCACTATCAGTTTTTCTTGCAAGCTTCTTTAAGTCCACCCAATGATGGCAGTCTAGTACTAAGGTATGCTTGCAACCCGATGATGAGGCGATATCTGATCCGTCTGCGCATCGTCGTTACGTCAGTAGTATGATTGTTATTTCTTTTTGACTATTCTTAAGTGAATATGGTTAGGCCTAATTGAATATATAAAAAAAATATTTTGATTTTGGATTTTAACTAGATTACTCAGATTCTGGATATCGGATTAATGAATAATGTATAAGTATAAAGTATAAATAATTTATAAAGTTAAACTGTACAAGACAAATTACTCAAGAAGACTCTGAGCCTAGACATCGGATTAAGCGGTCGGACAGAGTTAAATTTATAGCAAAAAAGAACCAGTGGGTGAGCCCATGTGCATTAGTCATGTTCTTTACGGCGTTAAGCGTTAAGGAAATTTCAATATACAGGTTTGGGCTAGAAAGTTGGGAACGTCGGGATAAAAATATATCCTTCTTTAGAAGCTTATGTCCCAAACAACAAGTAAGTTTGCTACATATATACAAACCATTTTCAGATGGATTTCAGATTGATTATTTTAATAGATTAATTAAGAGAATCAGAAATGAGAGACAAGAGTTGATAAGAAAGGGAAGAGATAGCTACTGCCATATTTGACCCTTTAATTTGTAAAGATATATTGAGGAGGTATTACCTAGCCGTCGGGTACTGGCGGAGAAGAATAGTACCCTATCTTTGTATCATGTGTCCTAAGAGACTGATGTCCCGGTACCGACAGATAGCGGGTAGAGGCATATCTATCCGAAACAGCGCAGTTTTACTACAGAGTAAGGATAGGCAGCTGCATCCTCGTCGCGAAGTTGCGCTCTGCTATTGCCACCACGCCTGTCCAGCGCGACAATTATGGGCAAATATTCTCTCTTGGGGAGGCCTATGCCCAACAGTAGACTTTAGAAGGCTGGTATTATAATGATGATATTGAGGACGTGTATGAGCGACAAGATCTATTCCATCAGCATTTCAGTTTGAGAGACAATGTAACAAGTCCATTTTAACATACAAAACTGCGTACCTGGTAGCTGAGGTGAGTCCCTGCGCGTTGAAGTCGCCCGTGGAGCTCCACCTCTTGGTGAGGTTGTTGGCGGGCGACGCACTCTGGTTGGACGACGTCGAGTTGTTGCGAGATCTACACAGATGGCACTACTAGCACTAGCGTCACGCTACCAGTGGCTTTCAACCTTCTTACTCTCAAGCGATTCCCGGAATATGGCAACACCGAATAGCTGCATCAGTTATTTTAAAGACTATTTAATATTTTTGGTATAGAGAATACTGTACTTAAGCATTTAGGTTGAAAACCACTATATTGCTTTTGATCACTGGATAGCATAATAAGCTTATTTTGTTCTGTAGCTCTCAACTAATATTATACAATAGAATCCGCTTATGACGAAGGAAAGTGACAAACTTGTCATGTTAAGCAGTGGTCATACAAAGGGAAGACTCAAAACATATGTAAAAACAACTATGTATTTTTGTTAGGTACAAAGTGTAAGTGAATAATTAAATATAAATTGACAAATCGACGCATGCGTTCGCTCAACGTGTTATTACGAAAATAAGAGATTTTAGGAATCAATCAATGAAATCAATCAGTCACTATGACCGGAGGTCGTTTCTTAAAATAGGTCATATCAAGCGATATGTCTATATATCCCGCACATAGAAGTCTATTATGTCAGACTTAGTTGCTAAACATTTTGCATGAAAACCAAAGTTTACTCATACTTACTTCATACTAAGCGGTTGGTCGATATGGGCGGGGTCATAATAAACGGATTCTACTGTATATTGATTTAAATTCGCTTCATAGCGTAATTGTGGCAAAGTAGAAACACGCGAAGTCAAAAAATACTTAATGTAAACTGCCTGATAGTGCTTTTCACAAATTCTGACAGTTTGAAGAGGTGAGTTTGGTTTACATACACCAGATGTGCATTCTGTTTAGTATTATCCAAAGGTAAAATGGAGGTATTTTTTATTAGACTAGGTTGACAAACAAGCACACAGTCCGCGTGTAAATACGCATCACTGCAGCCTAAAGACGCCCGTATTATCACAATGATATCACAAGCGCGTTGCCAACCTTGTGACTTGAGGATATTACGCCACATTACCCAGTAAATTTACTGTCTCACCCTTCAGACCGGAACTCAGCAATGCGAAAACTGCTATTTGGCGGTATATAGCTATAGGTGAGACCAATGCAGACGACCTTTTGTATGAGGTCTACATCATGTTAGTTTTCCCCATTATATTTCTAATTAGCTACAACTTGATGTGACACACTGCGTTGGTTTAAAGTACAATACATACATATTTTATGAGTTGCAACATTTATAGCAAATCAGCGTTTACGAGCACACAACAAAGTCTATTAGCTTCTATATAGATAAAATATTGGTAAGATATTTGCAATACGCAACATAAAGATTTAATGCTAAACTTAGTTTCAGACTCCAGTCTCCACAGCACTTGGAACTTGATTCAATTGTTTCAATATAAGTTGTTTTACATTAATTCTTAAGTCTGAAGGAGAAAATCAATGTGTTACATATAAAAATAATAATTAAATATTAAATTAGGTTTAAAGATTCTTCACCTCTTTAGTGTGAGGATTGTATACTTGGTATACCTGAACAGGCGATATCAGATGAAATTTAACGATACGAACATACGATAGCTAGCTTGTGAAACAGGTTGCAGTAAATGGGAATTTGTTGGGGCCTAAAAAGTCACCTACTATCGCTTCACTGTGTGAATGCAATGCAATGCTGATTTCTATTTATATATGTATAATATACTAATGATAGGAAGATCTTTCCAACTCCAATTAAAAGGTACTTAGTTTGATAGGCCCGATGGCGCAGATGGTAGTGATCCTGTCTTGTGTGCCAAAGGTCGTGGGTTCGATTCCCACTCAGGACAAATATTTAAATGATGATATTTATGCTTGTGTCTGGTTGTGAAATATATGTATTTAAGTTTATTTGTGATTCTACTGTTGTCTGAGGTCCATAACACTAGTGCTTAAAGCGACTCAGTTTCAGACATCAGACATTAGAGAAATCACAAAAAAACTATTTAAATACATATATTTACCACCTAGACACAGAACAAACATAAATATGATCATATATATATATTTGGC
Source organism: Heortia vitessoides (assembly GCA_020976665.1). Lineage (NCBI taxonomy): Eukaryota > Metazoa > Arthropoda > Insecta > Lepidoptera > Crambidae > Heortia > Heortia vitessoides. The sequence continues at coordinate 912,176 of JACJUM010002929.1, forward strand.
CTGGGTGGGAGATCGAAACCACGACCTTTGTCGCATAAGACAAAATCACTACCATCTGCGCCATCGGGCCCTTCACATGATGAAACCTTTTCAGATTCCCATACCATATTAAACAAATATAGAATTATGTGCCACTTTTCAAGTATAGTTAACTCCACAAATAACACTAAGACTTACATAAGCAGGGTCTCAACTATGCGGACAGAATGCAGGCGATACGTATCAGTTGGTGTTATGCGAACACAAGTTCTTACAACAATAGCAGATAGCATCTCTCGATGATAGATACATATGGTATAGGTGTGTAGGAAACGAAATAGATACGTTTGAAAATATATTTTGCACTGTTTCTGTGTTCTATTAAAGACTATTTTGCTTAGATGCTGTATTGCAGATAATTCCTTTTGGAATTAAGTACGCGTCTACCTGATGTTATGTACGTAATGGACTTAAAGATCTGCCTAGTGTATATTAAAGTTTTATCATTAGTGAAAAACTCATGAAGAGTTCGAAAGGGTTGAGTACGATTAGTGTCTTTAAGGACCAAAATACGTTGTACAATTATTATATGTATTCGAAAGATGTGGTAAGACTTCTCTGTGTTGTGTTAGAGAAAATTAAATCAACATGTCATTTTTTGTTCATCAATTTGATTGCTAAATCAGTCTAATTCGTCATATTTTTTTTGGAAGACAGTCTGTAAATGTTTAGTAATATGATTTAAAGGCTTGATTTAAAATATGTGTGCCCGTAGTTTATCTAAACATACTACATACTAACATACAATGTTCGGAAGAAAAGCCATAGCATGTCAGAGTTAAGTGTTCACTAATTTTCTCGGTGTGTACCTGTATGGTTGCGGAGGATGAGGTGTATGCAGGGGCGCGGGGGTGGCGCGCGGCGAAGGGGACGGGGCGGGGGAGAGTGACGAAGAAGACGCCGGCGAGTCTGACTGCAGCGAGCCAGTTGACTGGTGTTGGGGCCCTCGCCTGCAAAACAGAACAATAATGTCATCAGCTTTCTGATGTACATATATACCATGGTCTGATGCCATGAGAGTCATGTATGAGTGATATAGATGCTATCGCCATCTGCTCCTGTATACATATTTGTATGTACAGTTTTTTTTTTATTAGAACGTTTATATTTATTTCAAATATTTTATAATATTCATTAAGCATCTAACCATTTGTCTTTGAGCTGAAACAGAACGTTAATCTACCACTAGCTGTGCCCGCGACTTCGTCCGCGTGCAGTAGTTTATTTGGGCATACCTTACTTTAATTTTATAAACTTTGAATGTAAAAAAAAGTTATTTCACTTACATATTCTGTAAATTTATAATAATATGTAATATTTGTAAGCTTTGTTTTACTCCACTAAAACATTCTTGTACTTCAAAAAAATAAATTGATTAGTTTTAAAAATAAGAACACTTTCTTTGAGGTCAATAAACTTTAGTTCTTCTTGTTATTACCGGGCCTAAGGCAGCTTGAGCCTCACGTGGACATGTTGTTTTAGATCTTCAATATAATCTAGCAATTAAGGTCACTGGGTCAAATCCAAACAATAGTATTCTAATTTCGGAATGATATGAAGAAATTCAGTGATAATGCAAGAGTATGTCTCCGTAGTAGACTGCATAAAGGTTTAAAACGAAATAAGTAGCATGTAACGCACCTTTGTGGTAATGATGAAGCAGTGGATCCGTAGCTGGAGGTCCTCTTCGCTGTTTCCCGGTATGACGGCTGCCGCAGCCTGAGCTCTCGTGTGGGTGTGCCTGACGACCCTGGAAACACCAGCAGCAGGTTAGCCGAATCAAATAATGGGATGTTCTTTTAGGTTTTTTGCTATGAAAAATTTTCTTTTCAGTTTTTAAGTCTGCAATTTTTTAATGATTCAGATTGCGAATGATATTGGCCATTATCCGGATACACTTAATTCTACGCAACCGCAGTCGCGGGCAATAGATAGCACATAGAAATGATACTTATTAACCAACAAGCAATTTGTATCTTCTATTACAGGTCTGCCGTGGCGTACCAGTAGATTGCCGCGGGGTACCGGTAGAGTAGAATAGTAACTCCCCTGAACCAGCTGTCTTAAGAGGCGACTGAGGTACCGGAACCGACAGATGGCGGTATATCCATCCGAAACAGTGTAGCTCAAATGCACAGCGCAGGGGTAGGCATCAGCATCCTCGTCGCAAAAGCTACGCTCTGCGATTGCCAACACGCTTGTCCAGCGCGGTAATTATGGGCAAATCCCCATCCTTTTTGGGAATGCTTAAATCCAGCAGTGGACTTACAATGGCTGGTATAAATAAAAAGCAGGCTTGCACGATCGAAGTTTTGTTCTTCGTGTATGCTTTGCACATCGACATTTTGGACACTTAGACCAGAACTGTGTTAGGTATCTAATATTTATTTGTTATATACATTGCCGTTACGGGCCAGCACCTAATATTTTAAGGGATTTTTTTCACAATAACTGTCCATTTTATGCAATTTCCACACCAATTTTAAGTTTTATGCATTTATTGTACATAAATGCATTATTGATAACAATAAGGAAATGTTCAGGTTTCGTGGCAGGCGATTAAACGAGACTCGTGACCGTGAATAAGGCTTTCGTGTTTAAAATGGTAATATAGGGATTCGCATATAATAGGATGTGAGAAAATCGCAAACTTACTCGTGCGGGTCAAACCAGACTCGAACAGAGAGTTCGTAGTAAATTTGAAAAATTGCTTTCATATTTATGGATTTCATGTTTCGGCATTCTAAATATCAAGGTATTCAATTTTTTCTATAAAGAGCTCAATAAAAGTGTATGTATGGATTATAAGTCTGTTCTCGTGAAATTTACGGAATAGATCCTTGGAATAGAAATAGTATCCTTCCTAATTAGGTCTATCTCTTCTAAATGGATACCAAGCTTGTTTAATGAAAAAATCTGGGAATCACGCATCAAAGGTTGTAAAAACACTGGAGACGTAAATAAATAATTATATTTACTGGAGGTAGACATTTTACAAAGATCATCTGCGTTGGTATCTCACTTTCACCTTTTTCTACCGCCCAATAGCAGTGTTCGTATTGCTATGTTCCGGTTTAAAGGGTGAGAGAGGCAGTGAAATTACTAGGTAAAGTGACACGGTATATTCAATTTACTAGGTGTCATATCTATGTGAAGACACGAACGTCTATAGGCTGTGGAATGTTTTACCATAAGCGTCCGTATGCATGTTTGCTGACTTAGTAATATATGAAAAAAGTCAATAATCGTTTAAAGAATTCACTAAAGCATTTGCCAAAGAAACGTCTAGTTTAACTAAACACTTTCACGCCATTGAAAAGCGTCGACGTGACGGAATGCCGGACGCAGTAAAGGGAAGCAATGTAGACAGACGACAGACTGCTAATCTACCGATTGCACGTAACGGTGTTCCACAAGGGAGTGTCTTAGACCCTTCGCTATAATTAGCTTAAGCAAAGTTCACTTTCAAATCTATGTTTCTTCTACTGTTCATTTAAAGACTTATCAATATCATTAAATATTTGATTTATTTACGTTTTCATGTCAAGAAATTCTAAAACGTACGTAGACGTATAGATTAGATTAGACGGAGATAATAAAGTTATAATAAACAGGATTTGGACGCTTCAATGTAATTTATTCATGAGATGTAAACGCGTAAGTAAAAGGACTTAGTATATTATATAATACTCGTAGTGTGAGGGCCCTTGCCTCTCTTGGTACCTTAACTGCGCGTCATTTGTACTCAAGACACCAGAAAACAACACGCAAGAATACTGGTGCGGATACTGATTATACTAAGGCATATTAACCGCTTTAACTCGTGAATACAGTGATTTCTATCAGTAAAATAAGTTTTAAAATCAGACCATCAATTTCTGATGGGTTTCCATGGAAAATTCACCACGTGTTACTCGCTTATAACGCTCTTAATATTATAGATTACTTTTATGAACGCAGATGCGTTTACATATTACAAATAAACATATAAGTCTGTTTTATTTATAATAACATTACTATAGATAACGTTGGTTGTAAATAAAAATTGAGAACAAAAATTTGTTTGTCTCGATACTAAACTTGATTAGTTTTTTAAAAACGAATTTGATGAACACCTTCATTGTATGTGTAAAATAATATATAGTTATAATAATAATAGACGATATAGTACATTATGCACCCACTTCTATGTAAAATAAATGGTATCGAACCTTCTCGGCTAAATTAAATTTACTCTACCGGCTTCGGTACCAAGTAAGCCGCAAAAGTTTAGGTAACCATGGTTCTGATATTATTTGTAATGTACCTACATAATAATGAATATAATGTCAAATAATTACGTGTTCTATACACATAAATAAACTACCCTATTACGGTTTAAAACGCTCGCTCATTTCTAAAGCACTTCTCTGATCAACTTCACAAGTCATCCACTTGAGGGACGAGATCTATCTGGGAGGAGATCTAAACGAGAATGACGACGATCACCCCAGAAATCAAGGCCCGGACTTCGACTTGCGTTCACTTCGTTTGGGAAGATAGCAAAAAAAAGGTAAATACGACTAGCATTCTAAAAGTAAACAATAAAGCGAGTGTTCTTGATTAAGTTGTATGTCGATTAATACAGAACAAATTGCCGTGTTGTCATGTTTCCATTAGAGGGCTTTGTTGTATTGAAGAAATAATTTTAAAACTTTCTAATAACTTGAATTTGAAAGAAACGTTAAAAAACACTATTAGGTAGCATTTTTTAGGGCAACGACCTCTGGCTCGTTCGTTTATTTTCGTTTATATCTTGTAAAGATCGGTGATATTATTGTAGCCGTAAAGTACCGGCTAAGTAGAATAGTACCTCCTTTTTTACCGGATGTTGTAAGAGGCGACTAAGGCACAAAACTGCGATTGCCAATACGCTTGCCCAGCGCGGCAATCACACCTTTCTTGGAGAAGTCTATGTCCATCAGTGACGTTTTACGGCTGCTATATATATATATGTATATATATCATTTTATCGCATACTAAGTAAGACTTAGATTGTTTTCTTAGTAAGTCACATGCAAAAGCAATATACTGAAGATATGGGCATACATATTTATTTTGTCCACTATTAAATAATAAAAATATAAACCCGATAGTTAAAGGATCGAATAAGTTAGATACTAATTGCGGAAATATATTCACGTAACACATGATCATATGTAAGCAAGGCAATACTTGATTTCTCCATTATAATAGATGAGGAGAATGTTATAATTACAAAAACATAGAGCACACAGTATGTAAATAAGTTACCTGTGTAAGCGCCGTTCCTCTGCGTGCTGGGCGCTGCAGGCGCTCTGCCCTCCAAAGCGTTCAGTCTCCGGAGGGCGTCAGCAAGCGTCGAGCGCAGGCATAGGAGTTCCTCAGCCTGCCGGGCGCACCGGACCTCCAACTCCGCAACGCGCACCGCCAGGCCTGCGCCCTCGCCTTCTAACATCTCGTCTGAAAGAAACAAGAAGGGGGTAATCAGGTAAGATGTTCTGGACAAGTTGTTCAGCCGATACGCTAAACCTGATCAAATCCATATTTTGAGTCTGAAGACATTTATGAACGAATGGAATGAGTTGCAGCAAGCATATCGCTCCCCTAGATGAATACACAAATTTGACGTAAATGACTACATTAAGTTCCATGATTTGCATACTCTTTCGGAAAGGAGAATTTTCTGAACATATTGTACAGGCGACTGAGTACAGGCGAAGCAATCAGACCTGAACCGACAGATACCGGTATACTCATTCAAAACAGTGCAGCTTAAATGCATATGCCAAAAACTTGCCCAGAGCTGCAATTATGGGCAATGGTATCCAATGGCAATGGCTTATGTCCAACAGCAGACTTTCAATGGCTTGTATGTGATTGTTAAATTCCTCATGAAGACATTCAACATTTCGTTTAAATTTGCGGATAGAAATTCAACTATTGTGGGAAATATATTATTTTGGAATTAAAACAACTTCTTGTCTTAATCTGTGTATCATATCTTAAAGCCAAGCAATCTGAAAATCTTGAAACCCATCCTCTAAAACACGGGTAGTGATAAAATCCCCGTACCACCTTTGCCTGGCTCACGAGACCTCCAGCGACGGCGCTTATACAACCATTGTTAAATCAGGTGCACCGACTGGACTGGGGTCTACAATAACCGTAACGAAACAGACAAGCTACGCTCGATTTCAAACACATGCGTAAATATTACAAGATGTGTTATTCGAATGCATACATTTTATCCTTTAAAGGCCCCGCATACATTTTGATTTCACAATGTTATCATTTTAACTATTAAACCAAACCCTTCCAACGTTTATTTCAGTGGCAGAACAAGGCCAACCTGCGGCTTATCTATTGAAAAGGACCTTCACATGGTGGATGGATCACAAGATCCGGGCAAATCAGTCATTTAAAACGAGTGATCAATGTGTAGGCTCTTTTATACGGGCCCGATGGCGCAGATAGTAGTGTACCTATCTTGCGTGCCAAAGGTCGTGGGTTCCCCCAGTCAAACGTTTATATGATGAATATTTGTATTTATACTATGTTTGGGTATTATATATACGTAATTAAGTATATAACTCTTCTTCTGCCTGATATCCGTTACACAAGTTTTTTAAGCTACTTGGAGACAGGTCAACGTATGAGATATCGTGAATTTATTATTACTTTATTACAAAACTGTAAGGTACCAGTAGAATAGTACCTCTGTACCAGGTGTTGTAACTGAGGTACCGGAGCCGACAAATGGCGCTATATCCATCCGAAACAGCACTGCTTAAATACTACAGGGTGGGGACGGGCAGTAGCACCCTCGTCGCGAAGTTGCGCTCTGCGATTGCCACCACGCCTGCCCAGTGCGCCAATTATGGCAAATTCTTCCAGCCTTGGGAAAGCCTATGTCCAACAGTGGGCTTTTTAAAGTATCATCATCATATCAAATGACTATAATATTTTATAATTATATTTAAATGATGTTCAACAAATGACTTGAACAAGGTCTTGAACTAATTCATAATAATATGTGTTAAGAGCACATAAGATTCTAACACGATAGATAGACACTAATAGATTAAGATCGAATTATTTAAAATAGTTTCATTTGGTAAAGAAAACTTCTTTACCAAATGAAAACTATAACGAATTTGCAACTGTTTTATATATCCCATCCATCTTTTAAACACACTGGTTAAAGACTGTCATTTAGCCGAATTTGGTTAACGACTTTTAAATGGTTTCGTTTATTGGTTTCTTTACATGTGTCTTTGAATATCGAAGATTAGATCTCTCCTTTAATGGATAAGTAAAAACACTTATTACAAAGTGTGATTCGAGAACATTTCGACGTACTAGAGGCCCGACGAGGATGAGTGGTTGTTAAGTTAAAAATGCAAATGGCAACGGCACTTGGCGATAAACACGGAGTAACAGGTATTTATCGTAAGAAGGCAACGAGGTCAAGACCAACCTCACATATTTGAGCCATCTTGTGATCGTTGATAGCCAGCGATAAGCACCTTTGAGGCATTACTAGGTGTTATCTTTATCAATACAGCCGTTAGAAGTCCACTGCTGGACATAGATCTCTCCAATAGTTTGCCCATAATTGCCGCTGTACAGTGATCTGATAAAATTTTGCTTGTAGGTAACCCTAGGGAAGAAAATAGGGTAGTTTTGACGTCGGTAAATCTCCCGCGGGATGCGATATCAGGAAAATTTTCAACTTGTTGTCAATAAGCGTATTATGTATCAATGTGCTGTTTTGGATGGTATATATACAAAATATTTCTGTTGACGAATACTAAAACTATTCGGATTATCAGTTCCTTTTTTTTATTAGTATAGTTTGATTTCCGATATTTGATTAGGTAAATTATAAGTGTAAAATATATTGTCAGTCATCCTGTCTTATGTGCCAAGGGGGTGGGTTCTAACCCTACCAAGTAGTAATATTTATAAGATGATATTTGTCTTTTATTTAAATAGTATATTTGTGATTCCTCTGTTGCCAGATGTCGTAACACAAGCTTTTAAGAGACTTATCACGGTATCAGGTCAATGAATTTATTTTATTTAGTTGCAGGTCTTCATCTGGTACTACGATAATGTTATAATATAATAGTACCTCCCGCTGCACCAGGTGTCGTAATTGGCGACTGAGGTACCAGAACTGACAGTCGGTATATCCATCCGAAACAGTGCAGGTCAAATGCACAGGACGTGGGTGGGCACCCCCGTCGCGAAAGCTGTGCTCTGCGATTGCCAACACGCTTACCCAGCGCAGAAATCATGGGCAAGAAACTTCCTTTCTTACAGAGGCCTATGTCTAGCAGTGGACTTTCAAAAGCTGGTATGATGTTGATAATTTTTTGGAAAATACCACCTTCTATGTTGTCCTCTTTATATCTTCTGGTTTTAATTTTTATCTCTTTTCAATATTGTATTTCTTAGATATAATTAAATTTCCTCAAATTAACCTTGAAATAAACTTGATATTATATTAACAAGAATAGTACACTTTTAAAAGAAATATTTTTAACTTAACGTTAATGGCAAATCCGGATCAATTTCTGGTCAAGCCAGTCCTAAACCCAACTCTGGTAAAGACCTTGAGTATAATCTTTCTAAAATTAGCTCCTTACTGATAACACTTTTGCAATCAAGCAGCTAAAGTTCATAATACCTTGTGTTGTTTTTCGCAAACGCGCCCAATTTGTAGTAACCATTGTTTTGGCCACAATAATGTCGCCACACACAAGTGGCGTGCAATTCTGTTGTGTCTGACCACGTGACCTGAAACCAGATTGCGATACGTCCGCCACCGGTCAGCAAACCTCCTTGAAGGTTGCATGCGGCTGATACTTAAGTTGGACAAAGTAGGCTCCTGAATTGACTAATTACTGATGATCACGTTTACGGTGCTGTAACTTCCACCTGCATATTCTGTTCCAGGCTTATTAAACTTCCAAGTCATCATTCATTATCATCATAGCCCAGCTTTTGAACGTCGACTGCTGGACATAAACCACTCCAAAGGGGAATTTTTCCCATAAACGTTGGAATTCGATAATGATTCCATGTTGCGCATTCCCGCCCGGATGCATAGGAACTACGCTGATTCTTTTATAGGATAGATAGTAGATATAAATGCAATTTTACAAAAACTAATGCGTAGTTCTAACAATGCATATGTCCAAAATGGATAGTTAGGATTGACAAATCGATATAGAAAATGATTGTGAACGCCATTCATAGAAATATTGTTTTTACCATCACAATCCTACGTCGCGGTTGTCTCAGAACTATCCTACGGATTCATACACAGTTTAGTACATACATACCTTTTCTTAAGTATATTAATCAATATACTGATGCGTTATGTAAATTGGGTAATACACGTAGAGGATATTTCAACATGAAACAATTTAAAGACTATCTCAGCTCTACGTCGATTATTTGGAAAATAAATATTTTTAACCAAAATTACAATCATACAATGAAAATACAATATACGTTAAACTAGATGAATTGTTTTTGTTTCTATTTCATCCACAAGTGATCTGCAATAGGACCGGCTGTATGCGGCCTGTAGTTTTAGTAAGATCGTTTGTCTAACTTGTGGATGGGGATCCAAAGCTACGCTTGCAGGTACGTGGTCTCCATTCTGAAACCCTAGGGCCCCATCGGCCATCGGTTCTGCGTACTAAGTGCCCCGCCAACTGCCACTTTTAGTTATAAAGTCGTCGGGCTACATCGGTAACTCCGGTTCTATTACGGATCTTTTCATTCCTATTTAGATTGCGCAAATAGACTCCGATCTCCGAAGCCCGTTGGGCTATACCATAATACTACTATTTTACCCAAAAAATCCTTCATTAATACCAATTGTATATCCATGACACGCACATTACGCGAATGAGTTCAGCTTGCGCTAGAACAAATAGACAATTTAAAATATATCCCACTAAATAAAAATGCGTGATGAATGCATTGATGTATGTATCAATTACTGTCCAATAATACTCGTGTGCAGACACATTGTAGCGATGTTTGCACAAATGTGCAAAACGGTATTAGTAGTACAAATCAACCTATGCAAATATAATTATTTAAAATGAGCTTTAACTGCTTTGTTATTGAGTTGATAATTCGGTGATATTTTTCAAAAGTTTTGTGTCGTTCTGAAGAACGCACACATATATATATGTCGTAGTTATATATTACATAACGTGTCTTAAGTGTTTCGTGACGTGACTTCGTACCGTGTACCGTGACGAGGCTGTATTGTTGTTTTTTACGTAATGTGTTAGTTTATACATTTGATGTTTTAGTAATAACATAATGTCTCTATTTTCTGCATCTATTCGACCTAAATATTATTTGTTGTTTAGTGGTATTTTCCTAGTTTATGCGAATACGAATTCGCAATTGAGATTGATGAGAACTGAATTACTACGAATTTCCATAAATAAAATGGACATAGGGTATCTTAAGAAATAAGACAACGGTTTGTTAGCTCCGACGCCGGTAGGTGATCCATTAACACTAACTATTTAGTATTGAAGGAATATTATTACCATTTATTACCACCAGTTTTTCTTGTAGGTTCCTTTCTGGTGGCTCGTGTAATGATCCTGCATAAACCTAGTTTAAAGACCCGTCTGAAGCCCGCAGACTTGTATAAAAGTAGATCTAATTTATATGTTAGATGACTCTTATGGGGTCATCTAGGTTATAAATATTATGAGTATAATAGAATTTCGTACTATAAATCTCTAAAATTAAATTGTTTTCTTTATTATTTTTGACGAATCGAAAATACTTGCATTGTATAAGAAATATTTTGATTTGATTACTACAGGAACCAGAAAATAAGATAATGGAATTGCCGATACTTTATGTCACAGTTACAATTTGTCGGTGAGATATAGAGATATATATAGCCATATTATTAACAACGAAATTCTGTATAGTACCTAGCAGGAATGTTAAATGCTGCGTTCTACGAACTTCTTACTGGATTCAACAAAAATTGGAACAAACGATAGTGAGGAATTCAGATAATGAACTAATTTTGCTGATTTATATTATTATTATATTCCTTATCGTTAAGTCATCTGTCTGACTCTGCCTGCAACAAGAACGCATAAGCGGCGAATTAATTACTTTTCACATGAACATAAAGAACAGAAGTAAGAGTGTATACTGATTAAATAAAAATATTCTCGATTTTATATTTCTCCATGTTTAAAATGAAATTAATGTTGCGTCTATAAACTCTTAAGTAGGATTTCTGTACACAGTAAGCAAACAAATATTAAAATCAGTTCAGTAATTTGGAAAGTCATGCCAGACAAACAACGTGGTAATATTTTTTTCTTTGTTTATTATATTATGAAGTCAGCAACAAGCATTCGGTCCGCATGATGGTAAACGTGACATTTACAAAGTAAATTCACTGCCTCTCTCACCCTTCGAACCGGAACACTGCTAGTCGGTGGTAGAAATGGGTGAGAGTGAGGTACCAATGCAGACGACTTTTGTAAGATGTCTAACTCATGTAAAAACACGTAATATATATATTTAAAAATATAAATCAGAATATAGCTTTTTCATATTTTGCTCTTATATTGAAAATATCACTACATTTTTTGCAATAGTTACATATATTTAAATATACGTACCATTTTTTCCAAAAAAAAACTAACAATGTTTGCATTCAATCATAAGAAGAAATAATGCTAGCTACACTGTTCCCAGGATGTGGTATCGAAGTAATCCCGAGGGATTCAGTGTACTATTGCAGCTAGTCAGTTAGAATTTTAATGGGTGCAAGCTCTCGTTGATTTTCCTAGACATCGGACATTTTTAGTTTTAAAAAGGTTTCACTGTCCCGCTAAAGATACTTACGCCACGCAGCGTATACATCATTCATGGTATCGCCAGGCGAGTCGCTCGCCTTTGAGCTTCTGGAATCTCTGTCCCCATGGCTGTCCATCTTTGACACGGGCTTATCCGTCCATCATGAGTCACGTATCCTCGTCGGAACTACATAAATGATCGTGAGGTTGTTGTTAAGGGAGTAAACTTTTTTGCCATTAACTGGCTTGGTCCAACTTTGTAATATTTAATCAGATACTGGCGGTTTTATAAACTAAGTTTCTGTTAGGTATTGTCTTTGGGAATTGGTTATTAAAGCTTGTCTTTATGGTAGTTATAAAAAACCTTAAAAAGTACTTGAATGTTTTAATTCACAAACGATACCTATATCCATAACAGCATAGATGACCTTATAAAGATAAATATTGTCTGTCTGTTTGTAACGTTTTTACAGCGTCTTTCGAAAGCCAATTATGATGATTGTGGCATATAAACAACAAGAGACCAAAAAAAACGCCATAAGTTAGTTTTGATCCCAGGAAAATTCCCGCGGGACGCGATAGAAGACCAAAAAAGAAACACAGACGGAAAGCTAGATTTCACTTTCACAAATTAATGATAAAATAGCATAGCATATACAACATTATCATGTACTAGCGACCCGCCCCGGCTTCGCACGGTTGGGAAATTGTTTTAAACATATTAGTTAAACATATATATTAGTTAAAACTGATTACAGCCTTCAAAATCTTGTATCCACAATTTAACCTATCTACAACTGATGAAAGCAATAATTCTTTTGCACTTTTTTATACCTTGGATTAAATTAATTAAATTTTATGGTAAAATATATAGCCTTTATTACCCAGGAATATTGCAGCGTTCTAATGATGGAAGAATTGTCGTAATCCTTTCAGTAGGTTGAGTTTATTAGTTAAAAACATACAAAAAACATAAATACAACGTTTCCTCTATATTAGTATAGATAGGCTATATAAAGATATATATAGCAATATAAATGAAAGCTGCAAAACTGTGCAGTGTTTGTGCATTCGTCGATGGTTTGTTTTCGATCTATTTATCATTTTGCCAATGGAAAAAATAAACAAGAATAATGTTTATTCGAAAAAATAAACAAGTAGGTATAATGTTTATTCAACCAACTGCGATATGATTGAATAAACAAACAATTATTTAATTATTCAATTCAAGATAAAAAAAAAAGGCAATGACGCTTATGGTAGTGATCTTATCTCGTGCATCAGAGTCGTGGATTCAATTCCTACCCCGGGAAAACATATAATATTTGTATTTGTTCGGTGCTTGGGTGTTATATATGTGGGTGGTTCCTCTGTTGTTTGATGTCCGTAACACAAGTGCTTTATTATAAGACGTTGTGTGAATTGTTATTATTATTATTATATTACATATATACGTTACGTAAACATCAAATCTTTTTAATGTTACAATTAAAACCACTTTCTAAGCACTTCGTTCGTCCGTTCACCCATACGATACGACTATATGCAAACGACTTGAAACATTTATTATCCGTTAGATAAAACACGGCAGTTAGTAATGCAATTTAAAATCATGAGCAGCCAAGTCCACAAGTTCGCATTCTGCGAGATAATTTTAAAGCACATCAAGATGTCGTTAAGACTTGTAATGTAATGTCAACATGCTTGAAGGAAATGCGGACGGCCTTCCTTTACCTTCTGAGGTCGATAGAGATGCTTTGCAAGCAAACTGAGGTGAGGCTTTTAGATTTGGTGTTCAGACATACTTTTTGTGCATTTTTCTTTTGTATTACGGCCCATCATCATATGTGTCAGCCATTAGAAGTGACACTGCCACTGCTGGACAAAAGCCTCCCCAAAACCCAAAAAGGAGGAATTGTGCCCATAATTGCTGCGACGGGCATACTGCTCCCCATCCCAGAAATGTACATTTGAGCTACACTTTTTCGGATGGGTATACCGCCATTTGTCGGTTCTAGTACCTCAGTCTCCTCATACGACACCTGGTACAGGGGGAAGTACTATTCTACTCTGCCAGTACCTCACTGCAATTACGGCTCCGCTCATATGTATTTTTTTATAAGACTAAGTCGATAAACAAACAGGCCAAGCGATAGTAAACGTTTTCGCAGCCTATAGTCGCTTGTGTCGCAAGGATATATAACACAAGCGTGTTGCCAACCTTGTGACCTAAAGATATTATGTCACATTACCTAGTAAGCACGAACACTGCTGTTAGGCGGTAGAAATAGGTGAAGTACCAATGCAGACGACCTTTGTATGAAGTCTACCTCTAGTAACAGGGTTACAGATTCCTATTTTTTTTTGTAAAAGTGAATGTCACTACCGGCAGCTTAGGATTCAATTAGTAATAAATGGAAGACTTTAGTATCTACTATTTGTTAGCCGAATAATTCATGGTTGTAAAAACGAAATTAAACAAACTCTTATATCTAAATAGTCGAGGGAGACACTGTTTAAGGACTTAAACTCACAGTATTCGCAATCAGCCGTAATCTAATCGCACCAAGACCAAACCCAATACAAATAACACCCATAAACATTTGAATTGTAGGCGGTAATATATAGCATATATATTTATGGTCAAATGAGCGCCTCAAATGAGTCAAGGGACGATTACCGGGTATGCTTGGAATTCTCCAAAAAGGTCAAAGACACTTAAGTATGCAAGTACCAGAGGTTTTATTTGTTGGTTCCGAAGTTCTGAGAAACATTCTCGCATAACTGTGATTCTTAAATGAAATTATTTCCATTCATGCATTGCATCACTGACATCGGGCGTGCGCAGTTTGTAACCACATTAAGTGGATGGTGAGGGAGCATTTCCTGTCACTATAATCATTATCATCATCATCATCACAGCAGCCATTAGAAGTCAACAGCTGGATATATGCCCACGAAAGGTGGAATTTACCCATAATTTCCGCGCTGGAGAAGCGTGGTGGCAATGACAAAGCGCAGCTTTCGCGACGGGGATGCTGCTCCTCATATGCTGCACTGGATTGGATGAATATACCGCCATTTATCGGTTCTGGCACCTCAGTCGCCTCTTACGACACCTGGTACGGTGAAGGTACTATTCCACTCTGCCGGTACCTCACTGGACTTCCAATAGCTGTAATGATGACTCAATAGTAAAACAAATGTACTGTGCAAGCATGTTGGTAATCGCAGAGCGCAGCTTCCGAGATGGAGATGCTGCTGCCCATCCTCGCCTGTGCATTTGAGCTACACTGTTTTGGATGGACATACCGCCTTCTGTTGGTCCTGGTACCTTAGACGCTTCTTACAACACATGATGCAGTAGGTAGGAGGTACTATTCTACTTACAAATTGACAACGATATTTGTCTTGTCCAAGCTTTAGTATTTCCTCGTTAAACGATCAGGAAGTTTTTACCGTGCACGGCCAATTAGAATCTTATTGTGACGTGTTCTGTTTACACGCCCAACGAGGTGAGGCAACCGGGGTAATTTTGAAAGTGGCCCCACGATTATATGTTTACGTCGGCCGTGCTTAATAGCCGTTTAGTGTAATTGGGTTGATTTGTGTTTTTACAAGTGACACTCGTAATTTGGACCGGTTAATTGCATTTGGATTTTGTGACATAAATGGATCGACTTTTGTTTTACAAGCGGCTTGCCCTGACTTCGTCCAGGTATATATACATTTAGATAGATACATAGACTATCTATATCCCTACTAATATTATAAATGCGAAAGTAACTGTCTGTCTGTTACGCTTTACACCTCTAAGAGGTATAAGTGGGAAACCGATTTTGATGAAATTTGGCGCAGACAATCTTTAGACCCTGAGAAAAAACACAGGCTATTTTTTAATTCAAAAAAGGGTTGTGAGGGGTCGAAATGGATACCCCTTTCGACCTATATAAATAAACATAACATTCAAAGATTACATAAATTAAGGTAGAGATGTATGGTACCAAAAAAAAAAATTATTCCCCGCGGACGAAGTCGTTTAATTTTTTGGATCATGTTTTTTTTTAGTCCAGGTCGGCAAACATGGATACAGCGCACGTGATAGTTAGCATCACTGCAGCCTATGGGCGCTGGTAATATCACAAGGATATAACTATCGCGTAGCCTACCTTGTGACTCGAGGATATTATGCCACATTATCCAGTAAATTCACTGCCTCTCTCGTCCTTCAGACCGGAACCATGCTATTTGGCGGTAGGAATAGGTAAGAGTAAGGTACCAATGTAGACGACCTTTTGTATGAGATCTTACCTCATGTAATTAATTTGGTGCTGACAACAATATAATTGCCCAATTTGGTGCAGTCGTTGTAAACTTATGCGCGTACATACATAACGTAGATTTAAGGTGGACCTCTGTTCTATTTTGTAAAAATTTACTTCACTCCCCAACTCTGGCCATTCGAGCCTAGGTCGAGCCTTTAGAGGCGCCCTCGGGTGATCGCCATCGGTCCCACTCAGATCCAGCGAGCCTGCGGGCGCGACCGTAGCTACACGCGCGGTGGTCGCACGAGGAACGCAGGTGAATACTCTTCTGGAATTGACGTCTGAGTAGACTAGCAACAGGTTCGTTCGGAGAACAAAACTATTGATTTGAAGCGTACAATGGCATTTTTCTGACATCCTCTGATTTAAAGGTATCAAAGAATCTCTAAAGGTATCTCTTCGAGTAGGTATTGTGGGTTCGTGTGACAGCAGCGACATCAGTTATTAAACATGGCGGCCATTACAAGATGGCGCAACATTTGTGCATTCCGTGAGCATGATTGTTTTTTCACGAAGTTTCCGCAAATGAGGGGCGGGCATCGTGGCCGTATTGTTCACCAAGCAGTACTACAAATAGATCTAAATGGTTATAAACAATACTTTTTCATGCTTAGAGTTGGATAACAACTATTACTGTAGGGTTGGCGATAGGCCTACACAAATTATTTTACATGAGATAGACAAAGGTGTTTGCATTGCTGTGTTCCGTTTTGAAGGGTGAGTAAGGTAGTGAAATTATTGAATAAATATTAAAAAAAATATTGTGACATTGTATCTTTAGTTCAAAAGGTTGCCGACACGCTAGAGAAATGCTTGTGATGACCGGGCCGGATGCTTAGTAGCTTACATCATAATATAAAAAAAAATGTAGTAATTGACGCACACTTTTATATTTGCCATAAATACATAATTCTGCTGAAAAATGTGTGAAAATTGCGAAATACGTGAAGCGAAAAAAATAGCAATATTTCCTTAAAATAGGTTTTTAGTTGCAAATGGATGAACGAGAAAAAATTCTCACTGTTTAGGTTAAAGTAGAGAAATGCACGAAGATTCTTTTTATACAAAATGTAATGAATAAGCAAATAATGAAACGGTTTTTATAAATTTGAGTATTATAGGCCAATATCCTGGAGTAGCCATCAAAATCAAGAGTGATAAAACAAGGCCACTGCGGCTCTATTGCAGGTAAAAGATATTTTCATCATCGTATCAGCCATGGGAAGTCCGCTGCTGAACATAATCCATCCATGAAGCATCTCCAAGAAAGGGGGAATTTTGCCTATAATTGCGGATATCCGGATAGGTCACATGTGTGATATACGTATGTCTGTATACTCCATACTGAGTTAGACCACTGGTTCTCACGGCCTCAAATACAAATCGATTTCATTTATTTACGTAACCAGCTGAGTTTAGTTTAAATGTAACAAGTGAAAATTGACAAGTGCTAAGAAGAGTGTGGGCGCGCGATCTTTGAAACCAGTGGGAGCTGTCTCAACAATGACAGCATGAGGACTTGGTGAAAGTGATGGTGGTCACACGGGCGAACGAAGTTTAATATGGTCACTAATTATTGGTCCTATGTGTCAAATGTATAGCACACAATTGATTTGGAAATTATAAAAAAAATGTAGTTCCTGTTCTTGACTAACTAAAGTCAGTCAGACTTGACTGGCACAGATGGAAGTGATCTTGTATTTTGCGTCAAATGTCGTGGGTTCGATCCCCACCCAGGACAAATATTTATATAAATCTTCGTAGTCAGTTCTAATACATATTTCGAACTAAGTTTCGAGAACTAATAGGGAAGAATTAGTATATAGTTTAAAGTGTCAATACTTCTAAATAAAACATTTAAAACATCTGCTTAATTTTCTTTTAAAAAACAAAAAAGTAAAATAAACAGTGTCTTTAACATATAAATTATACTGGCAGAGTAGAAAAGTACTTCCTACTGCACTAGGTGTCGTAAGAGGTACTGGAACCGACAGATGGCGGTATATCCTCTTAAAGTAGTGTAGTCCAAATGCAACAAGGCGGAGATGGGCAGCAGCATTCCCGTTGCGAAGCTACACTCTGCGATTACCACCACGCTTGCCCAGCGCAAGCAATTATGGGCAAATTCCTTCTTTCTCGAGGAGCCCTATATGATGATCATGACGATAAAAAAGACTCGGTCCCGGACATAACCCGCAGAGCTTGGGTACAATGACTCCCATACCATGTTAACTATGCAGCATTAACAATAGACAATGCGAACATTTGTTTACTGTAGCATTAAGACATTAGCCCAGTGACAACCCTATCATCTAATCGAAATACACAATTTGATCCAAGCAAAAACTACTCGGTAAGCATTCTCACGAGTGAGAAAGTCCGTGGGAAGGTACCGGTGTACCAACACTAACAACGCGTATTGTCCAACTTGCCACGCCAAATTCAACCTTGCGCGTACGCAATAGTGTTTACAGAACTTCACTGGGCTTAACTCATTTATCTAAATTATAAACGGTGCGAAATGCCCAGCTGCCGTGCCAGAGGTGATAGACTGTGTTATTAAATGAAATAATAAACCAAAGCCTACCTTTCTCCGATTATTTACTTAAATATAATAAAAAGAGTGCAATTGCAAAGGGAACTTGGAAACCTTCATTTTAAGTTTTAATGGAGAAATTTGTCACGTAGCAATAATGCGAGACTTTTTATTACTTTTGTAGGATTACAACAGACTCACTTAACACTCTCACTCTCACCTATATCTAGTGCCAACAAGCAGTGTTCGCGTTGCTGTGTTCCGGTTTCAAGAAGAGGTGAAATTACCAGGTAATGTGATATAATGTCTTCATAAGGTTGTTCACAAGGCAGTTCATAAAGTTGGCAATGCGGTAGCAATATCGTTGCGATGGCCGCAGTGACTCTTACTAACACGTCGTCGTTTGTTTGTAAAAAAAAGAACTTAATATTAAGGAATTATATGAATAGGTACTGGTAAGTAAAGTGATGCTGTGAGGTACCGGCAGATTGGAATAGTATCTAACCCTGAACCAAGCCTGTAAGAGGCGACTAAGGTACTAGAACCGACGGATGGCGGTATACGGCAAGACGGGGATGGGCAGCAGCACTCTTGCCCAGCGAGGCGTGGGGAAATTTCCCCCTTTCCTAGGGAGGCCTATGAGCAGCAGTAGACTTCCAATGGCTGATATGATAATGATGAAAGAAATAAATGGGAAGGAAATTTTAATTAAATGTAACTGCTTTGATATTATTTAATTAAACATCTGTATCGGTCAATAATACAAAGATTTATTTATATTTTATTTAACAAAGTGTACCCCTTTGTTAAATAAAAATATATTGGAATTATGAGACGTGATTTTCCTAATTATATACGATAAGATATCCCTACTAATATTATAAATGCGAAAGTAACTCTGTCTGTCTGTCTGTCTGTTACGCTTTCCCACTTTAACCTCTCAAACGATTTTGATAAAATTTAGGTACAGACAATCTTTAGACCCTGAGAAAGGACATAGGGTATTTTTTAATTCGAAATAAGAGTTGTAAGGTATTGAAAAGGGGGGTGAAAATTTGTATGGAAGTATCGCTATTTTTAGAGCTAGAAACATAAAACTTATTTTTCAGGCTATTGATTCGATAAATAAACATGACAATCAAAGTTTATATAAGTTAAGGTCGCAGGCACAGCCAGTAAGTTCTATAAATTTGAGAGATGATAAAAATAGAGTCCACAGATGTTGAATAAAAAAATATTATCAACACAGCAGCTGTAAACCATAAGCCTATCTAAGAAGCGGAAAATTTTACCCGTAATTACGCTGGGCAGGCGTGGTCACAATCGCAGAGTGTATGTCCTTTACGACATCTTGAGACATAGGAGGTTCTATTCTACTAGCCGTGCGGTACCGGCTGAGTATAATAGTACCTCCCCCTGTACCCGGTGTCGCAAGAGGCGATTAAGGTACTAGAACCGACAGATGGCGGTGTATCCATCCGCAATAGTTAAGCTCAAATGCACAGGGCGGGGATGGGCAGCAATATACCCGTCGCCAAGCGCGGCAATAATGGACCTACAATGGCTAATATGATGATTCTGTAAGGTCATGTTAATATTCAATTTAAATAAACAATTTGTTCCTGAAGAAATTCAAAATGGCCGCTATGTATTCTGAATTCAAATTATGAAGTTGCATTCGCATTGAACCGAAGAGCAATGTAAAAGGTACCGGTTTGGTGTCATGTACCATGTCGGGCGCTCCCGCAGCCATTTTCCTATTGAATAACCGTACTGGCCTATCTGGTCCTTCACTTATCGTACCACAGCGCTGCGTTTATTGTACTGCGTTATGTCATTGAATGGCACCGTTCGGTTTTACCTGCTTCCTACCTTTAAAGGCCCGATCTTACGCGACAAAGGTCGTAGGTTCGATGACCACCCAAACATTTATTGGATAAATACTTATATTTGTTCTGTTTCGGGGTGTTGTATGAATTTAAGTATGTTATTTATGTTTCTTCCATTGTTTGATGTCCTAAATATAATTATTAGAAATTTATTACATTTTGATGATCAGTTTTTGATGTACTTAGAAACTTTTAATTAAACTTCAAATCTGTCCGTGCATCCCATTTAATTTTAAGATTAAGGGGTTTCCTGGTTAAACGACATCATAAGAAACTTTCGTTAATACAGCTGGACACATATGTGATGTGATAAAAAATCATCATCATCATTGGAAGTCCACTGCTGGACAAAGGCCTCCACAAGATAGGGGGATTTTTGCCTATAATTGCCGCGCTGGGCAGGCGTGGTGGCAATGGCAGAGCGTACTATCGCGACGAGGATGCTGTCGCCCATACCCACCCTGCAGTATTTAAACTGCGCTGTTCGGAATGGATATACCGCCATCGGTCGGTTCCGGCACCTCAGTCGCCTCTCACGACACCTGGTACAGGCAGAGGTACTATTCTACTCCACCACACGGCATATTTTTAGACTTTAATCTGAATAATACATTTTCCATTCGTTAATTCCAATAAAACCGTACGAATTGCTTTTACATAGTCAATGCTCATTGAAGTGGCAGCTGAAAGGACATTTTATATTTCCATTGTCCAAGTCCACCCTCATTTTATTTTCTTCCTGGCGACGATACGTCTAGACATGTACATTGAACTGCGCTGGTTAGCGCGTTTCCTGTTTACACGAACAATAAAACAACTTGAATCTGAGTTGAAGACATTTTAGGTCAGTTTCGTTAAGATACTCGTACATGCACACTTTACAGGTTATATATTTACTTTAGAGGTTTGATGCAGAAAAAAAATTTAGTTTGAGAAAGTTTTTACTTCTGAATCTTCTCTCTTCTGCCGTAATGCCAGGTTAGAAGTACCAAGAATAAACGAGCGTGTATGAAAGAAGTAATGCGAGCAAGGAAAGAGAGAAGAGGTGTGCCAAGATCGTAACAAGTGGAGATTCAAAATTTCTGCCTACCCCAGTGTGACACAGACGTGATATAAGTATTTTTTTTTAATTTTTTTTATTAATTTAACTTTATTGCATAAAATGTTACAAAATGTAAGGACTTAATGCCAGATGGCATTATCTCCCAGTCAACCATTACACAAAACTGAAAAATATATATATATATATAGTGGTGCAGGCAATATATATACAAAATAAATAAACGTGGCATACATATTTGTATAAATAAACGCAATAAATGCATATGATATAAATATATATATACATACATAAAATAACGTACATCAGAAATAGGGTATGTAGTAGTTACTCAATAAAATCAGTCTCAGGTCTCGTCCGGCATAGGAAATACACAGGGTTTGAGTCTCGCCAGTCACCTGGACACGTTAATTTTATTTCTAGTAAATATTATCTATATCATCTCAAATGTTTCAAGTAAGCACGTTACGTTTATTTCTACAAGGTTTCAGGTACAATGTCAATTATTTGTATTCGCAGTTGATTAAGTATATAATAAGGTCAGAAAGTTTTTGACCCTTTGCTTGCTATACGTATTATATTATTAATATATTTATCTGATTATGAGAATGTAATAAGCTTTGTTTTTTCCTCACTTATATTTCAGTTTTCTTTTTGTGGATATATATAATGTTATTAGCCTTATTCATTTTTTATTTAAAGGGAACAATCAAAGAACAGGGAATGTCACAAAATAAGAAGGATCAATTTTGTTTAGTATCAATGTTATAGTTAAAGGGTTAAAAATAATTATTGCAAATATTAATTAGACATGGTATTCTATTAATAAATATTGTTTTCACGTTTCCTGTTCTTTACCTGTATGCTTCATTTGCCATGCTTAAGATAATTGTTGATAAATTATATTTTTAAATTCTACGATGGCTAACAAGGATGCTGCCTGCTCTAGTACGATATCGAGATATCGAAAGGATAATGCTAAGAATTATTACCCAGTCATTTGACTACATCCTGCTCTTCAAAGCGGATTACAGACACACTTCGTGACTTAGGTAAGGAACATAGAAAATAATTAAAATACTTTCAAAAATGTATAAGGTCGTACTTTTACTTTCAAAACATTCCAGAAGCACCCATTAACCATCGGCGTCAAACACAAACAAACTAAAATAGAACCTAACCTATTCGAATTGACAATTCGCCAGTCTATGGAAGGCTAAACGCCGGACGTGACGTCACCGGGCTATTTCAATTTCTAATGGCGACGACCAATGTCGGATATGTCCATGGAAATCTGCGCGTGCGATCGTCGCATGACTTATGTATGAGTGGCATGAGCCATTGTTTGGTTAGGAATTGATTTTTATTAGCTGATATAACTCGAATGTATGCTGATATAAGCCGTGAGGTACCGGCAGACCATATGATATCTCCCACTGCATCAGTTGTAGAAAGAGACGATTAAGGTACCAAAACCGACAGATGGCGGTATATCAATCCGGAAAAGTGTAGATCAAATGCACACGGCGGGGATGGGCAGCATCACCGTCGCAAAAGCTGCACTCTGCTATTGCCAACAAGCTTGCCCAGCGCGGCAATTCCTTCTTTCTTGGGAAGGCTTGTGGGTTCCACTAGCTAATATGATGATGATGGTAACACCCCTTTATAATGCTTACCTGCTCTAATGTCTGATTAATTCTCACTAATAGTTTTAAGAAATACTCTTTGTATGGTTAAGTTTTTTACTAAAGATGTTTTTAAGGAATATGGTTCGCTCTGTTATACATTATTTATAATTTTCTACATTGAAAAAAAAATTAAAGAGACAGAAAATATGTGGTCGAATCCAACCTGATACCCAAAATATTTTTTTAACATATAAATAAAAAATATATTTAAATGTGGTTAATGTATTTCCATTTTAATAGCTTTAATGTAGACTTTTATCGTATCAGAGACTAGTTACTTTTAGCACTAGGTAGTTAGATAAAATTGGAGAATCGATAGAAAGTCACGATCGATAAGTATCATAAGTTGAAGTAATGTATCATTCTGATATCCGAGTTTACCCGCCGCTAATCCAGCATTGGTGATAAATTCAGATAAACCGTTATTAAGTAATTGAATACTTAATAACGGTTTATCTGAACAAAACACAATACATTCTTAGTGACGTATGAACAATTTAAAATACTGTCAATGAATGCTATCGAATAATTCATCATAGCAGGCGTACGATCTCCACAGCTGGTTGTATTCGGCCTGCATGCAACGCGACCTTGTGCCGTTCCGACCCGACGGCACGCGAGCAAATTCAGGCATAGGCTTGCTGTGGGGTGCCGGCAGAGTAGAATAGTACCTCCCCCTGTACCAGGTGTCGTAAGAAGCGACTGAGGTACCAGAATCGATAGATAGCGGTATATCCACACGTAACAGTGTAGCTCCAATGCAACAGGGCGGGAATGAGCGGCAGCAATACCGCTACGTTTGCCCAGCGCAGCAATTATAGGCAAATTCCCCCTTTTTACAGTTGCTAAAATGATGATGAGGGAACAAAATATCTGTTTATCTAGTCTGATCATCTGTTCAAATTGTTATCTAGTCTGATTATCTGTTCAAATTGATTTGTTGTAACTGTAATTCAACTTTGAACGCATTCCATTGCTACGTGGTAAGCGTGTACTAAATATTTGCGCGTAGTGAAGCAGTCACTTGACGCGCACAATGACGTCAGCCGTCACGCTTGGACAGTGCCGACAGCGATATTGCTCTGGGACGGTATACTTGGTGGAAATTACCGGTTAAGATTTACCGGTAAACGATTAGAATTCTTAATAATAAACTTAGTGATGGTTCCAACACTGACGTATGGTAGTGAATGAAGGGTATAGCAGAAGAAGCACGTGAGAAGAATCAATGCTGTTGAAATGAGAATACTTCGAAGTATGAGAAATAGATTAAAAGATATGATGAAACATGTAGCAAGGACAGATTAATGTAGAATGACTGCACAAATATATAGAACGGAAGTGAATGGAAGAGTTTGTATAGGACGACCTAGACGAACATATCTTAACCAGGTAGAAGAGGTATTAAAGTAGAGCCAGGTCAGAAGTACCAAGAATACATAGACGAGTGAGTATGAAAGAACACATAATGCGAGAAAGGAAGCGAGAGAGATATGCCAAGATCGTAAAAAGTGGAGATCCAATGTCTCTGCTTACGCCGATGGCATGATTACACAGGCGTGATGTATGTAAATAACAATAAAGAAAAAAATATACAAAACAAATGAAATATGAACTCTCCTATTTGCAATGTTACCAGAACTATTGAATTCACACAACGCTTGTGTAAACACTCAATAAGCGAATCACGTACAATGTAAGGTTTGATTTCCCGGGAAATTTATGTCTGCAAAACATCCATGTCATTTACATTACACGTGTACCGCTCCGAATTATTTAACAGAATTGAGGACAATTCGCAGGATGGCGCTGGATACAGGCCGCATACAACCGGTCCTATTGTAAACGGGGAGGGGAGGACTATGTCCAGCAGTGGACGTCTTATGGCTGATATAATGATGATAATGAGAACAATTCGGATACATAATTCGTAAAATAACTATTAAAATATAAACTTTAATACCTATTTTAATAACGAATAAAATATTACAACCGAAAATTGAGATATCAACTACACATACAACAATTACTTAACGAAGGAGGTACAAAGGTCACACGCATTGGTAAACTTAAATGTGTGCGTAAATTTACATCGATGACTATGTCTTGTTATTCCAGGTTGAAGAATATGTTGCGTCCTGACAGCTTAACTGTATAAAGTATTATTCCAGACTTTCTCTAGACTATATAGGGATTCAATTTACACTAACTTAGTATTAATAGAATCTTTATCATCACCAGTATATTCTTGTAGAATCCTTATTGGTGGCATATATTTAACACCTAGACACAGGACAAACGCAAATATCATCATATAAACATTTGTCCGTCGAACCTACGACCTTGCGCGCACTAGATAGGAAACCACCTGTGCCATTAGGACCGTGAATTTTACTAATGACATTTATTTACAGATTTCATTATTGAATTGATAATGGGATTAGATATGTGTCATTTATTTGATGGTTTAATATGGAACTGAGGTATCATTTAAATGTAGAGCTAGGAATCAACTAGACATATTTTATTATTTTTCAGGGAACCTTATTTCTTTTTTGGTTACATTGATACTTTTCTCTAACATTATAATGTCAGGAGACTTACCCTTTATAACATCACCTATCGGCCTATAAAGCCTGAAAGCTTTGTCAAAATCGGTCCGGCCCTTTCTGATAATAGCTTGAACAGACAGACAGAAAAAAAGTCTTTCTTTTTAGGTAACTCGATACTACAAACCGATATACCAATTCCGTTTATTTGTATATGTCGTTAAATTGACTATACAATGAAACGATAATCTTAGAGTGAATTATCTTATCAAACAGAGTTAGGGCAGGGTTATTTATAGATTCCGAAAGCCCCACCTTTCTCGCTATCGGCAAAGGGAGAGTTCACTACGGTATACCGCTCTGTTATCAATAAACACCACAATACCCGCAACATACCTGTGTTATGGTTAGCGTGTAAACAAAATTAATTACGTCTTTAAAGGTTACACCGTGATGTTGAATACCGCAGTGCCTCTTAAAATGTAGGTTATCACATTCGAAAATAACTGACTGACATATCATCGCTGAGCCTAAACAATAAAAGTTGAAAACTTAAATTTTTACACGGGGGTTGCTTTTATAATGTAGGGGTGCTTGCCCAGTGCGGCAATTATGGGCAAAATTTCCCCTTGGGGAGGCATATGTGCCTTTTACTACCAATAGTTGACATAATGATGATGACATAAATATATGTAAACAATGAATGAATATTATTACTCCTAGATCGCGCAAAGGGTTCTCGGATCCTTCGCACTGGAACACAACAATGGGAACTGCTATTTGGCGATAGAAATAGACGATCCCGATGGTGCAGGTGGTGATGGTTTGATTCCCACTCAGAGCAAATATTTATATAATGATATTTGTTTGTTCTATGATGATATAATGTATTGTATTTAAGTAATATATTTTTGATTCCTCTGATGTCTGGCGTCCGTAACACAAGTATTTCAAGCGACTTACCACGGAGTCAAGACAATGTATGAGATGTTGTGGGAATTAATTATTATTATTATCAAATAGCTGTGAAATACCCATCCAGGTATGATATCTTTGTTTGTGGTCTGCCTCCGGTACAAATACAAATATCCTTCTGCCAGCTCAACATTAGTGAAAACAGTAGCTAATTATAAACACTTATAGGTGACCCATAAAGTGGACCTTGAATTTAGTTATGACCAAAGAACAACACATTTTCTGCTATAACTCATAAAGCAAGGTCGTTTTAGATATGAGAAGCATTAGTGAAATTGACCAGAAACAACAGGGAGTGAACGGAACAATAGGACGACTTGCAATCAGTCAAAAGGAATTACCATTGCAACGACATGCAACAGACAGAAGGCCATAGACCCAATAAAGAGTGATTGATAGTTTTTATCGATCGATCTTTACCAACCATGAAGTTATAAAAGGGTGTTGCTATATCTTAATGTTCTATGCAAACACAAAAAATGAGACGAGGTCATTATTTGAGACCTGATTATTAAAAAATGCAAATAAGAAAAAAAACTACTTATTAACGGCTTTAAAACGCGGTTATATGGTTTTTCACTTTTCTATTACCATGACAGAACATCTTTGTGTCAATCTTGAAGACGGTATCGGAAACGTCGATCAAATAAAAAAAATATATAAATCGCGTTTCATAGCCGTTGAAAAATGTTTTATTGAATGGTATACGCATCAATATAATCAGTTTGCGAAAAATGTTTACAACTTCAAAAGTATCAAATATGCCAAATTTTAAAGCTTAACTCGTAAAAGTATTATATATTTAACAATATTATAGCTATAGTCCAATGAATTCTCAAAATAACCTAAAGACTCTAATCAAACAAATACAGCGTAAAATTTCTTGATGACGCAGTACAGGAAAAACCCAATACCAATTGAAAAACAATTGGATGATAATTTCATGCAAATTAGCAAAGTATTTACTTGAGACTACATTTATTTGATGCCATGTGATTTTGTCAAGTTATTTATATAACAATCCATACTAAATTTATTAGTCTGATAGACATTGAAGCTGAACGGTTTTTAATGAAGTTTGGCATTGCAACTTCATGGGGACGCATTTTTGATCCAGGAAAAAATCCGTGGTGTGCTATATACGAGAAGTCCAAGTACGACGTCGCGGGCAGGAAGTCTAACTAATATTATGAAGCAGAAATATTGAATCTTTTGTTTGTTCAGAACAAATAATATACTGGGCCGATTAAAAAAATCTTTCACCATTAGAAAGCTACATCCTTATCGACTAAAATAGGCTATATATTATTTTTAAAATTTAGAAAATTCATACTAAAATGGAACTTTGTATTCCATTTCAGGTTTGAAAAAAATAGAATAAACTTAGACACTGTATTAAAAGTTTAAACTAATAATATTAACTAGATTTTTGTCATAAGAGATTACGTGTATATTGTTTTAAATAGTCTGTTTGTCATTATAAAGAAACACTTTTACATACACTATTTTTATGTATATATTTAGTCGCAATTTCCTATGGCTATACGTCGACTCGATGCGTCCAATCATGTTAAAAGCAACTCTTTTCTATCTGTCCTACGGTCATCCATCATGGCGCACCTGCAAATTGGATTAGCAACGCAAAATGTGGTATTGCGTCGATATAAGCGTTCTATATTTTTGTTTTTAAATATGTAAACAGATCCAAAACAAGACGCCCGAGTTACCCATGTCGCTTTGACAACAGAAATAACCTAAAAACACTGGACCAACAACCTCACGATTTTCCGATTTAATTTAATAAACACAATCACAGACTTAGCACCAATCACTCATGAACACTGTACACATTATTATTATGGAAATCTAGTTTTTTTTCTATCTAGATAAGGCTCAGGTACATTGCCGGCAGCCTCAGCACTAACTGAATTATCAATTGGGGCCAGACAGCTGATTAAACATAGAAACGAAACAGTTCTAAATTCAAAAGGAAAAGATTGAAAAGAACCTTAAACACTAGCCAGGAAAGTAGAAAGTGGTTGGAGAGAACACGAACAGGACTCTGTCGAACTAAACGGGGTAGGTTGGCACGCATGCGTGGGGTGTCACAATGGGGTTTCGAAATGCTAGAACTGACATTCAACTCTGATTTATGGGGATATAGGGATAGAGTAGAAAATCGGTTGCGTGGATGTGTCGCGCGTGCGTGGTATGTCGCAAGTTGTGAGACTGGTAAATATTTGAAATATTTTGGTTGGGGATTTACAAACAGTTACCAAGGAAATACTAACACTTGTGCATATATTGTTAGATTCGCTTAGAGTAATTACCCACATACGGTCGTGTTGGTTCTACATATCTGAACAAGAAACCTTGACGAATTGGAACAATAGTTACAAGAAATCCACATGAATAGCCGGTAAAAGAAAAAATATGTACTATTACAAGTAAGCATTGTGACAGAGATGTTAGAAAAGTTTATTTCCAGTAATTGTAATTTAAGTGTCTAGATTTTCTGGGGCGTCGTGTGCATTGTTGTTTTTAACAGTTTCTAGAATGGAAGATAATTTTGTGGTTCTAAACAAGAATTGTCTTCACAAACGGACAAATAATTTTCCTAATTCCCAATACATTATTTACACAGCTTGCTTAATTATCGCGTCAAATGTCGTCTTTACATTCTATTTGAATTTAACTTTCTAGGAACCGTGGATAGGACTGATTTTTAATTATAATTCACACAATACTTCATACATTGACCTGACTCCGGGAGAAGTCGTTGAACACAACGTGTTACAGACACCAGACAACAGAGAAATCACAAATATAATACTTAAATACATATATTTAACACCCAGACATAGAACAAACACATATATCATTATATAAATATTTGCTCTGGGTGGAAATCGAACCCACGACCTCTGGCGCACAAGATACGATCACTAGCATCTGTGTCGTATATATGTATGTATATATATATATTTGTATGTATATAAAACAATTCAACCTAAATTATTTCAGGCAGTTTTCTATTCAAAGACCTTGACTATTTAATCATCTAAGTCATTAGTGCACGGAGCACGTATTTTTTGTGATGATTCTTTGGGACTGCTAATGCCGTCTGCCAAATGTAAAATAATTGAGACATTCGGTTGAGAAGCGATTTCAAATATCTTCAGTTGTGTTACCATTTTTGCAAAAGCTTTTGTTCTAGATGTCGCCTTGGGCTAAATGTTCTACATTCATATAGAAAGCAAGTTCTTAACACATTGACTATGATTTATTTTTTTTATAAAAGGAACATGATAATCTAGATATATACCTACATCAGAAGCTAACTGACATATCAACGCAGGGTATAAGGGTTAGAAATTTGACATTTGGACAAGGGTTTCTTATTATAATTTAGAGGACTATTTAGAAAGGATTTTTCAAAATTTATCCCCTAAAGAGGTAAAACGGGGGTGCAAAGGTATAACATTGCTGTTATTAAGTTTATTCGAATGAAATTGAAAATGAAGGTTCTTAATTAAAAGTCATGAAACAAAAGTAAAATATTTTTTCTAAAATCATCCCTTAAGAGTGTGCAAGGGTGGTATGAAAGTTCTACAACTTAACGCGGGTGTAAATAATAATTAATCGCCAAAATGTATAAACGCGCATAACTCTAAAACGACTGCATTAAATTGGATATTTCTTTTTTTGGTGTCTTTTTAACTGTCGGGATAAGAATTGCAAAAGAGTATAGGAGACTGAAAATTTAGATTGAAAATATATATTATATATATATTTAAACGTTAGATACGTAAAAACCCCCAGTTAAAACTTCAATGGTGACGGGATAAAAATTTACTAAGTACCTAAACGGGATCCGGTAGCGCCGCCATTCATCAATCCATAGATGAGTATCCTGCCTATTGCTAGGTAGTCCTTTTTTATTGGTGTTAGACCAGGTCGACAAACAAGCATACAGTCCGCTAGAAGCATAACCGCAGTCTTGCACGTTTTTTTTTGGACGAATCTATTGCTGGACTACTCAGACGTCAATTCCAGCACCACCGAAAAAAGAGGGCGGGGCCTTTCATTAATGAGAGGTCCGATGCCCGTTTTCGTCCCACGTATCCCGCGGCCGGCACGCTCATAATATCACAATTACATGAGTAAGATCTCATACAGAGGTAGTCTGCATTGGAACTTCACTCTTACCAATTTCTACCGCCAAGCAGCGGTGTTCGCATTACTGTGTTCCAGTTTGAAGATTAAAAGAGGCAGTAAAATGACTGGGTAATGTGACATAATATCTTTAAGCCACGAGTTTGGCAACGAGCTAGTCTCCGTCTATAGGTTAAGATGACGCTTAATATAACGCGGACTGTATCCTCGTTAGTCAACTTGGTCTAATAAAATAAATAATAAAAAAAAACAAGGATATCACCAGCGTGTTGCCAACCTTGTAAAATGAAGATATTACCGCTAGATATTATATACACTCTTCAAATCGAAACAGCGATGCGATCTCTGCTCTTTGGTTACATTACCGTTAGCGATAGGTGAGAGTGAGGTACCAATGCAGACGACATGGTCTACCTCATGTTCTATTAGTTTCTTTTATCTCCGATATATATTTATTTCTATAAATTGATATATAATAAAATATAATATTAAATATTAAAATATATTAAACAGGACCGCACCTAGCACGTATCGGTCAACACGGATGATGTAACGTTGACATCACTGCACGACCTTCGCTGTCAACCCGATCCTCGTTATCAGATAACATTCAACTTTATTCTGCGCGTATTTGATCTGATTGTCGTTTGCATCTCATATCGGATTTTCCAGGAAACATGCATTGGGTATTTATGTTCTTAAATCATTGTGTGCTAATAAAAAATAGACCTGATGAGATTATTCAAATATTTAGCATCTTCTAACACCTAACAAATATCGTACATCAATTGGCGGACACGCTGGCGGAGTGGTAGTTATCCTATCTTGTGCGCCATATCGTGGGTTCGATCCCCACTCGAGGCAAACATTTATAAGATGAATATTGGTATATGTTGTGTGTCTAGATGTAATTATATGTATTAAAATTGTTATTTCTCAATTGACTAATATCCAATGTACTACTTTTTATAACTTATCTTGGAGTCAGGTCAGTGTATGAGATATGGTGTGAACTTGTTTCAGTCATCATTTCTTGCCTTTCATTAAGAGTTGATATTAAATATTTCAAAGGAAAACCGATGAACAGTCCATTACAATTAATTGTATATTTTTTAATGTCAATCGACTGTGAATATACCCGTAAAATATCCACTGATGAATATAGGTCTCCCTAAAAAAAGGGGGATTTGCCCATAATAGCCGCGCTGGGCAAGAATGGTAGCAATTACAAATACCCATTGCCGCCTTGTTGAATTTACCATCATCTTTCAGTATAGGTACCTCAGCCGCCTCTTACGTCACAAGGGGTACAAGAGGAGTACCGGCAGAGTAGTACTATTCTACTCTGCCGGTACTGCACGGCCATTTTTTATACAACGGGTACTATTTACGTAATGAGTTTATCTATATACATATATAATATAGTACATGCACGCAGTAAAATAATACGAATTAACCTACTGGGCTTACCATAACCTAAAGACCTCGGCCGTTAGTACAATATTTGCACAAATAAAGAAAACATTAACCTTTGTGAAATTGTATCACCTTTGGCTTAATATAAGTTTATGTGTGGTATCTACAAGATAGGATCACTAACATCGGCCTGATGGCGCCAGATGTCGTGGTTTTGATTCCCACCCAAAACAAATATTTTTATGATGATATTAGTGTCTGGGTGTTAAATATATGTATTTAAGTAGTATATTTGTGATTCTGTTGTCTGATGTCCGTAACACGCTTGCTTTAAGCGACTTAACACGGAGCCAGGTTATGGGAATTCATTTATTTAACTGTTCGGGAGGCCCATGGCAGATATATAGAAAATATTTTTAATTTAAATACAGACTTGAGTTCTACACATGGAATGACAAGCCGAAACTTATTTACAATGTGTTTTAGTGAGCACGCGCGAAGTCAAGGACTTATATAGATGGTTATAAACTTTAATTGCAACTGCACCGCTTAAATAAACAAAACGAGGTTTGCTATGCTAATAGCGTGTTCGTGTACATGTTATAAAACAAACTGCGTCTGTCAGTCGGGAAACACTCATAATACATAAACAGATTGTCTTACGGGTAAAATAGGATGCATGTGGCATAGATCGGAGACTAGCAGTGCCCGCGACTTCGTCCGCGTAGAATAGTGACTTTGGTGGGTATAGTAGCCTTTTCCCCGTTTTTGCAACATTTCTCATTGACGCTTCGCTCCTATTGGTCTCAGCGTAATGTTATATAGCCTAAAGCCTACCTCTATAAATGGACTATCCAACAAAAAAATAATTATTCAAATCGGACCATTAGATACTGAGATTAGCGCGTTTAAACAAACAAACAAACAAACTCTTCCACTTTATAATATTAGTATAGATAGTTACAAGTTGATGGTGATCTGCTAACGCAATCTTCTAGAGTCAACGCAAGAAAATCTAGAGAAAATGTGATCGGGGATAGGTATTTAAGTCGCGATACGGAAGTCACAACAAAAGCAGCACGGCAATTATGGACGAAATTCTCCTTTTTTTGGAAGAGCTTATGTCCAGCAGTGGGCATTCTACAGCTGACATGATGATAATCTGTTACCCAGAGAGCTAATCATAAATAAGTTTAGGTTTAATTAATAAATAAGATATTTTTAATATTAACTTCATCATCATATCAGCCATAAGACGTCCACCGTTGGACATAGGCTTAAGTCCAACGCGATCCTGCGGTTTTAGTCAGATCGTCTATCCATCTTGCGGGTGGACGCACTATGCTGCGCTTGCCGGTGCGTGGTCTCCATTCCAGAACCTTACGACTCCATCGGCCATTGGTTCTGCATACCAAGTGTCCTACCCACTGCTACTTTGGTTCTGTTACGAATCTCCTCATTTCTAATTCGATCGTGCACAGAGACTTCGAAAATATCCTATAGCTCGTTGAGCTATTTTGAGTAGACTAAGAAGGCCTATTTCAAGAGACCACGTTTCGTTGCCTTATGTCATCGCTGGTAACATACATTGATCGAAAAATTTCGATCTACTGGTATGTCGAACGAGAAGATTATTAACTATTATTATTAACTTAACACATGAGAATCCCTTCAAACTTGCACTATTCCTGGATTAGCGGAAACCGATAGAGCAGTAAGAAAATAATCTCTTTCTTGGGGCGGCCTATGTCCATCGGTACGAGCCAGAAAAAATTCAACAACTATATAGTCTATAAACACTTCGTTTTACTGCCGAAGTTGATAATGTTTCGACAAAAAAAGTCATGCAAATCACCAAATTCACTAACCAGTCAATACGACTTTCAATTTAGGATTCGTCGACTTTCAAGGCAGCGTCTCACTACGTTTTTACATTTATTTCCAAATGTTTCGTAAGATGAGTCTCTGTGCAAACATTTCGGAGAGATAAATTCAAGTCACTACATAACACCTACATTTAGTGAATAGCACTTAAACTATATTGTAAGATCTTTATATATAAAACACATTGTGTCACGGTGTTTGTTAGGGTTGAATTAATAATTATTGTGTTTGATCCAACTTGAGATAGGATAGATTATATCTCAATTTATAGTTCAATTTCTTCATATTTTTTTATACTAGGAAGACAGACAACTACACAGTCAGTGTGATAATAAACGTCTACGCAGCCTATAGACGCTCGTAGTATCACAAGGATATCACTAGAGCGTTGCCAACCTTGTGACTTGAAGATATTACGTCACAACAATATTATGAAGACTTGTCCCGTGCGACACATTGATCATTAATTATTTATATCTAATAAATCGATCAATGTTTTTGCACAGGTTCATTGTCTTTATTTTCAGAAAGCGACATAATCTTCTTAGCATATAACAAATGTACCACAGCGATGAGGTTCTAAAGAAAAAACGAGAACAATGTCATGTGCCGAAAGCTAGTAGGTAAGTAATTCGTGAAATAAAAGACGTTTCTAATGACAATCATTAAACAATTCTTTAATCACCGTAATCTATGTGTAATTTCGCTGCAACGTTTAAAAGTTAACGGAGAATATATATACAAATAGTAACTACATATAATATATTTCTACTACTAGCTATCTGACTGGTTGTTCTGTCTTGAATATACTCGAATTTTTTACCGTAACATTTGCTGTGAGGTACCGGCAGAGTAGAATAGTACCTTCCATTGCACCCGGTGTCGAAAGCGCCAGAACCGATAGATGGCGGTATATCCATACGAAACAGAGCAGCTCAAATCCACAGGGCGGAGAGGGGCAGCAGAATCCCCGTCGCGAAATTAGCGCTCTGTGATTGCCAACACGCTTTATCAGCGCGGTGATTATGGGCAAAAATACTCTCCTTGGAGAATATTTTCTATGTCCAGCAGTGGACTTGCAATGGCTGATGTCATTACCATAACATTTACATGGTGTAGACCTTTTGCAAAGCTCGTCTGCATTGGTATCTCACTCTCACCTATTCCCACCGGCAAATACACTGCTATTTGGCGGTAAAAATAGGTGAGAGTTCACAGCGCTGTGTTTCGGTTTAAGTGGTGGGAGAGGCAGTGAAATTACTAAATGTGACATTGTATCTTCAGTTCACAAGGATGGCGACACACTAGTGATATCTTCGTGATGACACGAGCGTCTGCGGACTGCGGTCACGTTCATCATCAAGCGGACCGTATGCTTGTTTGCTGACTTCACAACAATAAAAAAAATCAACCTTGATTGATTATGCAGGTACATATAAGGATTCATTAGCGGTATCTAATGAAGATATCTGGGCAAAGGTGCAAGATAAATAGTAATGAGTACTGACGGACCAGTTTTTGCTTCATTCTGTGACGAAAGAGTCATTCAAAGAGTAGTTTTTGTGATAGGTGAAATAAAAACATCAAGTGTAATTGAATTGTGTGGGGCTTTTTATTGCGCTCTGTAAAGCGTTTTTATTTAAGTTTAGAATTATTGTATATAGAACGTTTGGTTTGTATACAATACTAATATCACCCCACGCCCTCCCTAACATTGCACTCATGTAGTTCACTTTCTTGTCCATCCATGTGTGGATATAATTTATTACCTAAGTCACTTACAGATAATTAAATTTTCTATTCGTGAAAGAGTTTTTGAATTGACTCCAATATCAAAATAGAAAACATTAAAATACAAATTCTATTTAAATAGTTATTTTTGCCAACTTTGTGAACTGAAGACATTGTGTCACATTATCAAGTAATTTTACTGCGTTTCGCACCCTTCAAACCGAAACTTTGTAATACAAACATTGTATTAGACCTAGCAAGACCAGGATTGGTGGAAGGGAACTTATGAACGGCCTTATCTATCCCTCCGGTTGCATTGGTTTAATGACGGGATAGCCGAGGTTACTCCGAGAAAAAAATGTTGTATAGAGCTATGTGCTAAAGACATTTTTGAAACCAGTGCAAGCCGTAATCGAAAATCAAATGTTAATAATTATGTTTTATCATATCAGCCATTGGAAGTCAACAGCTGGACATAGTCCATCCCGAGAAATGGGGGATTTTGCCCATAATTGTCGCGCTGGGCTAGAGGGTTGGCAATCGCAGAGCGCAGCTTTCATCAAAAGGACGCTGCTGCTCATTCCCGCCCTGTACATATGAGCTATGATCTGACTGGTCTGGTACCTTTAGTCGCTTCTTACGACACCAGATACAGAGAGAGATACTATTGTAGTCTGCCGGTACCTCACGGCTAATTATGTTTATTGTAATATAAATCACAATCGTTCAATGTACCAGTCAATGAACCGACGGAATCATCCCACGTAACATAATCTGTTTTATTAACTCCGCATCGATCGAATTTCCAGTCTTTATTGTAATAGCCGTAAAGACTTTATTTACTTGAAGTGTTTGCTTGAGATTCTTCTTATTTGAATAAATTTACAGGTGGGATACGATAGCGCCGGCGCGAAGTTCATGGATTAACTGTGTTTCATTATTCAATTTAATAGGTTTTTACTAAGAGCAATAACCAGAAAGAAAATTAACTAAACCTATTTTATTTCAGAGAAATTTATCATCATCATACCAGCCATTGGAAATCCACTGAAGGAGGTGTTGTGCCCATAATTGCCGCGATGGACAAGCGTGTTGGCAATCGCAATACTGCAGCCCATCTGCGCCCTGTGCATTTGAGTTGCACTGTTTCGGGTGGATATACCGCCATCTATCGGTTAGGGTACCTTAGTCGCCTCTTGCTACACCTGGAGCAGTGGAAGGTACTATTCTACTCTGCCGCTACCTCACAACAATAGAACTTACTCGGGGATAAGTCGCATAAAGCACTTGTGTTACGGATATCAGACAGCAGAGGAATCACTAATATAATACTTAATCACTCTTTATCACTAGATCCTCTCAACCTTTATCACTAGATACAAAAGAAATACAAGAATTCAAAATATTTGCCCTGGGTAATGATCGAATCCTAGACCGTGGTGAACAAGACAGGGTTATTACGAAATGCCATAGAGCCCGTCAAGGGGAACTCCACTCAGATATCTTAGATATAATCGAAGGGGATTAGAAAAAGTTGCGATAGTTGTACCAGGAGAGCAAAAAGCGATTAAGGTATATTTGGTAACATCTTAGCTAGGTTGTTATCTGCCACGGTGAGGCACGGCGACCTTGCAGGCAACATCGGCTGCCCACTTGGTTCGCTGGCCCACTTCTAT
The DNA here is from genome assembly GCA_020976665.1 of Heortia vitessoides. Taxonomy (NCBI): domain Eukaryota; kingdom Metazoa; phylum Arthropoda; class Insecta; order Lepidoptera; family Crambidae; genus Heortia; species Heortia vitessoides. The sequence goes on from JACJUM010002929.1 coordinate 950,011, forward strand.
CGAACACTTCTAGTTTCATCATCTGCATCTACAGTTTAACAAACCTGTTGATTCTCATACCAGGTGCTATAATCTTATATACCGAAGTTGTTACTGTTATTTCACTTACCTGTTTCTACCGCCAAATTGCATACATAGCAAGAGCTTCAGAGGCAGTGAAATGACTGGGTAAATATTAAATAATATATTTAATTCTCAAGGTGTCGCCTCATGCTACTGATATCGTTGTAATGCCACAAGTGTCTATAGACTGCGGTCACGAGTATCATCAAACATTCTATGCTGACTACGTAATATAAAAAGAAGGAAATAATTATAAAAAATCCTTTCTTTTATCACTGTGTAGACTTCAGCAGACTTCAGGTCTCATTACTCCTCGGTCTTCAATTGAACATAGGTTTCATAAGTAGACTAAATTTAAGTCTTCTTATGCGATTTTCTAACAGTTAATTAGCTTTCCGCAATCAATCTCGTCCTCGACTTCATATAGAGCCGGAAATTCTTATCAATACACTTATTCAGGGATCGACAGACAGACTTTTCATTTATATAGCTATTGCCAGATTCCGTCAACATTTATTTACTAGATATGAGACTTGACGTTAATAATCTTTTATATCTATATTCCATCTATAAATAATGCGCGTGCACATATTGTAAAAAAAAGAACGGAACAGATTTCTTAAAATTAGTACGCTGGGTAATAGATCAACGAACCCAGATCTGTACAATTTTTATAGTCAATTTTAAACTCAATGAATTGCATATGTAGAATGATATCGATTGCGAAGTTTTGACATATTTGAGTTGATCTGATGCTGTGTGAACAGTGAAAATAAATCTAATTTTAATTCAATACATTCTAGTAAAGACAAGTCAAGTCAGCTTGTGTTAGTATGAATTTAGTGTTATATCTGAAGAATAGTGAATATGTTTGTTTGAACGCGCTTATCTCAGGACCCGCTGGGTCGATTTATAAAATATTTCAATGTTGGATGGTCCATTTATCAAGGAAGGCTAGCTCACCCTCCAAAATCAATGTTCCGTGCGGACGAAGTCCTACTAGTGATTTATATGTATTAAGTATTATATTATAAGAGGGCAGGGCATTTGGTATGCAGAACCGATGGCCGATGGAGTCTTAAGGTTCTGGAATGGAGACCACGTACCGGCAAGCGCAGCGTAGGGCGTCCACTCACAAGATGGACAGACGACCTGACTAAAACTGCAGCTTCGCGCTGGATACAGGCCGCATACAACCGGTCCTATTGCAGATTAATTGGGGAGGCCTGTGTCCACAGTGGACGTTTTATGGCTGATATGATGAAGTATTATATTCGTAATACCTCTGTTGTCGGATATCTGTAAAACAAGTGCTTTAAGATAGTCTAGGTCAGGTCAATGTATGACACGACGAGTCGTATGAATATTTTATTACAATTTGTACAATGTGTTACATAACCATGAGAACCTGATTGAAGTCTGCTTGTTAGTGGCGCTTTTCTATTTTAATTGAATCACAATATAGTTTGCTATGAGTATTTGGAAATTACATTATTTTTAGTAAGCGCTTCATTGTTGCAAATCCTAACAAAAACTGCACCTTGAACTTTGCTAACAAACATGTTTTCCGTTAAAGGAATGAATAATGTACGGAATATGTAAAAATAAATTGTGACACCCAATGTCTTCCTGTTTTAACTAATAAAACTGAAGCCCACATTGTTTTTGTTGTCGGTTTTATATGGGAAGACAGGATTGGGTATCTAAAAGCATCTATGAACAAATCCCCACTTCTGAATTTGTATAAAGTATTTTGCATTGTTCTTTTAATTAAATCTGTACAGATAATACAAAGCTGAAGAGGTTGTTTGTTTGTTTGAATGCGCTAATATAAGGAACCGATTAGTCCGATTTAAAAAAATCTTTAAGTGCTGGATAGCCCATTTATCGAGAAAGACTATCCCCCAAAGTCACTATTCCACACGGAAGAAGCTAGTATTAAGATATAGTTGCAAATGTTAATATTCTACTAGGTTTTCATAATAAATTCTAAGATACATATTATCGTCTTATCACTTTCGACTTTTTTAAGTTTTCAGATCGTCATATTACGATATATAAACAGACTGACAATTATTATTAAAATATTTTTATTATTAATTTTACGTTTTATAAATATCTAATAAATATGATACAATAAAACATATACATATTAAAAATGGATTCTATATAAAAGTAATTAATTAATAAGTTTCTATTATTTTTTTAATTACAAATAATTCTTGATTGATCTTTGAAAATGAACGATTTTAACGCGTCAATATAGTATCTACGACCTGGCCTATCTGATCGCTCGCATCTTGATCTATCTATTTGCTATCTGTGTTACGCGCGTGGGTGGGCGCCATGTTGCAAACATGGCGGCCAAGGTTCCGCGCCATGATGGCTCATGGTGTCCGACTTGCACAATCGCAATTAGCAATTACTGGGTGCGCATTGATGTCATTTATGGACGGTTTTGTTTGAAAATAACAATGATGACAAGTATGTAAGAACTAGATTCAAGAAAAGGGAAGATATAAGGTAAGTTCTTAAAATCATTCTTCTTACACATGACTTGATGCCTAGTAGATCTAGCAGTCAACCGTCGGGCAAAACAGAAAATAGAAAAAGCGGTGCAATACACATAGATAAATGACAAATATAACATCGGAAATACTAAATTATAAGTTACATAAATAAAATACATAGATATTAAAATAATTATACATATATTTATTATTAGGATTTTATTGCTTCACCGCGTTTTAATTATTTAATTCACTAATTATTAGCAAGAATTTATGGTCTTCTATAGTTTCGCTTTCAAACAGAATGTTATATTATATAAAACATATGCACCACCAGTGTTTCTTGAAGGTTCCTCTCTGGTGGCTCGAGTGAACCTGCCGTCAACATAGTTTTAAGATCAGCAGACTAGTTTAAGTTATTCCTAATTTACATATCTCAGAGTTATCTAGCTCGCATGATCTGGTAAGGTCATCAGTGTTAGTCACCATAATAGGAATAACTAGATTCCATTATATTTATAAGGCTGATGTTGTAAATATTATGTACTTCCTCTTATGGAAATATTATTGTTCTTATTTTTTTTGACGATTCGAAAGTGCTTGTGCCTACTTGAATAAAGTAAAATTTGAATTGAAATATATTATTGTTATGTTAACTTGATATTCATCTACCCAATACTAAAGGTAGCATATTAAGGCGATCATAAATCCAGGCCTAACTGTGACTAGATACTCAAGTGATTTAGTATACCAAATTAGACTGGAATGTGATGAACATCAATAGGTTCGCGTGTAATTAATGTACGCGGCAGGTTCAGGTTGAGCGCAGTGTATGGTGCGCGCAGTGGCGCGTGACGTCACGGGCTGCGCGTGCGCGGACAAAACGAAGGGGGCAGGAAGTAAGGTGGGATCGGCAGGTGGTGCGCCAGTGACTAACAGGAGTTTAAGTTAGGTTACGTTTTATGTTCGAAACAGAGTATTACAAGAACTGGCGGTGAGGTTTTCTTTACAGCCACGTTTTTATAAATATAGTGTAGAAAAAAAGGTCAGTAGGCTTGCATGAAAACTTTTAGTTCATAGGTAATAAGAGAGATTATGTCCGATATCTAAACATTACCGTGGAGTACTGTAAGAGCACTTGAATTGACAGATACGTCCATCTAAAGCAGTGTAACTATAAATCAAGCAACAGCATTTCTGTGACGAAGCTACCATCTACGATTGCCATCACGATCAAGATCGCCTTTCAATATAGGATATTCAGCAGTGGACGTTCTGGGTCTGCTGTGATGATGATAATGATCCAAACTTGTACCAACCACGGTCAACACACAGTTTTTATCTAGTCCTACAGATTGCACTAAAATCTATATTCATTGATTTGGTATTGATTTTAGTCTTTCTGCACATTGAAAGGTATTAAAATTTTATCAGCGTTAAGTTCTTGGTACAGGCTTTATAAAACCACTACGGATATGGGTTTTAAAATAATATATAAATGTCCTAGTTTTACTTTCTGATGTATTTTTAGTCTTTGGATGGTCGTTCAGGTTGCGCGGGCCACCACAAAAAGAAGGATGTCAGGTGGGTTGGGCAGTTGGGGGCGCTCGATAATGGGGTAAGGGGATCAAGTTTAGTTAAACAGAGCATTAATAGAAGTGCATTTATATCAAGTAACATTGGCAAGTGATGTCGAAAATGTCATCGATAATGAAAAAACGAATATCTATATATTATGAATTCGTGTGGATGCACGATGTTCATTTCGGAACGGCTGAAAAAGACTGAATAAAATTTAGCTTTTGATTTTTCTTTAACTAGTTTTTTAGTGTGAAATCGCCTTCTTAGAATAACTCCTGATATATATAATTATATAAAATATAAAATTTTCTAAAGATGTCCTAGAAAAATTCGCATGCGTAGATATGTGAAAGATGAAATTAGTATGTAGGGCGGGGTATAAAAAGAAAAACTGGATGTTTTATTTTGTCTTGGTTAGTGACAAGTATACAAGAACTAGATTCAAGAAAAGGGAAGATATAAGGTACATTTTTATTTAAAAATCATTACTCTTAGACATGGAAAAGAAGATCTGTTCGAAACAACTTTCGGAGGCCTATGTCTAGCGACGTCTGGTATGATAATTTTGACATTGACTTTTATCAACATATGAGTCGTTTTTATGAAAGATATTTTGTGAATGGTTGTGGTGTATGTCATGATTTGTATTTGTAGACATGTACTTTTTTATTCCCGTTTTATTTTTATTTGGTTTAGCAACTGCTAAATGGTATTTTACAAATCTTAACACTTTTTTCTCATTTGCATTTTAACTAGATAGAGTGATTTTTAGCCATAAATGTATACTGCGGCGCGACGTTTCAAGCTGTGCATCTAATAAAAAGATACCTGTCTCCATTGGTACCTCACTCTAACCTATTTCTATTTTTTAATAACAGGGTTTACATAACTTAGTTCTGATTTAAAGGGTAAGAGACGCAGTGAAATTACTGGGTAACTAATATCGTAAAGTCGGCAACGAGTTAATGATATCCTTGTGATATAACGGGCGTTTACAGGCCGCAGTGACACTTACTGTCACGTAGACTGTATGCGTGTTTGTCGACCTGGTCTAATAAGAAAAGAAATGCCAGTAAGTATTTTCCATCTTTCATTCCCTAAGTCCATCCATCATCAATGAGCCAATAAAAAAGGTGAGGGTGTTATCTCAAGGAATTGAGCCAGTTCCTGTCAGCCGGCCATTTTGTTTTTCTGCTCTATTGGGTACCGCGATCTACCATTAAATTAATTAAGTGCCAGGAATGAGATATGACCGGACATACACTGAAGACTGCTTAGAAAAAATTGTGTTAAATGCATCGATAAACTTTGATATTGTCAGTCGATATGTTTGCTAGTTAATTATTCCTTTGCGAAATTCTCTATGCAAAATAACACTTTAATCTCTTAACGAAAATAGTTTCTTTTAAACATCAAACAAAGAAACGTTTAAGTAAAATCTAAATCCCCTTAAAGCTAGTTTATTTTACTATAGGCAAACCTCATACAAACGTCGTCTGCTTTCACCTATTTCTACCGCCAAACAGCTGTGTTCGCATTGCTGTGTTCCGGTTTGAAGGGTGAGAGGCGGTGAAATTACTGGGTAAATATGTCGTAGTATCTACAGTTCACACGGTCAGCGAGAGGCTAGTGATACCTTTGTGATATATTGATGACACGAGTCTAGGCTGCGGTCATGTTTGCCAGCAGGCGGATCGTATGCTTGTTTGCTGACTACATAATATAAAAAAATATATAACGAAAAAATTACTAGGCGCTAGCTAAATAGTCTCCTAACCGATTTATACTTTGCGTTACAAATAGAGAACAGAACTAGATTGTAAATTTTTTCTTGTTTTGACGGGTTATATAACTAATACGATAAAAATCAGGATACGTAACAAAAAGAAATCGATTTGATAATCGGAACAGGGACAACCATTGGCGAGGGAATCTTAATCACGCTTTTTACCGTTAACGTGATTTTGTAAAGGGGTTTCATCATCATCATGATACCAGCTAGAAGACGGAAGACCACTGCTGGACATAGGCCTCTCCAAAGAAGAAGGATTTTGCTAATAGTTGCCGCGCTGGGAAAGCGTGTTGGCAAACGCAGAGCACTGCTTTCGCAACGGGGATGCTGTTGCCAATCACTGCCAAATGCCATCCACTCTGTGCATTTGAGCTCCACTGCTTTGGTTGGATGTACCACCGTCTGTCGGTTTTCGTCGATCGATTTATTAATAATTCCCCGAGATTAAAAAGGATCTACTATCAACTAAAACGTTTATAAGGTTTTTATCTAATTTATCTGCTATTTTCTCAAAAATAGTATAAATTTAATGGCCCGGACAATGGTACACACACATGTACCAAGAACAAACGAACGTGTAGAAAGAACTGTGAGTAAGGGAAGCGAGAGAGGTATGCCAAGAGGTCGACAAGTGGAGATCCATAGTCTCTGCCTACCCCGATGGGACAGGCGTGATGTATGTATAATTGTAACAGTGTAATTATTTTTATAAAGAAATATGTTTCCTTTAGCCCACATGCATATTATATTATTGCATATTTATTATCTGAAACGCAGTTTTTATCTTATCGTTTAGCCTTTATCATGTTAATCAATATTTATTTTTATTATAGAGAAACATAGCACTTCAAAGAGAAGAGTTCCTGCAATCTATCATCTGTAGATCTTAATCTAAGAAATTTGTATACAATCTATACTGAACACTTATGTAATAAAAAATTATGCATTAATCGGATGATAAGAATTATGCTTGCGATTGACAGCCCAATTCTCAAAGACATATCACATACTTATTTACTTTTATAGATTTCACCGGATTCATTCGAGTAACTCGAGATTTACGCGAGTAACGCTGCGGGCAAAAATATAATTTGACATATGAAATACTTTCGAAGATTTACGAAACCGGTGCATCGGGACAATTTTTTTTTCATGAAAGTACGAGTCGGGAACGTCTCGGTGCGGTCTTATTTGTTTGACCTTATCACAACTGAAATGAATCGTATCAAATATGTCGCAGATGGTTGTGGGTTCAATCCCTACCCAGATATTTATATGGCGAATATTTGTATTTCTTCTGTGTCTGGGTGTTATTTATATGTATTTACGTATTATGTTTGTAATATCTCTGTCTGTCTGATATATACCCAATATTTTCACTGCCTCTCTTATCCTTCAAAACGGAACACAGCAATGCGAACACTGCTGTGTGGCGGTAGAAATAGGTGAGGGTGAGGAAACCAATACAGACAACCATTTTTTAAAGAGCCTTAAATAATCATAATTTATGAATACTAAGACAACTATAATGACCGGTTATGAGAAAAAACAATTGAATTAAAATCGCAAACTAACCAAGATAATTGCCTATTATGTTAGAACGAATTGGTTTCATTTTAAACCAAATTCCCACGCGAATAAATTCATTATCAAAAATCTGAATACATTCAAACAATTTCCCATCATTCATATCTGAGCGGGCCATTATCACGTCTTTAAAGTTTAATAGCCTTAGATACGCTATCAAGACCTTGCCCTAAATCTGAACTATTATTTTGTCAAGCGGGTTAGATAAACTAGTAACTAATAATAAGAAATTCACACCACATCTCATACGTTACTGACTCCCGAGTCGCTTAAAGCACTTGTGTTAAAGACATCAACAGAGGAATCACTAATAGCATACTTAAATAAACATATTTAACACTCAGACACAAATATCATAACGTTTGTCATGGATGGGGATCGAACACACGGCCTTTGCAGCAGAAGTAAGGCCCGTCAAATAATTGGCGCGCTGGGCTTGCTTGGTGACAATCGCAGAGCGTAGCCTTGCGATGGGAGTACCTATTTAAACTTGAGCACTAATTTTCTAGTAGCAAATAAATAGTTAAATATAAATAAAACGATGGTTTAAAAATTATTTCCTTGTTAATGTGCCATTTTTTTTGGAAATTCTTTAATTTATTAAACTGTTCATCATAACCATACCAGCCATCGGAAGTCCACTGTTGGACATAAGGCTCTCGAAGAAAGGAGGTATTTTGCCCATAATTGCCGCACTGAGCAAGCGTGTTGGCAATCGCAGAGTGCAGCTATTGCGACGGGAATGCTGCTGCCCATCCCTGTGCATTTGAGCTGCACTGTTTCGGATGGATATACCGCAATCTGTCGGTACTGGTACCATAGTCGCCTTTTACGACCTGGTACAGGGGGAGGTACAATTCTATTCTGACGGTACCTCACGGCACTATTAAACTGTTAGTTGACACAAATAAAAAAAAAATCTGTAATTCATTTAAAAATCAGTCGAAAATCCTGTATTGGAAGAAATTTATTAGAAGCAGGTGGAACTCACTGGCATGGTCGTCGTTGAGGAGGTTGTGGTAGCGGTGCTGTTTGTTGTCGTCGAGCCTCATCATCACGCCGTGGTCAGAAAACCATTGCGAATGCCTGCACACAAACAAACTACAATTAGATTGAAACACTAATTATTCTATATTTATTCATAAGAAAGGATAGGAGTTTTTTCTAATTGATACTGATATATACCGTCGTGGACTTTTTACGGTGTACAATACAGTACTATATTTTGATCTATCACATCGGGTTCAGCCAGCGTTTTCATCGCAAAAAAACTATGTTTATTGCCAACATCACAACTCTGTGTTTCTCTATAAAATTATGCATGTATTATACATATAAACCTTCCTCTTAAATTACTTTATCAATTTAAAAAAGCTGCATCAAAATCCGTTGCGTAGTTCTAAAGATCTAAACATACACAGGGACAGAGATAGCTGAAAGCGACTTTGTTTTATGCTATGTGGAAACTAGTGGCTCGCCCCGGATTCGAATGCAATGTATATACTAATAAAGGTACTGTGGAGTGATTAAAAATATTTTAATCAATCCATAGGAAGAAGGTACACCGCGCGCCCACCGACCTCTGCCAACCGGGACGAAACGTAATGCCCGTCTGCCGCGTTCGCAATAAATGCGAAAGCTACCCAACGGATCTTCATACGGTATTCTCTAATGGATATGGTCAACAATAAATGCGGTTTTATTTATTAATGTTATGTGTGGATTACACTTAATATACAATATCTTTTTTATTAAGCTATTAACTTCGCAAATGTTATTTGTATGCCAAAACCGTCTCGCCGGTTGTGAATAAATTATAGACAGACTGGTAGACTCATGTTCGCATGTATATCTTCCAATAGAAACAAAGGAAGAGAGAATTCTGCCCTTGATAGCCGCCCTGCTAATGACTTCGCGAGGTGGATGCTAATAACCATCCATGTCCTGTCTATGAGCTGCGCTGCTTCGGGTGGATATAGCGCCATCTGTCGACTTCCGGAAACCTTTAGCTTTTACTTCAAAGCCTAAAGCCGGCTTTTACTCTTACGGAAATTCACGATATTAAGACTTATATTAGAATTGATTAACCAAATTTGACGGACCCGACGGCGTAGATGAAAGTGCTCGTGTCTTACGCGCCAAAGACCGACGACGTTCGATCCCCACCCAGGACAAATATTTAAGTTTTTTCTGTGTTTGGGTGTTAAATATATTTATTTAAGTAGTATATTTGTGATTCCTCTGTTGTCTGATGTCCGTAACACAAGTGCTTTAAGCGAATTATCACAGAATCAGGTCAATGTATGAGATGTAAGAATTAAAAAAATACTTACAAATTTTTTTTAGATGACAAATATAATATCACTTGATATGAAAGTTAATTACTTTTATTTTGTAAATTTTTCACGCACGTGAATTGTATATATATTCCCGTGAGAACCAGAAATTATTTTCAAGAGTTTCGAAGTGGTCTCAATATGAATGTGGCATATAATTTTTATTCCAATTTGCGGTTGTAAAACTTGAGAGCTGGTTATAAAATTTCGTATGTGACTTGTAAGTCTCCACCACAAAACACTCAGATCATAATAACATCCATTACGAGAGAACCATAACGTTACAAAAATGCATTTAATGTTTATTATCGATCGTAAAAAAATGAGATCCCAAGTAAAAATTTGCACTTGTACCAGAAATAATAATCAATTCAAAAATAATGACATATATTTATAATACTTTGCGATTTCTATAAGCAAGGATAACTTTTTCCCGCTATAAAATGTAATATCTAGTTGAATCTAGTATAAACTAGTAGAAATTGTGAACTTACTAACTAGTTTTAATCAGTTTAGTTTTTTGTTACACAACATCATTACATGAGAGAACTTACTAAGTATGTACGATGTGAGTTTGAGAGATAGATTAAAAAGTAGTGTGATAAGAGAACTAAGAGGTGGGAAAGTAACCAGGTAGAAGAGGTATTGAAGAAGGGCCAGGTCAGAAGTACTAAGAATAAACGAGCGTGTATGAAAGGTCCAATGCGAGAAAGAGAAGCGAGAAAAGTATGCCAAGATCATGGAGACCAGTGGAAATCCATAGTCTCTGCATACCTCAATGTGACGCAGGCGCGATGTATGTGAAGTTTTCACTGACATATAGACGCACGCACAGCCAGAACCGCTAGTAGTAAAAACGTGAAAATTGGACAGTTGTATTGTTAACAACACTAAAATGGGTATAAAAATTAAAGAAAATATTATGACTACAATCTCCCCATCTACCCGGACAGACAGGTCATAAATATGTATTAAAGTAGGTCCACATCAAAGGTACAGTCCGCGTTATAGTAAGTGTCACAGCAGCCTATAGATGCTAGAAATACCACAATGATATCACTAACGCATTCCCAATTTTGGAACTAGAAGATATTATGTCATCATTGTCATCATCACCAGCCATTGGAAGTCCACGGCTAGACAGGCCTTCCCAAGAAAGGGGGAATTTAACCCATAATTGCCGCACTGGGCAAGCGAATTGGCAATCGCAGAGCGCAGCTTACGCGGCAGTATTGCTGCTGCCCATCCAGCGCTGTGCTTTTGAGCTGCACTGTTCTGGGTGGATATACCGCCATCTGTCGGTTCCGATACCTTAGTCGCCTCTTACGACACCTGGTACAGGGGGAGGTGTTATTCTACTCTGCCAGCTCACAGCTAATATTATATCAAATTACCCAATAGACCTTTAGTATGAGGTCTACCTCGTGTGTAATTTTATGTTTAATCTCGGTTTAATCTTTAGAAGATATAATTGTGATGAAAATTTGTGTTAGTAATTCCTCCGTTATCTGATGTCAATGTAAAAGAAGTTGTGTAAAATACTTTATTAGTATAAGACCAACTTAAAAAATATAATTACAAAACAACAGGAATCAATTTCAAATTGTTTAAGCGGACCATGTCGGCGATTAAAGTCAAATGGTATAGCATTAATTTCGTAATTGTATTCGGTGACCGGCGTCCAAAATTGAGTAATTCGACGATTTGTCTGCGTTCGGTTTGAGAAGGAAGTTGCTAATTCGTCAACGATTTGGTACTATACTGAGATATTATGTTATCGTCCCACTAACTTATATAAACGTGAAACTTTCAGATTATATACTATCAATGGATTTAAATGAATCGTTAATAATTTAATTACATACTTATAGTATTTACTATAAGTATATAATTAGCATACAATATATAAGTAACTCTGTCTGTATCGATCATTTTAGGATAAGCATTCAGCATCCACCACAGCAGGTTAAGAAAGCAGGTTGAGAAATCATTTCATAAGTGTTATCCAAATAGTAACACAAGCAATAAAAACTTTGAACCGATTGCCTTTCTAGCGCTCCGCAATTGCCTACCCAGTTCTGTAATGCCGGCAGCAGTCGCTCCTGGTTATTGGTTTGTGGTCTGGATATTGGTGCCAATGATTGGCCCTAATTGGCACAATTACTTTTCACACATGTTTATTGTTCAACTGGTTTGGACTAGTCTAAGTAAATGACACACTAGCTATTGCCCGCTACTTGTACAGTAGAATAGTAACTTCCCCTGTGCCAGGTGTCGTTAGAGGCGACTAAGGTACCTGAACCGACAGATGGAGGTGTATCTATCCGAAACAGTGTAGCTCAAATGCAACAAAGCGGGAATGGGGAACAGCATTTCCATCGCGAAGCTACATTCTGTGGTTGGCATCACGCTTGCTTAGCCGGGAAAATTTGGGTAAATTCCCCCTTTTTCGGGGAGGCCTATGTTCAACAGCGGACGTTTTACGGTTGCTGTGATGATGATCATGATATAAGATGGTAAGTATCTCATATTTTAGGATGAATTAATTATATGTACGTACGGTTTCTGAAATGTTAATATGTGTTTATAGTTTTACTTTATGCACGTATTCCGTACTCAGTAAAAGAGAACAGCAATTTTCGCTTATCCCATCAGTTTGTTAGAAAATTTGATTTAAAAATAAGAAAATTAATCTAATAGGTCTAATATGTAATCCTCGTAGAGAAGTTACCTCCTAATTATGAAAAAAATATATTTTATATTTAGGGAGGTCTATGACCACATTACGAGTGTAGATAGGTTAAAAAAATGCGACATCTTCTACGTTTCCTTGCAGATAATGCCAGTTAGCTTAATCCATTGTCACCGTTATAATCCGATTACAAGCAGTGCCATGACATCAGGGTTGTATAGTCATGCATCCTGTTTGTGCTGGTCTGGAGATATCAACACAATTGACATTCAACTGACATGGCCAAAACGTGATCTGGCGTCATACAATTTACAAAGCACTTTAAATATGTATATACATATGTGTATACATATGTATATACATATATACTATAAAGTGTCCGTGTGATACCGGCAGAGTAGTATAGCACCTCCCCTTGTACCAGGTGTCGTAAAAGGCGACTGACGGTACCGGAACCGACAGATAATGGTATATCCATTTGAAACGGTGTAGCTCAAATGCAACCGGGCGGGGATGGGCAGCAGTATTCCCATCGCACGCTTTCCAAAAGCGATAATTATGAGCAAATACCCCCTTTCATAGGGAGGCTTGTGCCCAGCAGTGGACGTTATGCAGATGCTTGTGATGATGATGACTTTGATAGTAATTAAGTCATGTTTAGTGCAACTTCAGTTCTTTATCGTAGCATTCTTAGAACGTATAAATATATTATTGCACATAATTGCCGCGCTGGGCAGGCGTGGTGGCAATCGCATAGCGTAAGTTTCCGACGGGAAAATGCTGCCCATCCCTAAACTTATCAGTTATTCTGTTTTGAATATACCATCTGTCGTTTTGGTACCTCAGCTGCCTCTTACGACATCTTTTACAGGAACATATTCTACGTTGCGGGTAAGTAGAAAGTATTTTTAATTGTTATTTATCTATACATAGAAATATTATAAATCTGTAATGCCAAAATGATAACCTTAGGAATAGGCTGAAGGCTGAGTGAATTTTAATGAGACATTTATGACTGAGGTCGTGGAAATTAAATGATGGTACCAAAAACGTTGTTCAAAATCAATTTTAATGGGTATTAACAAGATAAATTTAAAATAGATGTATCGAACACAAGTCTGTGTCTGAAATTGTAATTTTAAATCTATTTTTGTATCATCAATATTGCACTACACATATGCAGGCGCCATCTATTATAAATAACTAGCTGTGCCCGCGAATTCGTCCGCGTGGAATAGTTTTTTTGGGTACCATACCTCTTTACATTAACTTAAATAAACTTTGAATGTCATGTTTATTTTCATCTCCCTTTTCGACCCCTTACAGCCCTTATTTTGAATTAATAAATAGGCTATGTCCTTTTTCAGGGTCTAAAGATTGTCTGTGCCAAATTTCATCAAAATCGGTTGAGAGGTTTAAGCGGGAAAGCGTAACACACAGACAGACAGAGTTACTTTCACATTTATAATATTACTAAGGATACTGTTCTAACAGAATATAATTAGTTGTTGCCTGTCACCTAACTGAAGCGTTTCATTTATAAGATAATACATAAAAGAATATAAACTGACTGGTCTGATGGCGGAGATGATAGTGATACTCTTGTGCGCCAAGTGGGTTCAATTGCCACCCAGATACATTTTATGATATTTATGTTTGTTCTGTGTCTGGGTGTTATATTTTATAAATATATAAAAAAATATATTTCTAATTCCTCTGTTGCCTAATATCCATAACACAACTGTTTATAGCGACTTATCAAAAAACAAATATAAAAAGATTTTGTTGAACAAAGCCCCCAAATTGACCCTCTAAAAACAAAAACAAAAGTACACTATCTGTCATCTTCCGTCATCATCACTCATTTCACAACGGCCTTGAGACTCAAAACATGCTCCAACTAGATTTATACCAGTTTACAATTACATAAAAATCTCTATACAAAATCGATTAACTGCGCATTATCTTGACAATGCAATAACGGTTTAAAATAATGTCGACAGAACACAAAAACAATAAATTAGTTAGAATTTACGGGCAGTGTTCACAATAAGCGGCCATGTTTATTCGCGCGAATCTAAGTGCAATGCTAAGTCACGACTCGTGGAGTTATAGTTTAACTTATGCAAAACCAAAGACGGATTATTAATACACATGTAAACAAAATCACATAATTATGCTAGCTTTAGTATCTTATTTAAAGAAAAAGGTATATATACGTATATACCAAACTACTGCCCTTAATTGTTGCGTGTTGGCAATCGCTGAGCGTAGCTTCTGCGACTAACCTCTGAACTAGGAAGCGCTGCAGCTTGGCGGCAATAATACACAACTCTTGCCTTATCGCCTGCGCGCCTATTGCAAGTGCATGTAAGAAAGGAGGTTTCTTGCCCATAATTGCCGCGCTGGGCAAACGTGTTGGCAATCGCAGAGCGCAGCTATCACGACGGGGATGCTGCTACCCATCCCCGCCTTGTACATTTGAGCTGCACTGTTTCGGATGGATATACCGCTATCTGTCGGTTTCGATGCCTCAGTCGCTTCTTACTGTAAGTCTTACAAATCTGGTTTAGGGGAGGTACTATTTTGCCGGTACCCCACGGCATATCTATGTATATAATACATGACGCAAAAACTTTTACTTTAAGGAAATTGCGCGTAAGTGTCATTTGGCATGGTCATAAAGTTAATGTAGAGAAGAGGTGTATAAAGCTATTATTTGAAGTTGTGCCCTGGTTCGTGCCCAACGTTGCACCGTGACCTGGCTATACCCACTGTAAGGTAGGAAATTGAACGAAACACTAAATGCTACAAAGAACGGATTGATCATTATCCAAACACCCTGGCACGACCATTAATGGAGAACCACAATAAAATGCGTAGATTAAAACGCAAAATACCTCAAGACCTAATCCAATCACAGTAGTATAACTGTATGTACAATGAGGATGTGACACAGGTCACATACCGAGCTCGTCAGTGTCAGCACCAACCAATATACTGCTGAATGTCCCACGAAGGAGACAGTTTCTCTTCTCTTTAGTTTAAATAAATAACTAAAAGAAAATTTAAAAAAATATATATATACGAGGTAGACGTCATACAAAGAGGTCTTCTGCGTCGACCTTCATAGCTATTTTGAACATATATAACTAAAATGTCTGATGATGATAAAAGTAAAAACCGTATAGGTCCAACAATAATTGTCAATATGAGCGTCCTTAAATTAACTAAGCTAGTGCCTTTAGAGGGGAAAGTAACCAGGCCAATTTCATAATACCACTTTCGATTTCCCTATTCAATTGGTATATCAGAAAGTAAGTGGTTACATGCTTTCATTACGTATTCATATCGTGTAGGCTTTTATAACAGGACGTAGGTATAGTTGGGAAGGCATAACTTGGCCGATCGACATTTTTGTCTTTTTTAGAAACGAATTCCACTAGAGAAGAACTTGCGAGAAGAAATGATGGTGATATAGCTCCAGTACCTTCCAGGGCTTTACAAATATATTATTAATAATAAAATAAATATGTGTGCCGTGAGGTACCGGCACACTTATTTATGCAGCACCAGGTGTCGTAAGAGGCGACTAAGGTACCAGAACCGACAGATGGCGGTAAACCCATCCCAAACAGTGCAGCTCAAATGCACAGGGCGGGGATGGGCATCAGCATCTCCGTCGTGATAGCTGCGCTCTGCGATTGCCAACACGTTTGCCCAGCGCGGCAATTATGGGCAATAAACCTCCTTTCTAACGTGCACTTCCAATAGGCGCGCAGGCGATAAGGTTATGTATTATTGCCGCCAAGCTGCAGCGCTTCCTAGTTCAGAGGTTAAAAGCAACAATGGAATTACTGGGTACGGACATAACGCGTTTTAAGCGCAAGGTTGGCGACGCAGTTTGATATAGCCTTAACGACCAGCATGAATAGGCTTTTTTGGCGCGTAGGTACCTACTTAAAATTATAACACATTGTAAACTTTATAAATACGTCTGTCTGTTACCCTTTCACAGCTTAACTAGTGAACCGGTGAAGGATATTACCAAATTTAGTTACCGGGAATGATCCTGCCACCGGGAAGGGTGGGGGGGGGGGCGTAACATGGAAGTCTCGTAAGGTTACCAGTAAATCATATGTATAGGTAGTCCACCTTATATCTGTCGCCCCATTAAAAGAGATACGCAAACCAGTATAACACGACTGCCAAAGAATAGGCGCGTGACTGTCGTATATTTGTTCAGACGACTCTTGTATATTATGTAAATTGCTTATTCACATTCCCCTGTTAATACTTATTAAATGTAACTCCATCGAGGAAGTGGGAGTAAAACCGGTTAACAGAATACTTGCTTTTCAATTTCTTCTTCAGCTCCTATCGTTCTTGCGGGAATTTTGCGGGAGTACTAAATCGCTCTCCGGGATTTAAGTTATGCGCATGCCAAATTTCATCAACATCGGCAAACCAATTAAGTCAATAAATCGTCACAAATAAACAGACGCACTTTCGCCTATATAATACTAGTAAGGTATAAGAAAGAAAGAAAAATATATTTATTGAACACACAACAAGAAAACAGGTGAATTATAATATCAAAAAGTTAAGCAAGAAAAGCTAGGTCATAGGATGGATGAAAGTAGAATGACAACAAATGACTGCACAAGTATATAGAGCGGAAGTAAATAGAACAGTTGTTATAGGACGACCTATGTGAATATATCTTAACCAGGTAGAAGAGTTATTAAAGAAGGGCCAGGTCAAAAGTACCAAGAAAAAACGAGCGTGAATGTAAGGACTAATAAATTAACAGTTAATTATAATAGTACTAGTACCTCTCTCTGTACCAGGTGTCGTAAGAGGCGACAGTCGTACTGGAACCGATAGATGGCGGTATACCCATCCAAAATAACGTAGCTTAAATGCACAGGACGGGGATGAGCAACAGCATCAGTGTCGCTGCGGTCTGCAATTGCCAGCACTAAATCTACCTTTCTTGGGGAGGCCTATGTCCAGCAATGGACTTCCGATGATTAAGTCAAACAAGGTTTAAATAGGGAATTGCAAACAGAAAGGTTCAATAACACGCTGCAAGCGGGCAGTTGTCGCGCCACCGACGGTATGTTTTCATAACGGCTGTGTGTTGTGACATGCTTGAATATTGTACTGTTCTGGGATTTGGGTGATGCTTAGGGCTGGCTGCGCAGGACCCATACCAATATTGGAAAGAATCAAAAATGTCTGTTTCTGCAATTTTCAATTATCATGGCTAAATAGATTTTAATTAAATTTAATATGAGAATAGCTTGGACCCAAGGGTATTTTTGATTCCGGACAAGTTTGACTGGCCTGATGGCGCAGATGGTAGTGATCCTATCTTATGCGCCACAGGTCATAGATTCGATCTAGGACATTAAATATATGATGAGTATTTAAGTATTACATTTCTAAATCCTCTGTTGTCTGATGTCTACGTATGATGTAACACGTCTCTCGAGGTTAAGCAATTTATCAAAGTCAGATATATTGTTATTTTAAAGGCCTATCATAAAACAAAGAAGATCTAAGAGTATCTATTTACTCATTAGATATAATTTGATTTTTCATATATTGATTTGAGCTATTTCCGATGGACATGCCGCCATCTGTCGGATCCGGGATCAGTCGCCTTTTACGACACCTGGTACAGAGAGAGGTACTATACTACTCCGCAGGTACCCCACGGCTTTGCGATGTGCGATATAGCGATAACACATTCATTAAATTCTGAGCAAGTTTGCAACCGGGGTTGCAAATGCTAATGGGATTTCCTTACTAATCGAGGTCTCGCGTGAGTGAACCCATTGAAACCAATCAGCTGGTACGAAACTAATAGATTTACTTGCTAAACATTTAAAACGAAAATAAATGATAACGATATATCCATTGTATCCAAGGTCGCTGCAGTTTGATAAAATATAATCGCAATGTTATCGAGTGCTATTGAGCGAGTGACATTTAATTGCGTCATTCGCTTGTTTTGTATTCGAGTGTTCAAGGAAGCTGCGATCTTTGTTTCACGAGCAGCAAGGCAAAAATATTGCACTTATCTACAGCAGCCAGATTCAAGGTCCACTAGGCACCAGCCACGCAGGTATCTATTGCTGACCTTGGCATGATGGACAAGTGACAGAGGATTCATTATCATTATATCGATGATGATGGATCCTTTGACATTTGACGGGCCCGATGGCGCAGATGGTAGTGATCCTGTCTTGTGCGTCATTGGTTGTGGGTTCAATCTCCACCCAGGACAAATATTCACATTATAATATTTATGTTTGTTTTGTGTCTGGGTGTTAAATATATGTATTCACTCTTCCATTTCTTCTATTGTCCGATGTCCGTAACACAAGTGCTTTAAGCGACTTAATATCGTAACTCAAAAATATCATCATCAAAATTAGTCCTGGATGGGTAGGTATCGAACCTACGACCCTCAGCACACAAGATAGGATCACTACCATCTCCATCGGGCCCGTCAAATTTGGTCCCTTAGATTTATATAGAGAATTGGACCCAAAATATGTAAGAACTCAATGCGGCAGCCCTAGCAGTCACAGGAAGACGCGTAGGTCGTGTGTCGGCGCGCGCTAAGCCAGGAATTATAAAAACCAAGATGGCGCCAGTTTTTGTTTAACCTCTGAGGTAAGACCTCAGGCATTGTATAGGATTACATCACGGTGGAAGGATGTCCTTGCATATTTACTATTTTGGGAGTAATCCGGACCAATAGCAGATAGACCATCAATCTTTGTCACAGATTAATTATTGAGATGAGTATATATGAGATATATATATATATGAGATTGAGAAAACAAATTTAAAGCGACCAATTGTCGATTCAAATTTGTTTTATAAGAAACATTTTATCTTTTTATGTAATAACTATCGGCGCCTCGCGGTTTCACCCGCGTTAAGGTGTAAAATAATAGAATAAATAGAAGAATAAACGAGTGGGTATAAAAGGACTAATGCGAGCAAGGGAAGCGAGAGAGGTATGCCAAGATCGTAACAAGTGGAGATCCATAGTCTCTGTCCACCCCGATGAGACGCAGACGTTATGTATGTATATAAACTGTAGATCTTTCATATATACTCTGCCCCCCCCCCCTCCTCTTTTATCCCTCTATATTATTTTCGAAAAAATACTTCACACGTGTTCCATGACTTTTAATGAAGAACCTTTATGATAAATAAATTCAAATAACTTCAATACCAAGTCTTGTAGGTGGGTATTTACAAAATTATTTCTTAGTGCGTTTATAAAAGGAATCCACGTGCAAAATATCATGTTTCTAAGACTTCATAGTCTAGGCCTGGCATTGATTTCAGTCAGTAAACCGACTTAAAAAAGGAGATTCTAGTTAAATAAATTTGAAATAATTTATTTAAATCCTAAAGACACAGCGAAAATTGCCACCATACGAGTTAATGTTAATACGAGATTGTATTAAGTTTCATCGTCATCACTGCTGGACATAGGCCCCCCAAAGAAAAGGAGAATTTTGCCCATAATTGCCGCGCTGGGCAAGCATGTTGGCAATCGGGGAGCGCAGCTTTCTCGACATGGATACTGCTGCCCATCTCCGCCCAATGCATTTGAGCTACACTGTCTTGTGTATATACCGCCATCTATCGGCTCTAGTACCTTGCAACACCTGGTACAGAGTGAACGTAAGAAAATCGAATATACAATAAATCAATGCAATGTATTTAACTTTCTACGATAAAGAAATGATAAGTATTTCTATTAAAGCTCGCAGTTATTACTTTTTCTTTATTTGTTTTCTACATGCTGATCTAGTAATCGAGTGGTAATCGATCATGTCAGTTACGAGCTCTCGATTACACACCATCGACTCCCACAGACCAACAATTAATCATAACACTAAACCTTTCTATCAACGGATTTCGTAATGAATTTAAACTGAAGAGATTCTTAAGATCATGCAAGATATAATTCTGCTATTAATATGCCGATTTGTTTTTTATTTTTATTACTAGGTGTCCCGACAGACGCTGTCATGTCTTAAATTTAGATATAGACTATCTCTTAAGTTGGAATAAAAGGTACACAGTTAGAAAAAAATAAAATTCGTTTTGATTAGTTAAGTTCAATTTTATTTATATAATATATTATTTTTATAGCATAATATAAGTAATAATTTAATACTTATATATTTAATTTTTATATTTATATATAACTATTAATATATTTTTATTTTTATAAACGATTCGCCCGGCTTTGTACGGGTGCAATAAGGATAAAAATGGTTATTGTAGATTATCACTAAGAGATGGACACATGTCACTGCGGACTTTTTTGTAGATCTTTTTACGGTGTAACCTCTAAATCATAGTGATGAAGATAAGAAATATAAATGATAGGTTTTTTTGTTAATCGCTGATTAGGCTTTTCATTGATGATTTTTTTTCTAAAATCTTCCCACTACATTTTGAGTTTATTCGTACAAATAAACATTTTTTGAATAAAGTGATTTCGCAAATTCCCTATTTTTTTTCTAAGATAGAGAGACAAGTTACTGCTGTCTGTCTGTCAGTGTAAGTCCCATTCAATTATGTCCAGTCGATTTTATAGACCAGCTGGCGCAAACAGAAATAAATTTTAACTAATTTTTAGGTACCTTTATAGGTACTCTCATATGTGATGGGTCCGATGGCGCAGATGCTAGTGATCCTATCTTATGCGCCTAAGGTCGTGGGATCGATTCCCTACTCGGGACAAATATTTATATGTATATTTGTGTTTGTTCTATATCTGGGTGTTATAAATATCTATTTAAGTATTATATTTGTGATTCCTCAGTTTACTGGCGTCCGTAACGCAAGTGCAACTTGTCTTAGTGTCGGTCAATGTATGAGATGTTGTGTGAATGTAAATACATGTACTTAAGATTCAAGCTGATAATGTGGAATTAGACATTTTAACTATTTTTCCATGTAAAGATTAAGCATCATGGAATGAACCAGAGTTTTTTCTAGAAACATCGGAACCCAAAAACTATGCCGGAACCGGAATATCGGTCGCTGTAATTTCACCTCACCTGTCCGATTATGTAATAGGTGTACAAAATAATAGTGACAAATAGACAACAATAGTGATGTGCCACCCGGCAAAGGTGATCAAGTGACACGGTATCGCTTTGATCTCAACCTGCGTGAATGGATTGTTGCGCTGCCAGTTTCTCTGCAGAGAAACGCTCTCATGTCGGGCCACAACACCACCTGCTACCGTTCATTTTATTCATATCCACCTGACTGCAAGATAAGTAGCTTAAAGCACTTATGTTACGGATATCAGACAACGGAGGTATTACATATATTATACCTAGATGCATATATTTAATACCTACACACAGAACAAACCTAGCCGTGAGGAACTGGCAGATAGATTAGTATCTCCTTCTGTACCAGATGTCGTAATAAACGACTAAGGTACCAGAATCGACAGATCCAGAACCCCGTCGCGAAAGCTGCACTCTGCGATTGCCAACACGCATGCCCAGCGCGGCAATTCGGGGCAAAAATTTCCCAATTCTAGGGGAGGCCTGTGCCTAGCAGTAAACTTCCAATGGCTGTAATGATGATATAACTCTTGGCGGTATATTCAATCGTTCAATCAGTGAAGTATTATATGATTGATTGGTATTATTTTACGATCAATTTATTATTATTTGCCAGCGGATGTAAAAGTGTCTAGAAAGTGAAAATGCAGTAAAGTTGGCCAGTAAATGGTGATATAAACATATAAAACACTTATTACTTTCATTTAATAGGCATCAGTAAATTATCTTTAACCGTTGTACTATTATGTTTGCTATGACGAGCTGGTCAAATTCATTTACTTCTTAAAGAGTCACATCATCCTTACTAATATTATAAATGTGAAAGTAACTCTGTCTGTCTGTCTGTCTGTTTGTTACGCTTTCCCGCTTTAACTGCTCAACCGATATTGATGAAATTTGGCACAGACAATCTTTAGACCATGAAAAAGGACATAGCCTATTTTTTTTCGAAATAATGGTTGTAAGGGGTCGAAAAGAGGGATGAAAAGTTGTATAGAAGTATCGTTACTTTTAGAGGTAGAAACTTGAAACTTATTTTTCAGGCCATTCATTCGATATAAATAAACATGACATTCAATGTTTATATAAGTTAAGGTAAAGAGGTATAGTACCCAAAAAAACTATTACACGCGGACGAAGTCGCGGGCACAGCTAGTATAATATATAGGCCTTTTTGATGGTAACTGCCCCTTTGAACAGGCGTAGATGCTATCGCATAGCATAGAGATTCTCTATAGGGATGTTGTTCCAACTCCCCGTACCTACAGCATTTAAGTTACCCTGTCTCAGATTGATATACCATCTGTATGCGGTACGCGCATGTGCTGGTAGGTGTTTGCTGAGCAAATACTTTCAACTTTCTACTTAATTTCTTCACCAACTTCATTGACCTTGTTATCAATTAAGTTTACTACTTAATGTACTTACTGCATGTCGAATGTATTCTTGAAAACTTTATATTTTATATAATACTATAGACCAAAGTAACTTCCCGCTGTCTGTATGTCCCTATCTATGCTTAGATCTCTATAAGACCGCAAAGACTTTTGATGTATTTTTTTTTAATAAGCACGATTTAATAACTATATTACAAGCATATTATAGTGAAAAATACCGATAAATTTCAGAATCTTCTTATGTGATGTCGTAAATAAACACATTTTATGCGGTTACATTACAAACACTGAAACTGACGAGATAAATTAAGATAATGTACTACAGTATTTGTTATTGTACACTTTAAAAAGGTCTATAAATATCCGCGATGGTATAGGTCTATCTCTTTGGGACAAACCACAAAAACCGTCTTTTATTCACATTGCACCCATGCGAAGCCGGGGAGGGTCGCCAATAAAATTTAAATTATAATCAGCCGGATACGGATGTCAATGAGCATTATGATTCCAGATACATAGACCACTAATTTATAAATTATCATCATAACTGTATGACGTTCACTGAGATTTTCCTAAGCGATTCTGCAGTTACAATAAAGTCGTCTATCCGCCGTACAGATGGACGTCCAACGCTACGTTTGCCGATACGTGGTCTCCCACAACCTTCTAATAAACTGCATAAGAATATTATCAATCGAAAATCGTAGTGTGAGATTCATTCTGACCAATCACCTCGAGGCATTGTGTTAAACAAGTTACAGAACCGTTCGCACCTCCGCTCTCATGGCCCCAATTAAATCGGAGCATTGTATGCAGATGTGCGGATGGCGAAAGCTCCACGGGAATCGAACCGGCAAGCCTCTCCCTGCGCCAACAGGGGCAATAGCATTTCACTAATTATAAAATGTATGCAGATTGTTATAGTCGAATGTACTGACTGGTTTTACTCTTGATAATTGAGTCGGTGAGTTTGCATATCAAATTATCCGTTATAGTAAGTGATAATTATTTTTATAACTGTTACAATTACAAGATGGCTGCCGGTATCTTTATAACTTTATACGTTACAATATATAAGCCCTGAGGTACTGGCAGAGTAGAATAACCATCCGAAACAATACAGTTCAAATGCACAGGGCGGGGATGGGCAGCAGCATCCCCATCGCTAAAGCTGCGCTCTGCGATCGCCAACAAGCTTGCCCAGCATGGCAATTATGGGCAAAATTCCCCCTTTTTCGAGGAGGCCTTTGTCCAGCAGTGGACTTCTAATGGCTGGTATGATGATGATGATGATGATATATACATAAAGCGAGAACTTTGAACCTTTCTTAAAGGAAATATCGCAAACGGATGTATGTGAAATTAAACAGAGTTGAATTTAACACGGATAAGCTATTGTTTTTATACACAACTGCATAGAATTGATTTAAGTTAACATTACATATACATCTTTATAAATAACACAAGATACTCAAAATATGAATTGTCTATTAACGGGTCCGATGGCGCAGAGGTCCTATATTGTGCGCCAAAGGCCGTTGGTTCAATCTCCACCGTGGACATACATACATATAATATTTATGATAGTTTTGTGTCTGGGTGTTAAATATATATATTTAAGTAGAATATTTGTGATTTCTCTAATGTCTGTCCGCAACATAAGTTCTTTAAGCGTTCTTCAATTGGGAACCGAACCCACAACCTTTGGCTCATAAGATAGGATCACTAGCATCTGCGCCATTTGGCCCGTCGTATTTACAGATAATTCAATAACTCGGTGTCGTATTTAGTAACATTAAGCAGTATACAATTTCAAGTTACGTGAATGATTAGTATATATCCACTCACTTTGGAATCGAATGTATATATAATGTAATATAATTATATAAAGATTGGAAGCCTTTTACAGGCTGTTAAGTCATACCGTTATGTGGCCGGCGAATGGATCGACTGGGTGCGGTTGTTCACCAGGATCTGTCATTGTAGCTGCATTGGTCAGTTTTGGTGTTCAATTATGCAAGTCGCACAACATCTCATACATTGACTTGACCCCAATCATTAAAAAAAATATTAAATCTATCTTATAATCTAGGTGTGTTGTCTTAATTATGTTACCCCAGTTACTTGACGATAAAAGATAAATCTCACGCAAAAGTTGGTCTGCATTGGTACTTCAGTCTCACCTTTATCTACCGCCAAATAGTGTTTTCGCATTACTGTGTTCCGATTTGAAGGGTGAGATAGGCAGTGAATCTACTAGGTAATGTGGCATAATATCCTCAAGTCACAAGGTTGGCAACGCGTTAGTGATATCCTTGTGATAACACGAGCGTCTATAAGCTGTGACGGTTACTGTATGCTTGTTTGTCGACCTGGTCTAAAAAAATCGGTGTTACGGATACCAAATAACAGAAGAATTGCAATCATAATACTTGAATACATATTAAACACTCAGAAACGGAACAAACGCAAATATATGAAGTAAACTTAGTTGTAAGACCCGTCCTCCAGTGATAGTCGTCTAGTAATAAGATAGGCTTGCTGAACGATGACGAATGCCTATTCTAAAGTGCCTGTTAGGCCTAATTGAATAAAAATTGATCGTTTTAGGGATCGAACCCACGACTATTGGTGCTAAAGATAAAATCAAAACAAGATGGCGCTATCGACCCGTCTTTATAGCACAGACCTAGTTATCGTGATATTTGATACAAATAGTAAATACCGTTTTATCGTGTCAGAAACTAGTTGAATGTTACACGCGTCTGTATTAAACAGTGCATTCGTTATTTATTGCACTAACGAATGTATCGTGTTACACAACGCGTAAAGACACTGTTTATAGATGTGGAATTTTGGTAGCACATACTTGTTGGTGTTAGGTGTTTGTGAGCGTGCGTTTCTTACGGCCAGGTCCTTTGTATCAATATATCTGTGAACATGGTATTGAATGGTCAAGTGGTTAAATTGGTATTGTGTTTAGGAAAGTTTATGTGTGATCCAGTTCTTTAATAAAAACCTCTTGCGATTTAGCTGCAGGATCCCGCTTTGCGAAAATTTAACCTAACGTATATTCGAGGCCTAATTTTCGAAACGTTCCCATTCATATTACATGGTAATATATACATATATATATAAATTAGAGTGTTTGTTTGTAATATTAAAATAGCCACTTTCTACTACGACTAATAGGAGCGAAAAATATAAGTTTTAAGGAGATAATGCTGCCTAAAGACACTATTTTATGCGGACGAAGCGTGCACAACTAGCAACATATAACATTTAAATTTTCAATAAATTTTCAATAAATAAATTAAGACGTAGTATATAATATTTTAACTTTTTACTTTTTCCCGCACTAATACATGACCGAAGTCGAAATAACATAATTATTATGTTATTTCGACTGCTGCTGCCTGTCATTGCTTTTTGAACATTATATATGTATTCACTCTTATAAAAGTAGGTGAAACCGTATTAGAGCATATTTTAAACATAATAAAAAATAATTGAATAATAAACAACATTGAATTTAATTTAATTACGTACACTTATAATAATCTTTTATTACATACTTTATTTTACAATATAGAATATCCGGTGGAAGATTAACTGAATACGAATAACAATTATAAAATGTACAACACTAATGACCTTAACAAGGCCTGTGACGTCACAACAATTCTGTTATTTTGAACTGTATTATATAAATGATAACAAACAAAATATAACAATTAACATTAACGAGTTGATAGGTCGATCTACTATTGCAATAAAGATTAGGTATCTGATCAAATGAAATGTTGCTGCATATCCCCGCTCATTGCATTTCAGTTATTACTATTTGACGGTCTTATTGTTTACACCCTTCTGCCACGAGATGAAGAACTCTACGAAAATTATAGACCGAATGTAAACAACAGTTCCATCTCTTTTTTTATTTCTCATTTTGCAATTTCCAGCAAAATTACTAAGTACAGATTTATATAATATTAGCAGTGCCCGCGACTTCGTCCGCGTATAAAAGTAACTTTGGGGGGTATAGTAACTATCAGAATTTATTTTAAAACGGATCACGAATTATTTAAAAACAAAATATAGTCTATAGCCTTCCTGTATAAATAGACTATCTAACACTGAATGTATTTTAAATCAGACCAGCAGTTCTTTAGTTTAGCGCGTTCAAACAAACAAACATGTAAATAAACTTTTTATAAGCTTCATAATATAATAATATAGTATAGATAGTTCATATTACTGATATAATCATATAAAACGGTTTGTCCCGACTTATTTAGAATATTAACTTTGCTTTTGTAAAGTTAATTAATTCAATTAAAAATTAGCGTATCAACTAATATTAAATATGCAGTTAAGACAATGTTACGCTATGTTACTACAAATGTAGATATTGCTATTTATTTCTAAACGCAATCACGTGGCAACACTGTCCGCCAACATGGCGTATTATTATCAGCTGATAAGATAATTCGCGCGCTGATAACGAACGTTGGCGTTCTCTTCCTAGTTCAAAATAACATAGATTTCGTTACGTCGATCGATACGTCGCATTAATCGTAAATGAAAGATAGTTTAATATTTCCGGCTGTATACATTCCATTCTAATCACATTTTCGTCGTATTTGTTATTGTCAAACTAGTCATTCAACTATTTTGATATACAAATACATATTTTTTCAATCTACGCTGTTATTGTCAAAAGGAATGGTTTGTAATAAAGAATAAGCTGAAAAACCTGGTTCAAAAATGCTTTTACCAATAGAAAGTTAAATGATTACCAAGAAACATAAGCTATAACATTCCTATCCGCTGCTAATTATACGCGTACCTAGAGTTATGCACTAAGTATTGTCAGCGTCTTGGAAATTTTGCAATAGACAAACTAAAACATATTGCCATGGGATGTGGTCATTTTCCCATGTGGTTCATTGACCTTTAACACCATTTTTTACTTCGGTAGTGTAAATACGAGTTAAAATATATATTTTTTGGAAAAGTATTACCTACTCGAATACTAGTTTTGAGTACGTTTTTATTATTTGCATAGATAAGACATTGTTGAATCGGAACCCATGAATGAATTCAATTTTGAATTGCTCTTTCAAAAGTGATAACATCAAATAGTCGTGACTTAAACACAGGGACGGATGAATAAGAAAGACATCATGTAACTTACATTCAGTTGGTAATGATACAATGAATTACTCTCGCGTTTCTAATTATTATACTTATTATATTCCTACTTTTGAGTCCGTTTAGATATGCCGGCTTTTATTTATTAGAACAAGTCTACAAACAAGCATTCAGTCCGCGTGATATAACGCGTTACTTCAGCCTATAGACGCTTGTATATAATATCTAATTGTATATAATAGCTAATATCACAAGGATATCACTAACGCGTGGCCAACCTTGTGACTTGATGATATTATGTCACATTACCCACTAAATTCTCAGGCTCTCTCACCCTGTACACCGGAACACAGAAATGCGAACACTGTGGCGGTAGAAATAGGTGAGACTGAGGTACCAATGCAGACGACGTAATAACTGTGGCAATATAATTAAGACAACACAGCTAGATTGAATATTTTTTAGATTATTGTAATATCGTCTTTTCAATGTTTATCTATTTGAAGTCGGTCAACTCCGTGACTACGGCCTGGATTTCCCTATATACGTATATTAACAATTCACTATTTTGACGGGGCCTTATGGCACTGATGGTAGTGGTCCCAATTTGTGCGCCACGGGTCGTGTGTTCGATTCCCAAGTAGGACAAATATTTGCATGTTGAATATTTGTACTTGTTCTCTGTAGTCTGTAACACAAATGCTTACACGATAAGTCAGGTCAATGCAGGTGACGTTGTGTGAATATGTTTACAAAAAAATTTAAAGTAAGTGTGTATGTGTGATAATTGTAAGAATAAGAAAAATAAAGAACTAATAGATTATTATTATAATACGTATATTAACAATTGAAATCTGACATTATATTTGTATTAATTTTTGTGTTATCCAATTGGCATGATGATATTCATTGCTGGAAGGTGTTCTATGTTACCTACCAGATCAATCGGCGAAAAAAGGCAATCGCAGAGCGCAACTTTCGCGACGGGGATGCTGCTGACCACTCCAGCCCTATGCTTTTGAACTTTACTGTTGCGGATGGATTTACCGCCATCTGTCGGTTCTGGTACCTTAGTCGCCTCTTACGACACCTGGTACAGGGCGTGTACTATTTTACTCTGCCGGTAAATACGGCCGGTGGGTTGCTAGTCAATAATAAAATATAAATTCATACTCAAGTTGACTGCTTCAGTCCATAGCAACGGCCTGTATTGACAGCATTAGAAAAGTCACATGCTAGTTGCCATTTATCTTGTAAAGTATCAGCTCCATATTAAGGGTCGTGACGTCACGAGATGGTCGGGTCACCCACCTCGGCTACCACCAGCACCGTGGGAACTGCGGTCGTTTTATCGCCGATCTAACGACTTCACTAGTTAGCATTTTAAGAGATGCATAGTTAGACAAACATTTTAGCAGTAGGTTACATCTAGTATTTTATCTTTGTAATAAATTCTTACAACATCTCATGCATTGACCTGACTCCGTGGTAAGTTGTAACTCCGTGGCAACACTTGTGTTACGGACGCCAGAAAACTGAGGAATCACAATATACTACTTAAATACATATAAGACAGAGAACAAATACAAATATCATCATATAAATATTTGTCCTGGGTGAGAATTGAACCCACAACCTTTAACGCACAAGATTGGATCGCTACCATCTGCACCATCGGGCCTAAATAACATCGAAAGTCTGATTTAGAGCATTGTTCGAACGAGTAAAAGCCTTCCATAATTATTTTCGCAATGATTTTCAAATATTTGTAAGGATTTAAATGGCAACTATCATTAACTTCATTATGCATCAGAAAAATATGTATGTTACAATGTATAAATGCCGTGTGGTACACGGCATTTATAGCAGAGTAGAATAGTACCTCACCCTCACTAGTTGCACGGCACGGAAAATATGTTATTTTATGTTTTAATCTCATAGGAATAAATCCACTAAACGGTGCATTATTAAAAGTGTAGTCAAAGACTTTCTTTTTAATCCTAAAATTTAAGCCTAGTGCTAAAACACAACTACGAATGGCAAGACCTTTAATAAGGAGTAAAAATACAGATTAATGTTTCTGGTCTACATAATATTTTCTTTAATTTAATCAAGGCTGCGGGGTACTGGCAGTGTGAAACAATACCTCCCTCTGTATCAGGTGTCTGAAAAGGCGACTAAGGTACCACAATCGACAGATGGCGGTATATCCATCAGAATAAGTGATCGGCAGGATCCTCATTACAAAAGCTACGCTCTACGATAACCAACACACGAACCCAGCGAGGCAATTGTGGGTAAAATTCATCATTTCTTGAGGAGGCCTATGCCCAGCATTGGACTTGAAATTAATGGTATTGGGAAGTGGCAACAATTTAGCAATCAAGCAAGTCGCAATAATTGTCCACAAAATAAAATTAACCGTGTAAAAACAGATTGCTCTCAATATCAACATACTATACACTCATACACTGATATAGCCTGGCAAATGGCATAAAAGGTCGCTCCATTAATAAACATTAGATAAATGCCAACATTCAGATCAAATAAATGGTTATGTGCTTGCGACTTATCTACTTATTGCATTCTCTCACGTACATAATTTACTTAGTGGGTACATATTATATCATGCTTAGGTAATAGCGAAATGCCAATCTACTTGAGAATATTATGCCATACGCAAAATGACTCATTAATCGGTAATTTCACATTTCAAACTCTCGAAATTTACACACAGCTCGGCGAAATATATGGATACGATATTTATTAACACTTTATTCAAAGCCCATGACTGAACCTGATGACCCTGTAAGATCATGAGTTATCTAACATATGTAATTTAGGCTAACCTTAAACTAGTCTGGCGGCATCAGACAGAATTAAAAACTAAGTTATAACTAAGTTTCTAAACAGGTTCATTACGCGACTCACCAGAAAGGGACCTGCAAGTATTTCTTACAACTATTGTAAGAAGTCTACCTTGTCTTTATCTTTTAGGTAAAATTTAAGAACTAATTTGCGAAACTATGAAACTTGTGTTGCTGGTTTGGTGCTCGAGATATAAATAAGCAATATACATTATTATTTTGCACACACTTGTAGAGGAACCCATCATAGTCACGTAGCGTCGACAGGTTTCTCAATTTTCGATTGTCTAAAAAACGTTTGCACGAAGGTCTGATACCTTCGTGCAAACGTTTTCCACCGGGATGCGCAGAGAATATTCATTTTAATTTTTTTGGATCTCAAACATAATTTTTTTGTCAAAAATAAACATATTGTCTTGTCCATTTCTATTCTAATAAAATAAAGAGGAACGGTTTTAATATTTGTTTGTTAAAGTTTAACTCGAAAACAGAAAACTGCAGTTCTCAGAGTTCACAGAGTTAACAGATCGTTTGTATAGGTATCACATAAAAAAAATAGATACTGATACCCTACCTGAAGCAGAATTATACAAACAAGATTTGTATTTTTGTACGTTAAACTTAAGAAAAAAAAATAAAAAAAACCCTATTGGAAAGTCACATTATCAAAGAGCATCGTAAGCCGAGAGGTACCGACAGAGTACAATAGTACCTCCCTTGTACGTAGGTAGTTGATACGCACAGGGCTTAGAATGTAAAACGTTTAGTTTTTATTTCTAAACTAAGTCATAATTATTAGCATACAAAAATATTACGAACAGTCATGTTCTAAAAAAAACATCAGTATCCACAAGTCGAAAGTGGAGACAACGATCAGTTCCATTTATCTGGATTGAGATAAATGACGAAATTAATTGAAATTATATTTAAATACATTATGCGATTTCACATGTTATCAACATAATTTTGTTTCCCTGATATATTGATATCTTGGTAATTTTAACAGCTGCAATTTATGTAGAAAGTAGTAAGAAATTTAATTTTTTACTACTTTCTTTTTACATTGCATACATGTTCCTTGTTTCTCATACATATTTTTTCTTTTTTGTATTTTGAAAAATGCGTTGATTATCGTTTGTTACAAGGGTCGCGGGTTTGACTGACATATCACTAACATTATTCGTGCTGATCCTGGGTGTAAGTATATTCGCTATATAATTTTTATAGCATAATACAAAACAAGACTTAAGTTTTAAAAAAAGTAATGCATGTAGGTTCCTAAGTACATTTGCTACAGTTTCTTGCCATATTATTTATTCCAGATTTCGAGACTAGCGGGAATTAAAAATATTATTGATGAGTTATCGTATCTCTTGATATTGTACATTCCCTTCATTAAACAATCAAAGCATTTCTTTAATGGTATTTATCGAAGCGTCGAATGTATCTTAAATAATAGAGTGTTGGCATAAAAAATCTAAACATAGCAGGAAATTAGACGACCAACCGTATGAGTCACAAAACTAAAGGTGCACCTAGAAAGCTGCAGTTTGGCATACGGCGTTCAATGTCAAAGGCTCGGCGAGCGTCGGCCGGTGACCTCCGTTGGTGTGCAGGTTTGTAGGGATCACCGGCTGGCCGCATTCCCGGGATACGCCCGGACTCGTGCGATTATACTCGTTATTTTCATACAGTTAATGGCAAGTCATATGATTTCAATTAGAATAAAAACTGCTAATTTCAAAGCTAGAACAACAGTAAAAAAAAACGATCAATTAAAAAAAATAGCAAACATAACTATGGTGGGATTATTATAGTTATTTCCGAGTCGAAAATTACTTGTTTATTAAGAGTATATTGAAGGATAGTTTTGTGCGCAATTTTGACTTTGCCAAGTCCCTGCTTACCTTCACCATCGTAACGTACCGATTCAAAAATATTACGTATAATAAATAGTACCTAGATGTTAATAGTAGATATTTATATTAATGTTTGTTACTAAATGCGAAATGGTTTATTAAAGCTAACAACACGGTTGGATTCGAATTCCTCATGTCGTGGTCACTCAGTGCAGCGTAGTAACAGCTAGGTAAACTGGTCGGGCGCCACTCGATTCATCCTTAAGATCCTGTTCGGTGGCTTTGAGAAGTTCCGTGTTCACTGCCCGGCCGTGGAAGCTGAACGGAATCGCGGCCGGCTACATGCAATTTTTTTTTTAAATTTAATATAAATAGACATGCCCTCTTTAAGGTGATAAGAAAAGATCATATCATTACTAAACGACTCTAAGTCCAAAGTTATATATACGTTTGTGTATTTTTCCTTAAACAATCGAATCATACTAACGCAACATTGTCTCGAAGTTGCATTACGTATTCAGAAAGTATGACCCTCAGACATATTGTGAGATGCAAAAATGCAAACCGATCTAAATTTGAAAATTGTATGCGGCCCCAGGAACCCGCCTACTTCAAAAGCAGTCTGATTCAACAAAATAAATGCATAACTGCTAATTTTTGAACCAAGACCGTACCGTTAAAGTTCACCATGAAACAACTAAACACCATAACAAAATGCTACTCACCGAATAACCCGATAGAATCGACGGCAAATCCGACACGACTAAAGTTCCGTTAATACGAGTTTTACAAGTGATTTTAGTTCAAAACCACTTAAAAACCCAACTAAATCCAAATTGACCGGTGTTTACACTTTATATTGGCACTTATCACTGCAGAATGCACTATCACGGATTTTTTACTCACTGTACCGAAATACGTTTACGTTTTTCGTAAGGAGTAGGCTGTGGAGACGTTGAAAATAACAACACGTCCAGTTACGACGGCGTATGACGCGATACTAGCGCTCGATCGCGAACGCGACACGGTCGCAAAGCGAATCTAATTTAATCAACAGAATTACTTTTTCTATCAGTGAGATAAATTATTTTATTCAAATGGCTTCATTTTAAATATAGAATGTATTATAATAGTTTGCGAATTGTAATTGAATGATTTATGAAAAAAAGTGTAATATTTTGTTGTATGTTCACATACATACTACAAGCAAATTAGATGACCCACGATAAAATACTTGCTATGGAATTACCTACCTACGCTAACTAGCGAAAACCCATGACTTCGTCTGCGTACATAATAGGTATATCGTCATTAAAATCCATTCTGTGTTTCTTAGGTCAATCATTAATAATTATTATCTATCTTTGCTACGTATTAATGTTCGCGTTTATAATTTTAGGTATCAAAAGTGATGCTAAAGACTGACCTCATACTAAAGTCGACTGCATTGGTACTTTACTATTTCTACCGCCAAAAACCACGTGTTTGCATTGCTTTCTTCTGGTTTGAAGGGCGAGAGAAGCAGGTAAATTACCGGGTACTGTGACATACGATTTTAATGTCACAAGGTTGGTAATGCGCTAGTGATATCCTTGTGATAATATGAGCGTCTACAGGTTGCGGTTACAATTACTATCACGTGTTTGTCGACTAAAAAAAAACAAAAGTACGTATGTGTGTATAAATTAGTGTAAAACTAAGAATACATTGATAGGAATACTCAAGTCTTTAATATTTTTTTCTCGCACATTCTAATGCTATCTTCCATAATTAGATTCAATCCAAAAAAAGTGACGATAGTAAAATTTGGTTACCAATACAGTTTATATATATTATTTTTATTTACACCTATTTCTACCTGTTGCCGTTTCGATATAAAGAAGTTGAATGCAAGTTTTTTTTTGCGTTAAGCAGGTAAAACGGGTAGACACAGCAGGTGTTTGAAGACTTTAGTAAAAAATAAAAAATAACGCTGCTCCTTCTTACGAAGACCAAAATAACTTTATTAAGATATTATTTTTAAAAATAGACACATAAATGTAGGTACTTGGATAGTCTATTTACTTTTCTATTACAAAATCCAGTAGGGCAACACTTGTATTCTAAAACAGAAAGAAAACAAAAAACATACATTTTTCCGACTTTGCACTATTGTGTGAGTCAGAAAGGTCAACAAGGTCACATTCTCAGCGCAAGCTGCAACGTTTCCCTTCGCTCCAGCGCTGGTTTTGAAGTCTATAGAAGTAAAAGGGTTCAAAAACATACAGACGTACACACTTTTGGATTTCATAATTGCTGAAGAAATATTAAGTTATGTAAATTATTAAACTTAGAAAGTAAAAAACAGCTTTAAGATAAGCTAACTCTCATGATCTCGCAGGTTCATCAGGGTCAACAGTATTATAAAAATAATGGAATCTAGTACTTCCTATTATGAAGATATTCATCATCAACATCATCGTAGTAGCCGTAGAAGAACGTCCACTGCGTAACACAGGCCCCCCCAAAAAAAGAGGAAATTTGCCCATAATTGCGACCAGCGGCGTAGCTACCTAGGGACTAGGCGGGGCAGTGCCCCGGGGCCCTCAAGTTCGGGGGGCCCTCGAATCCTTACCTGAAGTCTCGATCGTACTGAACTTTTGGTAGTTTCTCCCATTTTCAAAATAAATATTACATGTTGCAACACTACTTAATCATAACAACTCAGTTGATAGAAATTTAAAAGTTATGCCTAAGGAATACCCCTAAATAAGTTATTTCTGTAGGTTGGCAGTATTGTCAATTCGAAGGATATGAGCGTTTTATTATTCATCG
Source organism: Heortia vitessoides (assembly GCA_020976665.1). Taxonomy (NCBI): domain Eukaryota; kingdom Metazoa; phylum Arthropoda; class Insecta; order Lepidoptera; family Crambidae; genus Heortia; species Heortia vitessoides. Next base: position 985,791 of record JACJUM010002929.1, read on the forward strand.
ATGTGCGTTTTATTATGAATTCGAGTTAAGACTTCTTTTTTGAAAACGGTTAAAAATTATTATTGTATTAGGAGTACGATAATGTCAATGAACTTTTTTTAAAAGAACTTTTTGTGAAAACTAAACCTAGGAAAAAATTGTAAATATAATTGTTATTTAGTCAGTTGATAGGCCCGACCTTTATATAATAAACCCTTGAATATTCTCTATTTCGTTTTATTATCCAAACCAAGATTACGTAGATATTAATTGTAGTGTATGTTGTTTACTGTCTAGTTTATTTTTATTACCTGACCTGCAGTGCACAAAAAAGAGCTTAAAGTTGCTTATCATTTTTAAAGTATTTGTATATTTCATGTTTTTATTTGATAAAACCTAACTGTTAAACACCCAAAGGACAGTCTGGCAGATATGGCGGATGCGAGAAAGATAAAGAATGAGGAATAAAAGTACGAGAGGCATAAATCATAGAACTGGAATGTAAGTGGACTAGATTAGAATAGACGCAAAGGTCATATAAAAAAAAATGTTTACCCCCCTATTAGCAGTGGGGCCCCATTTTTTTATTTGCCCCAGGGCCCTTGTTTACCTAGCTACGCCACTGATTGCCACGCTGGGCAATCGCAGAGCGTAACTTCGTAACTGGGATGCTGCTATCAATTCCTGCCCTGTTGCATTTGGAGTGCGCTGTTTCGGCTCTTACGACACCTGGTATAAAGCCTCCCTTTGTACTATTTGATATACTATTGTTTTTATTTATTAAAATTCTGATGATTCGAAAGTGCGTAGTTTATTGTTTTTTTATTAGAATGCAGATGCAATCGGGCTACTTTACCCCCCCCCCCCCCCCACACACACAGGTGGTGGTGCCGTCAAAAACTTGTTGTAGGCACCCATATTGCAATCAGCTGTTTATTTTTTTTTGTACAAGTGTAATTTTACCGGAATGCCATATCGTCTGCAAAATGGCGGGCGCGTTATAGTAGATACCGTTACCTTTGCAAGGTGTCAGATTAAAATAAACTCTCGCATTTAATTTAGCACAGACATCATTATGCAATAAAGAATGAAGCTCGCTAAGTCGTTACCTGATCTGAACTTAGATGTTTATAGGTGGGAAGATTTTTCCTATTCCATACGTTCAAATGCGATAGTGTAGGATTTTATAATAAAATCCCAAATAGTATTAATATTATTATTTCTAAAAGTAATTTAATTATCCTTATTAATGTATGATCATCATGAATGTATCTTCTCTTTTTTCAATCTTTTTTAAATAAATAAATTCCCGCAACATCGCATACATTAACCAGACTCCGTGGTAAGCACTCGTGTTACCGGACATCAGACAAAAGAGAAATCACAAATATATTATAATAACACCCAGAACAAACATAAATATTGTCATATAAATATTTTCTCAGGGTGCGAATCGAAGCCACGACACTCAAATAAAGATCACTACCATCTGCGCCATCGGGCCCGTCATTCATGATTCATTCTCGTTTCTTACTCTTCCTAAGTTTCACCACTGACTAATTGAAAGAAAGCATGTCTGACACTTTCCTGTAACCAGAATAGCAATACAAATATAGCTGGCAGCACCTAAGAGAGTCACAATGCAGACGACCTTTGTAAGAAGTCTACCTCTAGTCAACAAAATGCCTATCTTTCGGTTCCAGCACCTTAGTCGCCTCTTACGAAACCTGGTACAGAGGAAGGTACTATTTTACTATGCCGATACCCTAAGAAAACCTATTGTTTTTATTTATTAAAATTGTGATGATTCGAAAGGGCGTAGTTCATTGTTTTTTATTAGAATGCAGATGTAATCGGGCTCATTGAATCGCCCCCCCCCCACTAATGGAGGTGCCATCGACCGCAACCCAATGCAGACGACATTTATAAAAAGTCTACCTCTAGTCGACTACGTGCGTATGAGTACCTACCTAATTATGATGGACTGTCAATTTCTGCGCCACGAACCTTGACCAGACCTTTTGTACTATTGGCACCAACACTCAATTGCCACATACAAATTTGATTCTTATTTCCATTACAATAGAAGACTATCAATTGCTAAAATTTGGCCGTCCCAATCAATCATGGAATAGTGGACGACGAATAAAAGGATTTCCAGTAATTTACCGGCGAAGTGAGCCAAGGCTCTAGTAAGTGGGGAAGGTCAGAGGAAACCATGTGTGCTGGCTCCGAAATCGGAGATGTCATGGTCATAGTTTTATATAAGGTCATACATAAAGAACAAGGCTTCTAGATAAAAGGATAAGCTTATAACTAAGCCTACATATACGTTTTAAAGATTTCTGACATTCTTTTGTAAATAATTATATTTGTTCTGAATTTGGATGTTTAATTATGTGATTCCTCCATTTGTTCCAGGTAGAGGTGACTGAAGCACTAAAGCCCGCGAATGGCGGTATTATTATATCAACCATTGAAGTCCAACGCTGGACATAGGCCGCCCTAAAATAGGGGAATACTTCCCATAATTGCCGCGCTGGGCAGATTCGTGGCAATCGCAGATCGCACCATTTGCAACAGGGATTCTGCTGATCGTCCATCCTCGCAGACCACGAAGCTTCGGTTCGCGCTTGCCCAGCGGAGTGATTATGGGCGAAATTCCCTCTTTCTTGCAGTGGTCCTTCTACAGCTCTAGCAGCTGCTTTCAGAAGCCGACTTCGAAGTTGACAAATAGAACATGTCAATATACGTTCTCCTTTGTAAATTACACTGATAAATTGGTTCAAAATCAGAATTTGTCAAGTGTTAGCTCGTCTCAATGTGATGCCGTTCAAAGCCTTTAAAGGGCTTACAAATAGTGAAACTGTTGACAACGCTATTATTATCAGACTTATAACAAATTGGAAAGAAAGTGATGTCTTCCAAAGAGTACGAACAAAAGTGAAACGGTCCCAGGGACGGAGGCCCGGCGGTGTAGCAGCTTCAGCTAAGGATGCCAGATGCACGATACTTCTTTATATCGATATAGCGATAAAACTAAACAATATCAATATATTTAAATGAATTTGGACCATACATATATCTCTTACTTAGCTTGCTTGCTCTGTTTTATAGTTACTACTTATTGTGATATGATCTTTTTATATTTGTCTATAAATGAGATTATTTTTTTTTATTAATTTATTTTTAGGAGTGTTTTTTTTTTCTGACTTGTATCTTAATTTCCATCGCCTATTTTTGGTTTATTCAGGAAAAACCTGTCATTAGCCTTATTCTGTTTTTATATACTATGTTTAAGTTGTTTGTAAATAGTTTTTTCGAAATAAATAAAATAAAACTTGTATCATTACACCTGATATACCCTATTCATATAAAAAAATGCTTTCCTTGCGGCAACCTTACATTTTAAATCTTTTATGTAGCCGTGTAAGTGTTTCTGTCGTACAAACCAGAAGTTGTGGGTACGATCCTCATCACGTCAAAAATCTATGTAATAAACATTAGAAATATGTCATCATCATCATCAGCTATTGGAAGTCCTCTGATAGACATAGACATAGGCTAAAGAAAGTAGGAATTTCGCCCATAATTGCCTATCCCTGCACCTTGCATTTGAACTACACTATTTTGGATGGATATATAAATATGTATTTAACTATTATATTTGTCATACTTCTGCTCTCTGATATCGGTAATATACGTGGTTTAAGCAACTTATCATAAAGTCAGGTCAATGTGTGAAGTGTTGTGTGGACTTTATTATTATTATTTATCATCTGGGGTCCCTGTGGTACTTTCAAGCATGCATGGGGCCAAAACCGAGACGTCGGACCCCTTTATTCCACTTTGAAGTCGGTATATGTAACAGGCATCTCTGAATGAATATAGATAAAGCCTAGGCGATACAAGTGCTGGATAAAATTACGCGTCACTGATTGCTCGGGATGAACTTACAAACCACTAAACCGATTTTAATAACATTTTGCTGTGTACAGTTTGATCCAACTTGTGAGATAGAATAGTTAATAATTTATCGTACCAATATTAATACAAGATAAAAATATGTATTTACTTATTTCCCGGCACTGTAATGAATGATCAACTACAATATTCATTATTTAATATATAAAAATGTGTGTGTATTTTGTAAAAGTAAGTTGTATTTTTATTTATATATTTATTTGTATGTAATATTATTATTATAAGGACATATAATAATGAAAGATTAATAAATAAGACAAACGATCTAAATAAAACCGCAGGATCGCGCTGAACACAGGTCGCAAAAAAACGGTCCTATTGGAGATTACTTGGGGAGGCCTATGTCCAGCAGTGGACGTCTTATGGCTGGCTGATAAATGAAGGACACATAAAATATTATTATATAATTTACTTTATTTTATTTTTATAAAATAGTAGTACACATCGAACTTTTCTTCGACTTTCCAAAGGTTGCTTGGAAGAGATCGCTCTGCCAAATATATTATACTTTTATAAGTTTTATTTTTCGTTATGTAATTATTTGTGTACAATTATGAGTATTATTATTATTATTATACTTAAAATAGTCTTGTTTATCATTTTTTTTATTTATAGTTTCGGCATCCCTAGCGTGCAGTCGTGTCCGGCGCGCGCGCAGCCGCACCAATATGGCGGCGCGCGCATTGTATCGCCGAGGCCGCTGTATCGCATCGGCCATTGCGGCCCATTGTGAAACCGATCCATGTCGATACCCGATACACATTCGTTGACGCGCAGCTACGAATGCTAATGCGGTTCATTTTTGATTCACTGACGTCGGTTCACAGATATTTCGGTATTTAAAAAAAAGTAGATGACTCAGGCCGCATACAACTGGCCTTATTGGAAATCCCTATGACCAGCAGAGCACGGCTGCGGCTGATATGATGATGATGATGATAATGGTGATGATGATGTTGATGATAATAAGTATTATAATAATTTCTCTATATAAATAGACATGAGTGGTCAGAATGTCATGACTAGGATTGTAAGGGACGAAAGGAATAGTCAAGTTAAAGACAAATTTACTTTATCCAAGTAGGCCACTTTTAATCGTCATGAAAATTATAATAGCATTAATATTTCCAATAAAAAAGTCATTCTAAGCATATTTATACATAATATGATAATACAGATGACCGACGCCTACCTTCAACTAGTCTGCCAGCACCAGATGAGTCTTAAGTTAATCCTAACTAACATGTAAGACAGGAACATGTAAGAAAAACTGGTGATGATATAGGTTCTAGAAACATAAGGTACCAGAACCTACAGATGCCGGTATATCGATCCAAAACTGTGTGACTTAAATGCACAGATTCGTAAGAGACACAGGTGTTGTGAGAATTTATTAGAATAAACATTTATTTTCATATGAACTACCTTAAAAATTATTACAAAAATATAATAAGAGAATTATAAAAATTGGGTGTAGTCGTTTTAGGGTTATGCTACTACATAATTCTGAAGATTTGCTGTGAGGTACCGACAGATTATAATAGTACCTCCCTCTTTACCAGGTGTCATAAGAGACGACTAATGTATAAGATCCGACAATGCAAAGTGAAGCTCAATGCATAGGCAGCGGGATCCCCGTAAAGCAGCACTCTAAGATTGCAAACACGCTTGATCAGCGCGGCAATTATGTGCACATTTCCCTTTTCTAGGGGAGGCCTGTGTCCAGTAGTGGATTTCTATTGGCTGTAATGATGATGATAAATTGATCGTTGAGGTACCGGCAGATAAGAATAGTATCTCCCTCCTAAACAGAGTGTTGTAAGAGGCGACTACGGTACCAGAACCGACAGATGGCTGTATATCTATCCAAAACAGTGTGGCTAAAATGCATAAGGCGGGGATGGGCAGCAGCATCCCTATCAGGAAAGCAGCACTCTGAGAATGCCAACACGCTTGCGCAGCGCGGCAATTATGGGCGAAATTCCCCTTTTCTTAGGGAGGCTTATGTATAGAGTTCCAAAGGCTATTATGACGAATTAATTAATTGACATATTTATGGAAGAAAGTCAGTAACAGACGGACGAGTTGACAAATCGTTATTTCCGCACTAATATTAAATCCACTTAAACAGCAATATGCTGATTGCTTTATCAATTTAACGACTTGGATTCTTTGATCAACTTCTCATTCAACATCACTATTTAATCTTTATTGGCCATGTGGACGATCGTAACTGGTTCGACTATTTCAATTTAAATTGGCATTTAATTTATAATCGCATCTATACCGCAGGTCCCACTTTTCGCTTAATGACGCTTATCCTAATGACGTTAGGCATAACCACGAACCCAATAACTTCTAACCATTTTGTTATGCAGAACATTTAAGTATATAATAATGAATATGCATAAAATTATAGAGCATAATGAATTTAACTAACTACACGTGGCATAATGTAGTTACTTATTTTAATTGTTACAAAGGTATACAATTACAAAAATCGTTTACATATTTTCGCTTTAGATAGGTATATATTTTTCTTGTGTAAATAATATTCACACAACATCTCATACATTGACCTGACTCCGTGATGTCGCTAAGGCACTCATATAATACTTAAATACATATTTTTAACACCCAGACAAAGGAGAAACACAAATATCATCATTTTAATATTTTTCCTGTGTAGGGATTGAACCCACGACCTCCGGCACATAAGATAGGATTATTACCATCTGCGCCATCGGGCCCGTATATAGCCTATATTACCCCATAAGAATGTAACTTCATATTAGTAAAATAGTTTCGATAATCGATTCTGTAGTTAGGCATATTTATTACAAACATAAATACATTTATATGAGGTAGACTACATCCAAAGAATATCTGCATTGGTACCTCACTCTCACCTATATCTACCGTCAAACAGCAGTGTTTGCATTGTTGTGTTCCGGTTTGGGGTAAGCGGGGCTGTGACATTACTCGGTAATGTGACATAACATCTTCAAGTCACAAGTTGGTAACGCACTAGTGATAATCATGTGATACGAACATTTTCGACCTGCGGTGATATTTACTATCGCGGAACGAATGCTTGTTTGTCGACATAGTCATTACTACAAATATAAACGAAGTCACTTCCCACTGTCTGTCTGCCCTTAAATATGCTTGAATCTTTAAATTTACGCAACGGATTGTGATGCAGTTTTTTTAAAGACAGAGGAATTTAAGATGCAGGTATATATATGTATATACATGCGTAATATAGTGAAAAACACTGATATATTTTAGAATTTTGTGATGTGATGTCGTAAATAAACCAATCTGAACTAGTCGGGTTCAGTTTGCGTTTGTAAAGTAAGATCATACATCAAAATAATGTACTAAGTATATAAATAAATAAAATTTGTATACCTTAAAATAGTCTGCATTGGCATATGTCTATCTCTTAGAGATAACTGACAATTTTTAATACTATTTTTGATCGTCATTTTTCTCTTATAAAATAAAATTAATCTCAATCAAGTAGGTAACCCCGAAACATAGAAAGAAAGCGACGAATTACCCCTAACATTTATTGTAAAGATTATTTCAAACACTTTCTAAAAAAAAATAAATCGAATTAATCGGAACAATTTCGCGATGTTTTATGTGTCAGATTATGGAGGCAATTTTCTTGTATTGTCAACCGTTTTGACACAATACGTTTTTTGCAACATTCCACATTTTCATGGTCCATGAGTTTACGCGGCAAAAACTCAGAGCGGACACCTACCGAGAAAAATTACAACGAAATGAGGCCTTTATCATTTTTAATCTTTATTTTTTCTATAGTAATGAGCTCATTAATGAGTTTGTTTAATTAATCCTTTCACTTGTCGAATTCTTTGTAAATTAATTTCCAAAGTTTTTTATATCCTTACTAATATTATACGTGCGGAAGTTTCTGTTTGTTTGTTACGCTTTCACAGTTTAACCGATAAACCGACTTTGATAAAATTGGCTTAGAGGATAGATTGGACCCTATAAGAGTCATCTAACATATAAATTAGGCCTACCTTATACTAGGCTGCCGGCACCAGATGGGTCTTAAAACCAAGTTTAATGCAGATTTATTTCACGAGCCACCAGAAAGGAAATGTATGTTATACAAATGTTACCCCCATTTGTGTCAATTCAATTGACTTTCACGCAGACGAAGTCGTCTACATCAGCTAGTGAAGAAAAAAACCAGAATTGGTTTCGATTCCATTGAAATTGAAAATTCTATGGTGAGGTGACCATTCAAATAAAATTATATATGCTTTCAAAATAGGTATTTGTGATTATTTACTTAGCAATGATATTTGATTAGAAATCTTTAATATAACAAATTTCTTAGATTGACGTTTGATTAGTTTTGACGGGCCCGATGGCGCAGATGGTAGTGATTCTGTCTTGGTCCAAAGGTCGTGAGTTCGATCTCAATCCAGGATAAATATTTATATGATGATATTTATGTTTCTGGTGTTAAATATATGTACTTTAGTAGTATATTTATGATTTCTCTGTCGTCTGGTTTTGATGTTGAAGATGTTGTGGGAATTTATTTATTATTATATAAAAACAAGTGAGATAATATCAAGCAATGACATGATATCTTCAAGCCACAAGGTTGGCAATGCGCCCGTGATATCCTTGTTATATTACGAGCGTCTCTAGGCTGCAGTGACGCCACGCCGACTGTGTGCTTGTTTGTCGACCTGGTCTAATAAAAACAATTGTATCTTCAGTTGCCAAAGTTGGCGACACGTGATATCTTTGTGATAACACGAGCGTCTATAGGCTGCGGTCACGTTTACCATCAAGCAAACCGTATGCTTGTTTGCTGACTTCGTAACATAAAAAACAAATCAACGTTCTCTTGAACCGAGTACAAACAATGAATGATGTCGCCTGAGGCAACCGTTTAGACTGGCAAATATAGTACATATAACACCACATTTGTTATGCATCAGCCATCCTATAATACACCGTAGAGCTTCATGTTAAGGTTGAAAATATTCGCTGATTCGTACTGCCCGATATATTATTATGGGAAAAGAGATAAAGAGCTGCAGTAATTTTGTTTACTTTCACGGAGTTTGTGCGGACTTGCCGGTAATTTGTAGTTATTGCAATTTTGTATCATTATAGTTGCTCATTAAACGGCTGTATACTGGACGGATCTAGAGCGAAAGTATAGCAAGTACTAGCTTTCCGCCCCGCGACTGTCCGAGAAAACTTAATCGATTCCATCGGGAACTCGTATTGTTCTAAGACCAAAAGTATTCCGCTCCCTAATAGGTAATGATCATATCAGCTTTTGGAAGTCCACTGCTGGATATTGGCTTCCGCAAGAAATAGGGAAATTTTGCCCTTAATTGCCGCGTTGCACAATCTTGTTAGCCATCGAGCAACGCAGCTTTTGCGACTGCTCATAGCCTGTGCATTTGAGCCACACTGTTGCGGATGGATATACAACCATCTGTCGGTTCTGGTACCTAAGTCGTCTCTTACGACACCTGGTACAGGGGGAGACACTATTCTCTGCCAGTGCAACACGGCTAAACCGGCAGACAGGCAAACTATGCCACATCTATCCCACGGGAATATGATATCGGGGTAAACGTAACCTATGTGAACTATTCACAATGTTTGCCAAATTCCATACATCAGACTTAAAGTTTTTCTTTTATTCTCTCACTACAACGACAGATGGCGTTATATCCTTTCAAAACAGTGCAGTTCAAACGCACAGGGATATGATAGGCAGCAGCATCCCCGTCGTGAAAGCTGCGGTCTGCGATCCAACATGCTCGCCCAGCGCGGCAATTATGGTCAAAGAACCTACATCTTCGAGAGGCTTATGTCCAGCTGTGAACTTCCAATGGCTGGTATGATGATGAAAATATTAGTAACGATAGGTATACACTACCTGACCTGACAGACGTAGTCCTTCCAACTATATACGTATCTATATTAAGAAAAAGATATTGCGTCAGTAAAATTATATACAATCTATCCTATTTTTAATTTGGATCAAATTGTATACAATATGCAACAATTGATTAAAAATCGACTTAGTAGTTTAGAAGTTCATCCCGGACAAACAAAGGGACACAAAATTTTTATAAATAAAGAGTTACACTGTTAGCTGCAAACTGCAATAACTCACTGAACTTGGTATGGCTTTTACTGGCGCCCTTTAAATTCACAATTCAATCCGGTAGACGGTGTTGCAATCGGTATCTATACAGCTATTAAGCGGCTTCATAGATTGAATTGAAGTTAGAGGTAACTCTCACCAAAATCGTCTGCCTTGGTACCTCACTCTCACCCATTTCTACCACCAAATAGCAATGTTCGCTTTGCTGTGTTTCTTTTTAAAGAGTGAGAGTAGCAGTGACGTTACTGTGTTAATGTTATTTTCAGTTCAAGAACTTAGAGACACACTAGTGATATCTTTGCGATGAAAGCGTCTACAGGCTGCGGTCTCGTTTACCATCAAGCAGAGCGTATGCTTGGTTGCTGAAATATATTTTTTTTGGGTTTGCATTTCGGTCCTGTATGATACAGGTATACAAATCAGCCCGGCAAATAGCGTTGCAGGCGGTTGCAAGTTATTTTTATATACAGCAACTAAAAACTTGATAGATTTGAATGGATGTTTGCGAATGCACACATGTGGTGTCTTAGACGATTTAGACTCAGAAATCAGCCCGACAGATGGGGCAACGTCTGTCCGGTCAGCTAGTTTTATATATAAAGATTGTTCTAGTTAAGCCTGCGTGTGTCGTGTCTAGGTTCTATGCGACCCCCTACTATCACCGTGGTAGTTCACCTTGGCCCCGCGAGACATGTCTTGATCAACTTGCGACACAGATCTGATACATTTTAGATCGTCAACTGCAACAAGATATAATGCGTGATCTTGATTGCGAAGCGTCTCTGTGACCGCAGAGATTTAAATGTGGCTGAATATGTTATGGGCTTCACTGCTTTATTAATTTACTGGCAGTACCCGTGACTTCGTCAACGTGGTATAATGACTTTGGGGGGGGGGGGGGATGTATAGTGAATTTCACGATTTTTCTATTCTATTTAATTCGCAATTTCTTATTGGTATAGCTTTATTTATATAGCCTCTCTCGATAAATGGACTATCCAACACTGAAAGAATTTTCAAATGGGACGAGCATTTCCTGAGATTATTCCCACTATTTCTCATACGTTGACCTGATTCCGTGATAAGTCGCTTTAAGCACTTTTGTTTTAGACATCAGATAACAGAGGAATCATAAATATACTACTTAAATAAATATATTTAACACCCAGACACATAAAAATAAATAAATATTATCTTCTATATATTTGTCCTGGGTGGGGATCGAAACTTTTGGCGCGCAAGACAGGATCACTACCATCTGCTACATCGGGCCCGTCAATTATAATATTAGTATAGATAACCACGGGTTCGCTTGATGTGATGTGACTCTCAGGAACAGTTCCATCATCATCATCACAGCCATAGAATGTTCACTGCTCAACAGAAGCATTCCCATTCAGTGGAGAAGTACTTTGCACATTTTGCTAATCACAATGACAAGGTCGTCTCCTCTCACCTATTTGTACCAACAAAAAGCAGTTTTCGCATTGATGTTCCGGTTTGAAGGGTAAAAGAGGCAGCTGAATTACTGGGCCATGTGACCAGATATCTTCGAGTCACAAGGTTGGTGACGCGCTGGTGTTATCTTTGTGATATTACGAGCGCCTACAGGCAGCAGTGACACTTACTGTCAAATGTACCGTATGCAAGAAGCATACTGTCGACCTGATCTAATTAAAAAATAAAATAAAAGCCTACATTCAGCAGTGGACATTAACGGCTAGTACTAAGACAGGCGACGCGCTAGTGATATCCTTGCGGTATCACGGGCATGTATTATGCTGTGCAATAGTTTATTAGTGGTAATAGTTACCAGAATGAAGTAGTTGAGGTAACAATGCTACCTATCATTGTAGCAGACATATGGTAACAATGAGTCATTGCTATAAAATTCAATAAAAACCGGCCCACGGTGCGTTGGGTAGGCCGAAGTAGGCAGCCTGCCGACCTCCGTCCATAGTTGTCTAGTTTATAGACTCCACCTAACCCGATTGTCTGATAATGATTCATCGCTGGGTTTTAGTATACTAGCTTTGTAATGCTGCCTCGTTTGATGTTTTTCTAGATTAGAGTTTTTGGAAGACTAGTGTTTTACACGAGGAATACCTTATGCAAATGCTGTGTGCATTCACCACACCTCATTCTCTCCTCTTTCTACCACCAAATATACTCTGCTATTTGGCACTTGCATAGCTATGTTCCGGTTTGAACGGTAAGATATTCCTGGAAAATGTCAAATACTATCTACAAGTCAAATGAGTTTTTATCATTCTTGATTTCATTCATCACATTTACAATTTCTTATTCACAGTGCTCTTTCTATATAGTTCTAAGGAATTAGATATACTAGGACAAATGAAAAATCAATTGGATTTTAAGTGCACTTAGAATATATTATTATTATAATATATTATTTTTTAATGTAATAATTAAAATTGTGTGTTTTCTGTAATTAAGCTATTTGATGTTTTTCATTATAAATTTCTCTCTGAATTCTAGTACAGTACATACAGGTTATTTTGTACATGAGGGGAAACTAGACTACTTGAAAAAGTACATTTGCACTACATTTTTTATTTTTGAATAAAAAAATCTACTCTGTTGTAGGAATTTAAGATCAGTAAATTCTATTTGAACGTTTAACATTTTTGTAATATAGTAAGTCTGATTTAAAGGAATGAACTAACTGAATTATAAAATAGCTAGAACTTATATATATATATATAACATTACAAACAGACATAAAAAAAATATATATAAAATATATTTTACTTTAAGTCTGCTTTGTTTTGATTTGCATAGTAAAAAGGCGTTTTTCCTTTTAATATTGCACCATTAATTTTAATTAACTAGATGTCTGGTCATCTCTATATTTATGTAGATATTCTATTATCATTGGTATTCATAAAAAAATAATGATGTTGTTGTACACGACTAATTCAAATTAAATGTTTAGTGAATTCCAAAGATGGCGGGGTATTATGTGATAATAAAATATATAAAATATATTATCATTTTATTGATATAAAAGGCACTCATAAAAATATATTTAGTAATTTATTCATTTATATTCTTCTATTTCGGCCTCATCATTATCACCATAGAAGGCGTATATACCCCTCCATATATATAATAGAAATAATCTAGTAATTGTCTTCGGATTAGTCCAGAACTAGGTTTATCCGATGTATACAGCAAAAGATAAGCTTTAAATAAATAAATGTTTTGCATATTGTCCGCATGATCGACGGTGCTATTTGTCGGTAGAAATAGGTGAGAGTGAGGTACGAACGTAGGTGACTTTTGTACAAGGTCTACCGCTTGTAATAATTAGCCATCTAAGCGCTCAGAGTTTAGTTTTTCGACAATTTTAGTATATTATTTAAAAAAAATACGGACTCGATGGCGTAGAGGGTGGTGATACTATCTTGTGCGTTCGATTCCAATTCAGGGCAAATATTTGTGTTTGTTCGGTGTTAAATATGTATATGAATTCAAGTAGGTACTGTATTTCTCATTCCTCTGTTGTCTGGCGTTTGTAATACCAGTGCTTTAAGCGACTTATCTCGGAGTCAGTTCAATGGATGACATGTGGCGTGAATCTATTAAAAAAAATGCATTGTATGTAACAGCAGTTACGATTCATCAAACTTTTATCTTTTAAAGTTATGGGAGACCTAACAAAAAATTACTTTAAAACAATCTTTCAGACCAAATAATATATATATTATGCATTTTCAACAATAATCTGCTTGTCCGACTGCGGTCATTAACCACAATAGCCATTCATCTAATTGTTTCAACGGTCGAAAAAAAGATGGCCGCGTTCAATAGATCGCCCGATCGATTTAGACAATCGCTGCCCAACTGATACGTCACTGCTCGATTAATAGAATCGACGACAGTGTTGTACCAAACGATGATAAAATCAAAATATGAAAATTATCGACTGTTAATATTTTCACAGTATACGTACTAATGGAAAGAGCTGGTGGTTTTAAAGCGAATAGTACATAAATCTCTAACTGCTTGTATTATGTAAGGCACTCATAGTAGAAGCCGTGGGGTGCCAGCGGGGTAGAATTGTACCTCACCGGTACCAGGTGTGGTAAGAGGCGACTGAGATACTGCAATTGCAACAGGGTGGAAATAGGCAGCAGCATTCATGTAGCGAAGTTGCGCTCGATTTGCCACCACGCCTCTCCAACGTGGCAAGGATGGCCACTTACCCCCTTCCTTGGGGAGTCCTATGTCCAGCAGTGAATAATAATAATTATATCAGCCTCAGGAGGTCCACTGCTGGACACATACCTTTCCAAGTAATTCAAAAGGAGTCTGTTTACGATCTGTGTTTAGCGCAATCCTGTGGTTTTAGTAGGATTGTGGTGACCGCCAACGATGCCGCTAAGATCTCGTGAGCCCTGCGGGCGACCGTAGCTAAACGCGCCGTCGTCGACGCGGGCCCCGCAGGTGAATACGGGCAGATTGCACACTATCGAGCGACTTCGCCTTCTCGTTGGTAGCGCTGGAATTGACGCCTGAGTAGTTCAGGGTCATCGGGCATCGGACCCGGCAGCCTTCTACATTGACGCATCATGACATAGATGGTAGTGATCCTATTAACCAAGGACACATATTTATATGATGACATTTGTATTTATCCTGTGATGATATTTGTCAGGGTGTTAGATGTATGTATTTAAGTGTTATATTTGTGATTCTTCTTTTGTGTGATGTCTGTGACACAAGTGCTTTTAGAGACTTATCACGGAGGCAGGTCAACGTATGAGGTCATCATCATATCAGCCATAAGACGTCCACTGCTGGACACTGGCCTCCCCAATAGGACCGGTTGTATGCGGCCTGTGTCCAGCGTGATCCTGCGGTTTTAGTCAGATTGTCTGTCCATCTTGCGGGTGGACGCCCTACGTGGTCTTCATTCCAGAACTTTACGACGACTCCATCGGCCATCGGTTCTGCGTATCAAATGCCCTGCTTACTGCCACTTCAACTTACTAATCCGCCAGGCTATGTCGGTAACTTTGGTTCTGTTACGAATCTCCTCATTCCTGATTCGATCGCGCAAAGAAACTCCGAGCATTGCCCTCTCAATAGCTCGTTGAGTATGAGATGTTGTGTGAATATTATTATTATTAATTAAGTTGTCGATCGATCCCATCTCTACGCAAGTTGGTCTAACAATCACAGCACGGTACTTAGCAGTTTATCTTTTGATTGCTTTCTAACAGGTGTGTGCCCGCCGATCTTTGTTCAGCTTCACGGCTCTCTAGGCCTCGCTTTATTTATCGTTCAAGTGGTGCGTTTATCAGGGCTAGACTTATATAGATTACATATCCATTGACGCTTGTACAGTATAAATCATTCAGCGAAGGAAAATTTAGCACGAAATTAAGTTCCTTAGGTGCTATATTTAGGTATTGATAGATATTTTGTATTTTCCACACATTTCCATCATTATATAAGTGACTGGCAGCTCTCCGCGGTTGCAGCCGCGTTGAGTTGTAGAACAAATCTAGTCTCATTTGTGCTATAATTAGTCCAAGCTTAATCTTATACCATCATCATCACACCAGCCATTAAAAGTCCACTGTAGGACAAAGGCCTCCCCAAAAAAGAAGGTACGTTGCATGGATAAACCGCCACCTGTCGGTTCCGGTACCTTAGTCGCCTGACACACCATCAAACAACATTATCTACGAAACGCCCATTGTGGGGACCTAGAGATAGCAGACGACAATCGAGTAGATCGTTCCTTCCTGTCATATCAGTATGTTTAAGGTGAACTAAAAAGTGTAATACTAATTTCCTATTTTTGTTTTTCTTTTTTAATTTCTCTTTCTTTCCATCCTCGCCCTCTGTATTTGAGCTGCATTGTTTCGGATGGATATACCACCATCTGTTGGTTTTGGCACCTTAGTCGCCTCTTACGACACCTGGTGCAGTAGGAGGTACTATTCTACTGTACCAGTACCTCATGGCAAAACGGTATGAGATGTTGTGGGAATTTATTTATTTATAGATAGAGTACTTTCCACTGACATATAGACGCACGCATATACGCATCCGTAATCGCTAATGGTCGGAACATAAAATTTGGACAGTTGTTTTATTTAATTTATGCGGACGCACACTAATGGGATTTTAAAATGTTGACCCTAAAGGGATGACATAGGTTTTGCAAGTTGTTGGGGAAAAATAATTGAATTAGCTACCGTTTTGATAAAATTTGAGATTAATGCTTTAAAAACATTTAGTTGATTAATTGTTTCATTGCATATTGGACTTCGTCCCTTAAGGGCGCAAAATAGGTGATGAAATTTAAAATTACACTGTTTAGAAATAAAATAAACAATTTATATTTAAAAAGTAATTTAAACATTAATATCAAATCTATCCTTTTTTTAATACCTAAACCTCGTAAAAGTTGTGCGTGTGGTTAAAGTTATATATTTTCATTAATTACTCGTACGAAACCGGGGCGAGCTAGTAGTTCATTAAAAAAAATTACATTACATCTTATACATTGATATGACTTCGAAATAAATATCAGACAATAGACAAACCACAGATATAATACTTAATATATATAGATATTTAACAAGCAGACACAGAACAAACACAAATATCATCATATAGATTTTGGCACTGGGTGGGATCGATCGACAAAAAAATTGAGTCAGACTCTTACGACACGAATACGACTGGTATAGGGGGAGGTACTATAATACTCTGCCGGTACCTAACGGTCCTACTAAGTAAAATTGAGACCCTGACTGTTTTGATCAGAGACTAGTAAATAATTTGGATAAGTATTTTTGTTTCATGTCTCGGTCCATCAATTTCCCGCTCTCTTTATTCGGCACCAAATTTTGGAACAAACATTTGACGTGCTAGTGTGTTGACCTTTCAAATGAATTTGGCGATATAATGATGATAAATTGTGTAATGTTCGTGTTGAGCCGAAAAGACGCGCAGGCCGGTGCAATGTAAGCTGGTATCGTAACCGGTGAGAGTTGGGAATTGGATGAACACACCAACCTTTGTGAAAGTGATATGCTTTGAATGCGTTAACTATGTGCAAACACCAAGCGTTGTTAATAGGCGTGGTACTTCTTTGAAATCAAAGTAAAACAAGTACACAACTCTTTCTTACCTAAACAATGGTATACATTAAATATTACACGCAGATACATACAACACGCCTGTGTCCTATCAGGGTAGGAAGACTATGGAACTCTCTGGTTTCCCTTACTCGCATTAGTCCTTTTATACACACTCGTTTATTCTTGGTACTTCTGCCCTGGCCCTTCTTTAATACCTTTTCTACCTAATTAATATATGTTCGTCTAGGTCGTCCTATACCAATGCATCCATTTACTTCTATTTTCTTTCCGCTCTATATATTTGTTTAGTTAATCTACTTTCATCTAATCTTTCTACGTGTCTAAACCAGCTCAACATTCCTTTCTCTATTGTTGTCACAACATCACCTTTCACACCACATCAATCTCTTATCACACTATACTTTAATCTGTCTCGTAAACTCACACCATACATGCTTCGAAGTGCTCTCATTTCAACAGCATTTTTTCTACTCGCGTGCTTCTTCTACCATACCCAACATTCACTACCATGTGTCAGTGTTGGAGCCAACACACCTCTATGAACATTAAATTACATACAACACCAACATCAAACACTATAATATTCAGCATATAAGCATAGGGTCCTCTTATGGTAAACGTGTAAGCAACCTGTAGACGATCGACAACGATATCACTAGCGTGTCGCCAACCTTGTGAACTGAAGATACCGTGTCACATTTACTCAGTAATTTCACTGCCTCTTTCATCCCTCAAACCTGAACACAGCAATGCAAACACTGCTGGGAGTGAGGTACCAATAGCAGACGAAATTTGTAAGTCTACCTCCAGAAAATCTTTGTTTATAGAAATAATATTGTTTTTTGACGATTTAAAAGTGCCTTTTGGACATATTTAAATAAAGATATTTAAAAATTTGACTGTACTGTATGCAACTAGCAGCGCCCCGCATTTTCACCGGCGTTAAGTTAGACTTTCATACTAACTTTGCACCCCCCATTTACCCCCTTAAGAATTGATTTTCGAAAAAATACTTTACACCTTTTTCATCACTTTCAATCAAGGAAGTTCATATTGTATTTCATTCAAATTAATTAAAAAACAACAAGGTTTCATATTTCTTTGCACCTCCGTTTTACTTACCCCTTACGGGGGTGAATTTCCAAAAATTGTTTCCTAGTACTCATCTACGTTATAAATGAAAACCTTGTGTATAGTTTAGAATCGAAGTTAATATTTCAATCAGCTTCTTTTATGAATATAGTCTAGCAGCGCGGTTGAAACTGCGTAAGTTTTAGAACCTTTATACCGATTTTGCACCCCTCTTTCGCAATATTAAGAGATGAATTAAAAAAAAAATTATACTGAATTTTATTTGAATAACTTCATAAACAGCATAGTTTCATGCTAACTTGGCACCCACGAATTTTCAAAAATCCTTCCTTAGTGCTCCCCTAAGTTACAAAAGACAACCGCGTTCAACATTTCTAACCCTTATAGCTTAGACCCTTCTTGATATGTCAGTCAGTCAACTTCATATATATATATATTAATTATTGTAAGATTTGTTTAACATAGCTCCGGTTTAAAGAAGACCGCAATAATTTTCGTAAGAGTATCTTTAATTTGGTGAACACATATCGTTTGAGGTTTACCAACTAGCCGCTTAATTGAACTTAACCTCAAAATTATTTCTGGAATATTTCTCTACTCTAATAACTCTCTATCCTAAATCAGAATATCTCCTAATGTTGCTTTATCAATCTCCATTTTCACGTGATATACTTCTTTTGTCACTTTCCTAAGCTTAAAACTCAACTTTTATAAGGAAGACTTCATACAAAAGGTCGTCTGTATTGATACCGCACCTATTACTACCGCCAAATTGCAGTGCTCTCATTGGCAGTGTTAAGGTTTGAAGGGTGAAAGAGGCAGTGAACTTACTGGTTAAATGTGACATAGGCTCTTCTGTACACAGGGTTGCTGACACGCTAGTGATATCCTTGTGATTACATCAGCGCGTATGGGCTGCGGTCAAGTTTACCACGAACGGACCGAATGCTTGTTTGCTGACTTCATAATATAGAAAAAGGTAAACCTCATACAAGTTGTCGTCTGCATTGGTACCTCACTCTCACTTATTTTTACCAGCAAATAGCAGTGTTCGCATTGTTGAATTCCAGTTTGAATGGTGAGAGAAGCAGTGAAATTATCGAGTAAAGTGAAATAATATCTTCAAGTCACAAGGTTAATGCGCTAGTGATATCCTAATAAAAAATAATTGAAGTACATGTTTTAACTTCAAGCTTCTTATATTATATCCTACATTCGCTTTTAATATTGACATCCACCTAACAGAATGAGTAATTACGGATACATAATGCAAATAGATTTGATTTAGGAAAGTTTCTGGCAACATTTGATGTAATAGTTATATTCGCTGTGTTAATTATCTTACATTAATTTTATATATGTAATTTCAAAAGGATAGCGTAAGATTGAGATATTTAATAATAATAATTATAAAAATTATTGAAGCAAAACACCTGTCGTTTTGCGGAAACAATTTTACAAAGTAGGTTTAATAATTATTGGTAGATATTATACCGTTGAATGGGTAAAAGGCACAAAAAGAACTTAAAAGCAGCAAGCAATGAACGCGTATATAATAATCATGAAACACAAAAAAATAATTTAAAGAATTCAGTTATTGCACTAAACACTTTCAAGTTGGCCATTACAGCTTGAGACGTGTTTGGTGTTGTTGTTTGAACATACCGTTCCTTCCGGCATCTACTCTTTGCCCAAAAAGAGCGCACACGCATTGACCATGAACAAAAAAGGCCAAACTGAATTAATTGAGAAGAAAGTGTTGCCACAATACAAGCTCGCCCATCCGTCTGACAGTGAAAGAACGCGCGCCGCGGCCAAACTTAATTACTCTATTATTGTTTTTAATTAATTTGTTTTATTAAGTGACCGCAAATGCGATGTCGGCCATTTATAAATGTAATATACATTTAAGTAAACGTACACAAAAACCCGAGAAATACTATTTAATAATTGACGGGTCCTGAAGTAAAACAAAAATACTATTCCATACATTTCCATACATTTCCATAATATTAACTAGTCACGGTTCAACAGGGTTTAAATTTTTGCCAATATTAGGTGCCATAAGAATTTACTCAAATTTTCACAGGCCCGATTACGCAGATAGAGATCTTGTATTGTGCGCCAAAGGTCGTGGGTTCGATCCCACTCAGGACAAATATTTATATGATGATATTCATGTTTGTTCTGTGTCTGGTAGTAAATATATGTGTTAAAGTAGTATATAAGTAATTTCTCTGTTGTCTGATGTCCGTAACACGCGTGCTCTAAGCGACTTATCTCGGGAGTCAGGTCAATATATGAGATGTTGTGTGAAATTTCAAAATTTATTTACTTACTAGCATTGCCCCGTGGTTTTCCCCACGTTAAGTTGTGGAAAGAATCTAATATCATTTACGCTACGCTGTTATTTATCTTAGCGTGATGTCATATAGCCTTCTTCGACGATTGGACTATGGACAGCTGACAGAATTTTTCAAACCGGACCACCAGTTCTTAAGATTATGCGCTAATTGCTTAAACAACCAAACAAATTTTTAGCTTTATTATCTAATAATATATAATATTCTCGTGACACATTGTTAGTTGCCGTATACCTCCAATACGGCTTGACAGATTCTTATGAAATTTTATATGCATATTCTGTAGTCTGAGAATCGGCTGCTATCTATTTTTCATATTCCTAAGTAATTAAAGTTATCAATCACTAACATTGAAAAAAAATATGTTTTCGGACAACATTTTTTTATTGGTTTTATAATGTGGCATTAAAAACACAAACCTTAAATTGTTATCCTTCTATCATCAACCCCTATTTTTATAGTTGTTTTAGTAAAAAAAATAATTTATATCGCAGAACAACGTTTACCGGCACAGCTAATATAGATTTGCCTAATTTTTAACGCGGCCATTTTGAGACACGAGATCAGTACAATGCAGTGTGTGCATAATCGTGACTGAACACCTTTTAATGTTGTTACAGTAATGCTGTTGCATTACTCTAGATGTTGAAGGTCACAGGTTCAGTTTCGTTCACTCACGAAGCCATTTATAACGCGTTTTTGATACTAGACATGACCTGCGGTTTCTGTCGAGTCTGGCGTGTTACCCTCTCCTATGTTACCGAAGATTCTCTATAGTTTGAAATCAATTGGAGATAATATTATCTTAATAATTTTTTCATATATTTCATACATATCAACTATCTGAAGTCCACTGTTGGATATAGGCCTCATCAAAATAGGGGCATTTTTGCCCATAATTGCCGCGCAGTTCAGGCGCTCTGGCAATCGCAGAGCGCAATTTCGCGATGAGATTGCTGCTGCTCACCCCGACCTTGTAGTAGTTAAGCTGCGCTGTTTCGAATGGATATACCGCCATCTGTCGGTTCCGGTTACCTCAGTCGCCTCTTACAACACCTGGTACAGAGAATGGTATTATTCTACTCCGCCGGTACCACACATTAAGTATTTGTATTTAAAATACCATCCATCACCATCAAGAGAAGACTTTTTGCCAAACTGCAACCCTTGCATTGCTGTGTTCCGGTTTGAAGGGTGAGAGAGGCAGCGCAATAACTGGGTAATGCGATATAATACCTTCAATTCACAAGGTCGGCAACGCAGTAGTGATATCCTTGTGATATTACTCTCGTCTATAGGATGTGGTATACTATCACGAGGAATGTATGCTGGATTATCGATCAGGTCTTATAGAAATATAAAAAAGAGCGGAATATTCATTAATTCTTAATTTTAATTAGAGGTAGGAAGACTTGTCAACCATGGTCGTAAAGCCCCAGCCTTAAAGTTATTTCTAATCGATCCGTCGCTAGGCGGTATCTTTAAAGTATGATCGTTGTACCGCGCGTACGTGATCATTAGATTGAGGCATAGAATGCACGCAGCTCTCGCAAATCAATCGTACACAGATAGTCCACCGATACCAGAATATATATATATATTTCAGAACGAAAGAAGAATTGATATATAATGTTTTTGATTGCAAGAACATTGAATATTTTAGTGTATTCTACAAGAGGTTACATCTATACTCGTATATATAAAAGGAGAAGCTGACTGACTAACTGACTCTCATATCATCGCAGGGTCTAAACTATAAGGATTGGAAACTTAGTAGGTTGAAATTTTGCACAGGGATTCCTTTTAGGAAAGGAACGTGGGAGAGCTATTTAAATAGGATTTTTAAAAATTCAGTCCCTAAAGGGTTAAATCCTGTCAAATTATTAAATGAAATTCAGTAAAAGGGCTCTCCACTGAAAGTCATAAAACACGTGTAAAGTATTTGTTTGAATATCTTTCCTCAGGGAGATAAAAAGGGTCTGCAAATTCAGTCTGAAAGTTATCTGATATTCGAAGTAATTTCTATAAAATGTAATAAGTTATGCTAGGGGGCCTAGCAGACGTTGTCTTGACCTAATAGACTATCCTGGCTGATTTGTAAATATATATCACCCAGGAGATTATAAGATACATGCTGTTGGTAAGAGGCGGCTGAGATACCGGCACTAATAAAAAGCACTACCCATAACAGTATAGCTCAGATGTAATTGGGCGGAGATGGGCAGCAGCATCTTCATCGCTAAGCTTGACTGCGATTACCACTAGCATGACCAGCGCGGCAATTAAGGGCAGCATTCCCTCTTTCTTGAGGAGGCTTATGTCCAACAATGGACGTCCAATAGTTGATATAGTGATAATGATGATACAAATTGGTTATTTCAATAAATAAATAAGTCATCGAGTAGACACTTTGTATTTATGCGCTAGTGTCGTCTTTGTGAACTATATGGAGAGATCCATCTGCGAATTCTAGATTTGTGGTAGCTTACAGGTTGTGCGAGCAGGTAGCTGGAGAACGGGTGGTCAATGACCCTGCCCTGTAGGGCTTTCACATTTTCCATACCTACTAATATTATAAATGCGAAACTAACTCTGCCTGTCTGTCTGTCTGTTACTCTTTCCCGCTTAAACCTCTGAACCGATTTTAATGAAATTTGGCATAGACAATCTTTAGACCTTGAGAAAGGACATAGGCTATTTTTTAATTCGAAATAAGGGTTGTAAGGGGTCGAAAGGGGGGATAAAAGTTGCATGGAAGTATCACTATTTTTAGAGCTAGAAATTTGAAACTTATTTTTCAGGCTATTAATTCGATAAAAATAAACATGACATTCAAAGTTTATGTAGGTTGAAGTAAATAGGTATGGTACCCAAAAAACTAGTCGACGCGGACGAAGTCGCGGGCACAGCTAGTACTAAAATAAAATTTTCTGTACGGGCTAGCGTTTTAGTAACGTAATAAATAAAATAGTATAAAACAAAAAAAATCCCATTGTCTGTCTGTCTTTAAACTACGCAAGGGATTTTGATGAGTTTTTTTGAAATAATGATTCAAGAGGAAGGTTTGTGTGTATCATCATCATCATCATACCAGCAATTGGAAGTCCACTGATAGACATAGGCTTCTTCAAGAAAGGAGGATATTTGCCCATAATTGCCGCACTGGGCAAGCGTGTTAGCAATTGCAAAGCGCAGCTTTCGAAACGGAGATGGTGCTGCCCATCCCCGCCTTGTGCATTTAAGCGGCATTGTTCCGGATGGATATACCGACATCTGTCGGTTTTGGTACCTTAGTCGCCTCTTACTACACCTGGTGCAATGGAAGGTACTATTCTACTCTGCCGGTGTATTGTATTGTGTATTGTGTGTATAATCATGCATATTATAGTAGAAAACATTGGTTATTTTAGAGTTTTCTAATGTGATGAAATAAATACATTTTTTGTGCTTAAATTACAAACGCTGACTGAACCCGACGAGGTTTATCAAAATAATGTACTACAGTGTTGTACACCTTAAAGAGATCTACAAAAATTCCGGAATGTCTTATGTCTATCTCTTAGGGGTAACTCACAATAACTATTTTTATTCTCATTGCACCCTTGGGAAGCCGGGGAGGGTTGCTAGTAATAATATCAAGTGAGACCAGCTTTCTGTTTCCGACTTAGACTTTATTTCTTATAAGTTCCAACGGGACCATCCCCGGAATAAAAAATATTTTTATGCAACGTCTACTACATTGACCTAACTGCATGTTAGTCGCTTAAATCACTTGTGTTACAGACAACAGGAAACACATAATTGGCCCGATGGTGAAGACGGTAGTGATCCTTTGCTTTGCGCCAAGGGTCGTGGGTTCGATTACTATCCAGGACAAACTTTATATTTTTGGAAAAAAGAGGAAGATTGTAATGTTGATTTCGAATAAAAAAATCTGTACTTGTAGAGGGTTAGGTACTGCTAATCTATTATGCTGATATCCCTCAGCTAATATAAACACCCACACACAGATCAAAGACAGATGTTTACTACATTAACGTATGTTCTGGGTCGAGATCTATCATCATTATGATACCAGCCATTTTAAGTCCACTGCTAGATAAAGGCCTCCCCAAAAAGGTGTGATTTGTCGATAATTGCCGCGCTGGGCATGCGTGTTGGCAATCGCAGAGCGTAGTTTTTGCGACGGGGATGCTGCTGCCCCTCGCCGCCCTGTGTATTTAGGCTACACTGCTTCAGATGGATATACCGCCATCTGTCGGTTCCGTTACCTCACCTTTACGACACCTGGTACAGATAAAGGTACTACTATTCTGCTTTGCCGGTACCCCACAGCTGTATAAAAACGCACAGACTCAGATCAAACGCAAATGTTCACCACATTAATGTTTGTCCTGGGTGGAGATCTAACCTAAGACCTCTAGCGCATAAGACATTCAATTTTGATTGAATCAAATGAACTTGTACAATTAATTAGGTATAAATATAGAATATTACTTCATGTACTCATCTCTAGAGTATATAAATACATGAAGTTATTGACAATTATGAAATGCGATTAAGCTGGCGAGCGCAATTTCCTCAATGCTGTAAACAGGTCTGACCACTTGTACCACATTAATTTATAGCCAGAGGAATTTATGCGGATCATTAAAAATAATCTCCAAAGGTCGGTTGACTACCTCCGTTGCAGTTGTATCTGTTCGCACCGATCGGGGTATATATATATATTATATATATATATATACATATATATATATATATACCCCGATTATAAGAATAAAATCAAAGATTTCATTTAACACAAATTTTCATTATAACAACAACATTACTATCCAGGTACACAATCCTACCTGAATAAATAAAAAAACGACATTTAAAGATTATTGTTGTCGATTCCTTTTTCAATTAATGATTCTAATTAATAACTTATTTAGTCTCACTATCGCCATATTTGACAAACTGTACTGCTCTCTCCACATACCGTCATGTATGACGAGAGTAAACCTGAACTGTTTTATCCGTACACACAGCATAAAGAATCCTAATTCTTTATATATATATATAAATGCTAGCGACCCGCCCCGGCTTCGTACGAGCACAAAAAATAGTTATTGTGGGTTATCCCTAATGACATATACCACTAGGGATATTTTCTAGACCTTTTTATTGTGAAAATATACTTCCTAATAACATATTCTACATATCATAATCATAATACCAGCCATTAAAAGTCCACTGGTGAACATAGGCCCCCCAAGACCGCGAGGCCTATGTTCAACAGTGGACTGCCAATGGCTGTAATAATGATGATGTGGAATATAATAATACATCTATATTTGCGCCTCTACAACTCACAATAAAACTTTGACCGTTATCAAAAAAGTGTAACATCAAAATAAAGAAATTATAGCATAAAACAAACCGGGTATTTGGCCGCTCTAAAAGTAGTTTTGTCAATTGTCTGTCCGTTTGTTCCGGCTCACCTGTAAAATGGTTGCATCGATATGACGGGGCTTTCACTGGTAGATAGCTGATGGTGTAAGAAAACTTAGGCTAATTCTATTAGTTGTTATTCGGAAACGATAGCTACGCGGGAGGAACCACAGGGTGCTGTTAATATAGAATCAGCTGGTCAAGTGCGAGACAGATTCTGGCATCACCACAAAATAATAACGATTTTCTGTTTATTCCTTCACACTAGTGACCGTGCAGAGACCTTTCTTTTGCCAAATTGTGTAATGTATATAAACCTCCTCAAGAAAGTAGGATAAGGAAAATGCTGCTCCAACCCCGCCCAGTTGCAATTGAATCTGTTTAGAGTGGATATACTGCTATCTATCCGTTCCGGTACCTCAATCGATTACGACACCTGGTGCAGGGGGATGTTCTTTTCTATTCTAGCGGTATCTTATGGCAGCCGTCAAATCCAAATATTGTAGATGACATTCCAGGAAACCCAATTCTGAATATCTAATAAAACTGTCTGGTACAGAATTCCACGAAGTTTAGCCTTGAGTAAAGAATATTGATCTTAAATAAAGAATATTTTTAGTTTAGCTTTAGTTCGCTTTTTTTTTTTAAATCCTTATATAATATTATACATTGACCTGACTTCGTGGTAAGTCGCTTAAAACACTTGTGATACAGACGTCAGACAATAGAGGAATCACAAATATACTACTTAAATACATATATTTACACCCAGACACAGAACAAGCACAAATATCATTATATAAATATTTGCTCTGGGTGGGAATAGAACCCACGACCTTTGGCTTAAAATTAAAAAAATTAAAAAACAATCAACCTGATTTTCAGCCACCAGAGAAGTAATGGCTTACTCTTAGATCTTCGACTGTAAGCCTGTATTATAATATAACTAGGCAAAACTATAAACCACTAGTCACACATCTAGCTATTAAAGCAGGCTAGACAGCCGCGTTCAGATACCATCATTAGCCCGTCAATCGGAGTGCGCGGTCACCACATCCGACCACCATTATTGGTATCCGTTGCACTCACATTTTTTTGTCTACCATTATAGATTTGCCGCGAAGTACTGGCAGAGTAGAATAGTACTTCGCACTGCACCAGGTGTCATAAAAGACAACTAAGGTACCAGAACCGACAGATGGCGGTATATACATCCGAAACAGTACGGCTTAAATCCTCAGGGCGGGGATGGGCAGCAGCATCCCCGTCGCGACAGCTGCGCTTTGCGATTGTCAACAAGCTTGCTCAGAGTCGCAATTATAGGCGAAACTAACCTCCTTTCTTGGAGGGGCTTATGTCCTGCAGTGGACTTCCTATGGCTGGTATGATAATGACAATGAAATGCTAGAAGAATCTAACAGATGGCGGTGTAAGGTAATTTGATACGGTTTGACTATGCATCCAGACGAAGTCGGGCCGGGCAACTAGTAAATGTATATATAGATAATTGATTTGTATAGTTTAGATGAGTTAAGGTTCACAAATCTGACGTAAATCATTTATTAGATTTCGGGAAACTTGAGTATTGTTTGTGATGATGACGGAAAACAGCGGAGCTAGTGTCGGACCGGCTGTGTAAGCGGTTAATGGCGGTGGCTCATTATCGCCGACACCGCCCAGACTCGCGCCTGACTTCGCCCTGTTTACCGATTATCGACCCCGACCTATCCTAACCACGGAATTATGAACTGCAGCTGGTTTTGTTGACTACTCACGACTTCTTTGCATATTATTTGACTATTCGCATGATCACCTAGACCTAAAAAAAACGTCATGTCCCTTGGTACCTCACTCTCACCTATTTCTACCGCTAAATAGAGTACCGGTCTGAAAAGGCAGTGAATTTATCATCATCATCATCATACCAGCCATTGAAAGTCTACTGCTGGACATAGGCTTCTACAAGAAAGAAGGTTTTTTGCCCATAATTGCGGCGCTGGGCAAGCGTGTTGGCAATCGCATTGCACAGCTTTCGCAAAAGGGATGCTGCTGCCCAACCCCGCCCCGCCAGTATTTGAGCCGCACTGTTCCGGTTGGATATACCGCCATCTGTCGGTTCTGGTACCTTAGTCCTCTCTTACGCCTCTGGTGCAGTGAGAGATACTTTGCCGGTACTTCATGGCATATTTTTTATTTTCTGGATAATGTGGCATAATATCCTCAAGTAACAAGGTCTACAACGCGTTAGTGATATTCTTGTGATATTACGAGTATCTATGGGCTGCAGTGTCGCTTACTATTTAATAATAAAATATTTAGAAATTTACGCAATTTCCTATCTATGGGTATGACTTGACATCGGCTGAGTTAAGTTGCTTAAAGCTCTTTTGTTACAAACATTGTACAACAGACGAATCTCACGTATAATATTTATTAATATTGATCATATAAATGTTGGTCCGGGTTGAAGATCGAACCTAGAACCTTTGGCGCAAAAGATAGGAGCACTACCATCTGCGCCATCGGAATCCATCGGGCCTGTGAATATGGTTTTCCGTACGTCTTGATATCACACTCGACTCGATACATTTTCACAAGCCTCAAGCCGGTTCAGGAAAACTGCTATTTCGCCTAAAAGAAGACTCCAAAAACTTTTATTTTTTAGTAAAAGTAGCTTCCTCAATAGACGTTGTCTTAGCTACAGGTTTGTTTCTAATGAATAAAATAAAATAATATTGTGACTATAAATTGAAATATAAACTATCCTATCTCTTAAACTAGATAAAGCTGTACACAGTAAGGAAAAAAAATAGTTGAATCAATAGTTTAGAAATTCATCCCGTACAGTTAGCGACATGAATTTTTTGTATATAAAAAAAGAAAGCCATGAGGTACCGGCAGAGTAGAGTACCTCTCCTTGTACCAGGTGTCGTAAGAGGCGACTAAGGTACCGGAACCGACTGATTGCGCTATATCCACCCCATAGCAGTGTAGCTCAAATGCAACAGGGTGGACGGCAGCAATTCTGTTCGCGCTTGCCCATTGCGGCAATTCCTCTTTTTTGACACACTTACGTCCAACAGTGGACTTCCAATGGCTGATATGATGATGCCGATGACTGCATATCTTTAAAGCCAAGGTCTCGTAACCTAAATTAATGTACTATGCAATAACATGTCCACTTCGTGTCTGCACTATTTACTTACATGTGTTAGATGACTCCCATGATCCTGTAGGGTCATCAGGGTCATCAGTATTATGAGTATAAGAGAATTTTGTATGTTATATTTCTGAAGTACATACTCCTTTTTTTCTTTGACGATTCGAAAGTGCTTATAATGGAGAATATTTTGAGTTTGAGTTTTGAGTTTACTAAAGGTAATGGAGTCCACTTGATTTTGAGAGTGGAGTGGAACTTTAATCCAGGAACATGTGCGGTTCCTATAGGACAAACTTGGTTTTATAAAAAAAGTAATAATAATATACTCTTTATTGTGCACAGCAAAATACATAAAGAAAAATAAAACTTATAAATTATAATACAATTGGCAGCCTTATCGCTCAAAGCGATCTCTTCCAGGCAACTTTTGGATGGATATAGACGAAGAAAATGTAATAGAGCAGTTCGATGTGTACTACAATTTTATAAAAACAAAAGAGATACTCGTACTATATACGTCCATATAATAATAAGATTACATACCAATGAATACATTAATAAAAATACAACTTATTATAAAGTAATATACATTTTTGTCATTCATTTATCTACTGTTTGTCTAACAAAGTCGTTTTTTATAATTTTTCTACGTTCCAATTTTGATCAGGCCGTTATCAGCCCCAACGGACAATTCAAAACTTCCTCGCAGACCAAGTTGCAGGCAACAACTAACAAAAGTATAATAACTTTCACTTCATTCGAATCTAAAGAGGTACATAACTCATTTAATATTTCAGATGTATGCCGAGATTATAACAAAATTAGAATTAAAATAATCTATACAATTTATCTTTATTGGATAAACTGGGATTTCCGACATTCAGTTATAAATTAAGTCATAGTGATAATGATTAATGCCAAGGTTAAATAAGAGCTGTAGGCCGTCGAAACCATAGACAAGATTATTTGAAAACGTATTTATTTACTTAGAAAAGGAACAGCGTTTAATACATACATAATATTTATTTTCTATAAACACATACAATAAAGCCAATCATTCGTTCTCACTTATTTATAAAAAAGTATATATATAGAGACATAATTGACAGGAAAAAAAAACAGAAAAAGAAACAATAGAATTAGTACTTAGATTAAATGGGTACTTAACTGAGATTAAAATAAAAAGGCATGGTTTTGGGTCCATCTACAAGTATTATATACCCAAAAAAAAACTAGAAACTGTTATGTATACATAAATATCACTACCTAGTATAAAAAAGTCACTTTCCGCTGTATTTCTGTCCCTATATATGCTTAGATATTTGAAACTACTGAACGGATTTTGATGCGGTTTTTTTTAAAAGATAAAACAATAACATAATATAATTATTAAGTTACAAAAACAACACTATTAAAACAGCAATAAAGAAAAAAGAACATTTTGAAACTCAGATGTATGTGTGTGTGTGTGTAATATTTATGTACACTAACTAACATGATAAAGGAGAAATATTTCATCATCATGTTAGCAGATTTTCAGTATCCAAATACGACATTTTCAATGAACAAGCAGCGGTAATATGTATATTAAAGGTATATTGTAAGTATATCGTTTTAAACGAAATTCTCTAAAGCAGTGGTTCCCAACCTTCCACTGACCACGGACTACTTCGATTTGTTTCTTGTGAACAGATACCGTGATATCTGCCAGAAAAAATACTGATAATAGCATTATCCATATTCATCATCTTCATCATATTAGCCACAAGATGTCCACTGCTGGACATACATACGTGGTCTCCATTCCGGAATCTTACGAATCTAACGGCCATACCAATTGTCCTGCCCACTGCCACTTCAACTTCAACACTTCGACTCCGAGCATTGCCCTCTCCATAGCTCGTTGAACTATTTTCAATATTACTTTATATACATACATACATACATACATCACGCCTGTGTCCCATCGGGGTAGGCAAAGACTATGGACCTCCACTTGTAACGATCTTGGCATACCTCTTTTGCTTCGCTTACTCGCATTAATCCTTTTATACACGCTTGTGTATGCTTGGAACATCTGACCTGGCCCTTCTTTAAAACCTATTCTACCTTATTAATATATGTTCGCCTCGGTCCTAAACCAACCCTTCCATTCACTTCCGCTCTATATATTTGTAATCATTCTAGTTTCATTCATCTACACATGACCAAACTATCTCAACATTCCTTTCTCTATTGTTGTCACAACATCATCTTTTACACCACATCGATCTCTTATTACACTATACTTTAATCTATCTCTCAAACTCACAACATACATTCTTTAGTAGAAAATATAACCTTTTTTATAGAAAGTCAAACAGGTAGATATTGAATCAACGTGATTTTAGCCAATGTCAGCTATCTTGAGACTTCATTATGTCATGCAGCTCAAACATGGTATCTTTAATTTTTTTGCGGACCAGTTTTTGGTTTTTGGGCACCACTGTTAGACCGCGGACCACCGGTTGGAAACCTCTGTTCTAAAAGAATACGGGGCTTAGAAAGTCACACGGCTATTCTAGTGAAGCAGTATAGTTTTTTTTATTATTTTCACTAATCGGCATTACTAACAAGATGAAGTGATATTAAGAATGTAATTACTGATCTACGATATAGAGATAAGCATCCAAATTACAAGTCGGTGTTTGCAAGAACACAAACATAACTCTACAGTAACAACGTGCAATTATAAACACTACCACATTGTAATAAAAACTACATTTGAATGTTGGTTTATTGTAATATCCGTCGTTGTTCTTGTAAAACAGCGAATTATTGTTGTTTGGTAGTAAGATGGTCGAATTGAGAGTCAAGCCTGTCTGTTCATTAAAATATTTATATTACAAATGTCTCGTTTATATTTTGATATTAGATTATGATCAAATACAGTATACTCGAAGAGTGGAATAGTACCGCGGTCTGTGTTAAGTATCAGCGGCGACTCAGGTACCGGAACCGACGGATGGCGGTATATACATACTAAATAGCTTAAATAAGATTGGGCGAAGATGGGCCGTTACATTGTCAGGGAATGCCAATTATGGACTAAAGTTCTAGGTAGGGAGGTATATGAGGTACCAGAACAGATAGATGGCGGTAATTTCGAAATAGTGTTGCTTAAATACAACTGGGCGTGAATTAACCGAAGTTTATCATCGCAAAGCTGTGGTCTGCGTTTCCTACCATGCCAAATCAATATATTATGTTATTTTGACAGGCCCGATGGTGCAGATGGTAGCGATCCTATCTTATGCGCCACAGGTCGTGGGTTCGATTCCCAACCAGAGCAAATACTATTTGTGTGTATGCAGGTGATATTAATAATTATCTATGTATTATATTTGCAATTTCTGTGTTGTCTTATATCCGTCACACAAGTGCTCGAAGCAACTTATTTCGGAGTCAGGTCAATGTATGAGATGTCGTAGAAATTAATAAATTCCCACAACAGCTTAAAGCATTTGTATTACGGACGTCCGACAGCAGAGGAACCACAAATATACTACTTAAATAAATACTTTTGACACCCAGACACAGGACAGGATTGCCGTGAAGTACTGGCAGAGTTGAATAGTACCTCCCACTGCAACACAAATGCACACAGCAGGGATGGGCAGCATCATCCTCCTCGCGAAAGCTGCGCCTTGCGATTGCCAAAACGCTTGCTTAGCGTGGCAATTATGAGTAAAAAAACCTCCTTTCTTGGAGAGGCCTATGTCCAGCAGTGGACTTCCTATGGCTGGTCTGATGATAATGATGATGATACACAGGACCAACACAAATATCATATACATATTTGTCATGGGCAGCAGGATCCTCATCGCCAAATTGCGCTCTGCGATTGCCAGCACGCTTGCCCAGCGCGGCAATTATAGGCAAAAATCCTGGAAGAGGCTTATGTCCAACAGTGGACCTTCTATGGTTAATGATGATGAGGAAGCTTATTTTAATTTTTACACAGTCGAGATCATCAGATGGTATTTCCCTACATAGCATAAAACAAAATCACTTCCGCTGTCTGTAGGTCTCTCTTCGGTATCCAGGATATTTATCAGCACAATGTCTATCCGATCCACAAGTGTAGGTATATATTTTTGCTTATTTTGTAAAGGAAAGTAGAAACGGGATCCACTGCGCAGATAGCGTGCCAAGACGGACACGATCGAAAATGTTCACAGGCCACATTTCCAGCAATTTCTGAACTTTATAATGGACAAAAAATGTTTGCATTATGATTGGTCGTTCACCTCTGGTCTTCGAGATTGCCCGATTGTGTGTTGAGGCCAAATGTCAAAAGGTGGCGTGTTTGTTATACTCTGGGATTGGCTTCTCATTTTTATTTATATATAGTAATTATACACATTTTTTAAAGTATAATTTTGTCGTGAGGTACCGGCAGAGTACAATAGTACCTCCCTCTATGCTGGGTCTCGTAAGAGGCGACTAAGTCAAAGTCAAATATACTTTATTTACGTAGGCCCTTTACAAGTACTCATAAATCGTCAATAAAATAGTAATAATAACATTAATATTAGGAAGTCCAATAAGAAAGTATATATAATACAGACGACCCTGATGACCTAAGCGATCATAAACGTCATCTAACACAGATAATTTTATTAGGCCTACTTCCGTCCACACAACCAGTCTGCCGGCACCAGGCGAGACTAAAAACTTAGTTTACGGCAAGTTACGCGACCCAACAGAAACCTGTAAAATAAACTGGGGATGATAAAGATAGTAAGGTACCAGAATTGACAGATGGCGGTATATCCATCCGGAACAGTGTAGTTCAAATGCACAGTGGGGGGATTGGAAAGCACCCTCTTCTTTTCAAAAGCTGCGCTCTGCGATTGCCAACAAGCTTGCCAAAGGTAATTATGTGCTAAATTCCTCATTTCTTGGGGAGGCCTATATCCAGCAGTGGACTTCCAATGGCTGATATGATGTTGTTGATTAATCCGAAGCTATGCAAAGATGAAGATTTTCCTACGCATTCCTTAGTTAATGGAGTATTGTAAGGAAGCAGTACTGTTTTTCATTGTAATTAAAGACGGTGTCACGTTGGTTTCTAATGGATATTGTAAAAGGTGAATCAAGCGACATTCTAAATCCATAAAATAGTTTTAATGTGTGCTTACAGTGAAAAAGAAAAAGACAATTGAATTAGAAAAGCTATTATGGTACAACTGGCGAAGTTTGCCTTCACGATGTGTCCGCAATTAGTTCCTACAATAAAATGATGTAATAAGATGTTTGTTAATTATTCTATAACTAGATGTTTGTAATAACAGAAACTCTTTGCCTAAATAATATTTTCTAACGTTAACACTCTTACTACTCATAATAAAACTACTCTTTTAATAGCTTTGAAACGCGGTTTTTTAGATTATTTTACATTTGGTTTTAAAATCATTTTGTCCGTTAGAAATGGGTATAGTTAAATATTATGATCATCAGCCATTGTTAATCCACTGCTGCCCATAAGCCTCTCCAGGATAGACAGAACTTTGCCCATAATTGCAGCGCTGGGCAAGCGTGTTGGCAATCGCAGAGCGTTTGCTGCACTCCCATCTTATGCATTTGTACTACACTTAGGGTTCCCAACCGTCCCGGATTAATAGAATAATAATAGTTAATCTCCCGACCTCCCGGGGAACAATAATTTCTCTTTCTTATTTTAAAAATTATACACATTCTTCGATCGCACACACATCGTTACTCACTCTCTTTGCGTGCTTTACAATAACACACACACAACACCACGGCCGTTGCCTGTGTAAACCTGTTCGAATGAGTATTTCTTTAATAAAATCAGAATTACAAACACTCACAAACTTTGAATTTACATGTTGTGGGTGCGATCCCCACCCAATACAAATATTTATATGATAATATTTGTATTTGTTCTGTGTTTGGGTGTTATATATATTAATTTAAGTATTTTATATTAGCCGTGAGGTACCGGCGGAGTATAGTAGTACCTCCCCCTGTACCAGATGTCGTAAGAGGCGACTAATGCCAGATGTCGTAAGAGGTCGCCTCTTACGACATCTGGTACAGTAGTGTACCAGAACCGACAGATAGCGATATATCCATAGGCAGTAGCATTGCCGTCGCGAAAGCAAAATTCCCCCTTTCTTGGGGTGGCCTATGTCCAGCAGTGGACTTCCAATGGCTGTGATTATGATGATGAACGATTTAAGTAGTAGTATTATATTTGTGATTCCTTTGTTGCCTCATGTCCGTGACACAAGTGCTTTAGGCGTCTTATCTCGGAGTCAGCTCATTGTAGAAGATGTTGTGTGAATGTATTAAATTGGTAATTTCGACGTTAAGATCGACTTAGAAATCTATTTTAAATCTATCAATATCTTTGTGTTTATAAGAATATATTTCCGCTTCACTCTTGTGTTTAGCCCAAAAGTTTTGCACGTCGTCATCTATTTTCACTGATACTTACTGCTGTGAGCATAAAGATCACAATCGCGTAAACCGAAGTTCATTATATTTGACCGCATAAAACCGACTCGAATTCGTGACCCCATGGGAAAGAAAGTGAACGTTGACCGCTCGAGAGACTTTTGTAATCGCTTTATGTAACATTTTGTACGCCTTTTAGATCCGATTTTAATAAATGATCTCAACTAGTATTGTACACGTTACAAGTGACAATATTTCACCAACAGTGGTGTTACGAGCGTCTTTAGGCAGCTGTGACGCTTACTATAACTGGACTGTATGTTCGTATGTCGACCTTATCCAGAAATATTAAGAAATATAATAAATATAAAAAGAAATATAATTCATGGCAATATTTTTCAAGCCAATCAATGCAAGATATAAAAAGAGACAGGTTTTCTTTCTAAATATCGTATAGCGAACTTGCAGTTGACTTAGTTCTTAGACCTGATTTGTCTCCCATGGTCCCATGGACCACGGCCCATTGCTATTAACGACTAGCACCGCGTGGACCGCTGTTCTCCAGTGATGGTCGACCACTCTTAAAAAACCTTGCGGCACGATGACAGATTTTTTATGTGTCTCTGTTCACGCATGTGGTGATGGTGGTTGCGTATTGTTATACTACGATTGCCACCACGTTTACTTAGCGTAACTTCAGGACGGCAATGCTGCTGCCCACCCCCACATGATGTATTTGAGCTACGCTGCCGTAATGGTGCACTGCCATCTGTCGGCCTAGTACCTCAGTCATTGCTGCATGGGGAGGGACTATCCTATTCTGCGGGTATCCTTCGGATTATTGATATATCATCATCATAGCAGCCTTTGAAAGTCCATCGCTAAATAAAAACCTCCTCAAGAAAGAGAGATTTTAGCCCAAATTTGCCGCGCTGGGCAAACGGTTTTGCAATCTCAGTGCGCAGATTTCGCGACGAGAATGCTGCTGCCCATTCCCGCCTTGTGCCTTTAAGCTACCCTGTTACGGATGGTTCTGGTAACTTAATCGCCTATTACAACACCTGGTACAGGGGAGGCACTATTCATTCCGTCAGCACCTCACGGTCATATAAATTGTATTTTAATTAATTTTAATTAAAGATGTGGTATTATTTATCAATTTATTTCTAATTGACACGATTGAATTACATGTACACTATTTATTTGTAAATTAAAGAGTATTTCTTGTAATTGTAACAACTATTTTATATTCATTTGACTTTGACCTTGAAGGTGAAGCAGCAGACCTGTTGCTTGTCGTTGGTGTTCCACAGTTTGACCTTCAGCGGGAATTTTCGCTGGAAAATGAGACCAATTTAATATGACACAAAATCACATAATGTTGTTTTATTTTAATTACACATTATAATATTACAATATGTACTACAATTAAAATTATATCATTTTTTTTCAACGATTTGGTTAACTTACCACAAACGTTTTCAAAACTATAGATCACACATTGTGTATATAAATAATAAATAAATAATTTACACCGCATCTCATACATAGATCTGACTGCGAGATGATGTCGCTTAAAGCATTTGTGTTACGGAGATCAGAAAACAGAAGAATCACAAACATACTATCACGAACAAATACAAATATTCATTATATAAATATTTGCTCTGGGTGGGAATCGAAACAACGAACGTTAGTGCACAAGATAGGATTACTACCATGTCCGCCATCGGTGAAAAGTTAAATAAACTTCAAATTCCATGGTATTAGCCGTAGGATATCTACTGGCATTAACCTTCCTAAGTGATTTCCAATCGGATTGATTATATGCGATCTGCATCTGGCACGACTGCAGATAGTCTATCCTAGTCAATAGACATCCTACGCTTTGTTTGCCGGTGAGCGGTCACCATCGCGTATCTGTAATCCAAAGCTAATGAATAGGTCATACTAACTCCGTAGTGTTTGTCCAGAGAGACGGCGAGGTCGAAGCCATGTCTTACGTTGGCTTCTAGTGGAGCGGTTAGGATGCTTCTCGCAGCATCCTCGTAAGAAGACAAGGCCTTGAAGGTGCCTGTTTCATCAACGTCAGTCGACACAAGCAGCTTCAGATTTTCCGATGAGAAAGCTGGAAAAGAATTTGTATATATACATCATACCATCCACTGCTGGACATAGGCATCCCCAAGAAAGTGGGGATTTTGCCCATAATTGCCTGCTGCCCATCGCCGCCCTGTGCGTTTGAGCTGCTATGTTTTGGATGGATTTACCATCATCCGTCGATTTTGGCACATTAGTCGTCTTTTACGACTCCACAGGAGGAGGTACTATTCTACTCTGCTGGTACCTCACGGCTACTAATATTTGGGAATGGAGGAATTTCGCTCATAATTCAAATCTTAGAGCGCTGCTTTCTTGACGGGGATACTGCAACTATTATCGCGCACTTTTTTGATTTTCTTATGAAAAAAATTAAAGAATTTTCCTGACAATAACAAACCAAGTGACCCAGGGAAATAGGGATTTTTTTTATATAGATTAACAACAATTGAGAGATGTCAACAGAGTTGTAACTTGATCTGTTCTAGTTGTTACAAATTCCTTACCAGGTGTGAAGTCGACATTGATTGCGTAAATTTTGTCCTTGATGAAGGTGCAGAATTTGGGCCCATGGAGGCAAGGCGTCACGCTCACATTGTGTATGGCACACTGCGTTGCATTCTCTGCAAAATGATTTAATTAGCTATACAATAAAAATCTATAAATATCATAAATAAATAAAACTTTCTTTTTTTTCTTCACCACTTATGATAAACTTACTTTGTAATGCCATTATAATGTTCCTACACTTAGGATTTTCTGATTCTTTGAAACGTCGAGCAAAATATTTTAGAATTAATCAAACCGCGTTTAAAAGCTTTTAAAAGTAGGTTCCAGTATTTTCTTATTATAAATATTAAACAAGTAGAATTGCAGGAATAAGTTGATCAAATAATTATAATTTGTGATCTCAACGCCTGCCTTTTTTTGTTAGGCAATAATGGAGATTATGAATAATGCTCTCATAATGTATGTAGGAGTGCACGTCGTTTGAAAGCCATGTTGTGGTGTGAAGGCAATTGTATACGAATTACAATAAACACTGTCACACAACAACGTACAATGTACAATGTACAATGAATATACACTGTCAGAAAAACATCTGCTGGTTTAGTTGATCATATCTAACATATAATAAAGATAATGTGAACGCGCTAATTTATCTAACAAAGAACATTTTATTTCTAAGTAATTTTAGGAGCTACTGGTTAAATTAAAAAATAATATACTTTTGTGATGTATAGCACATTACTTTATAGGCGACTATCTATGTATCTATATACCACCACGCAATGAAACATATGAGCGAATCATCAAAAATAAAAAATTGCAATACGGTGGCAAAATTATTTCAACAGCTCCTTAATGTACTTAGTCTTTACAAATATTTTGAATTTCAAACGAAGTTTAGATAAGCTTGTTTATAATAAAAATCAAGACTGTGCACGCTATTAATCAAACATTATTAGGTTAATAAGCCTGATTCTATTCAAGTTTACTCTTAAATAAGGAATTCTAACTAACGTAAGTAGACTTCACGTTTCAAGGCATCCCTCAGGAACCATGCTAGGATTGAAAGTAGCCTATGTATTTAACTAGGATCTATAAAGACCCATTTAGGCGCTAAACCGAGTAAGGTAGGACGGACATGCAATTTTTTCCTATTTGCATTATTAGTTTCTTATTTACATTACTAAGTTGCCAAACAAGCATACGGTCCGCGTGATAGATATGTCATATTACCCAGTTATTTACTGCCTCCCACCCTACAAACCGGAACACATCCAAGCGAAGAATCAAGTGCGAGTGACCAATGCAGACCTTTATATGAAGTCTACTTCTAGTAAATTAGTAAGTGGGGATGGATAATGGAACTCACCATCAACACAGCGCTTGAATAAAACATGGTTTTTATCAGCACTCACTGTAATAGACAAGCAAACAAATAACAACGCTCTCAACAACATGGCGTCCGTCTCACTGTCGATTGATAACTGAAATGTGTATGTGTCGGCTTGATCTTTTGACATCGTTATCAGTCCTTGTTTAATAATCACTGGTCGACAATTTGATGTATATAGCATTACTATTGTCAAATATATTACTAAAATTTGTGAATTACATCCATTTATTATTGTGTAATGCCCATGTTATAGCCCCTCCCCCCCCCCAGTTATAGTTAAGAGCTCTCTTCTTGAAGTTGTTGACTCACATGTATACCTAGGACTAATAGTCCAATTACGTAAGTGAAACTTCAAGAAAGAGGATATTCGCTGAGCCCAACTCTGCTGGGCAGCGTTCGGAAACTGCGAAACATCTTCTCATCCCGATATACCTTAGCGTTTCAAGTCGAAAGTTTTCGACCAATGTGTGTTACCAGCGATGACCTATAGCAGCGAAACGTGGTCTCTTACCTTCTAAGTCCACTCAAAATAGCTCAACAAGCTATAGAGAGGGCAATGCTCGGAATCTCTTTACGCGATTGAATCAGGAATGACGAGATTCGTAACAGAACCAAAGTTACCGACATCGCCCGGCGGATTAGTATGTTTAAGTGGGAGTGGGCAGGGCATTTGCT
This sequence comes from Heortia vitessoides, assembly GCA_020976665.1. NCBI lineage: Eukaryota > Metazoa > Arthropoda > Insecta > Lepidoptera > Crambidae > Heortia > Heortia vitessoides. The sequence goes on from JACJUM010002929.1 coordinate 1,026,280, forward strand.
ACGCACAACCGATGGCCGATGGAGTTCTAAGGTTCTAGAATGGAGACCACGTGGATACCACGCGGACACCGGCCGCATCCAACCGGGCCTATTGGAAATTAGTAGAGGAGGCCTATGTCTAGCAGGGGACGTCTTATGGCTGGTATGGTGATGGTTAGAATACACACAGATTACAATCATAAACAATTGTAAATATGACTAAATTATATAAACATGATTATAATCCAAAACATTTCTTCACAGTAGCTTAAGTTTATCTAAGTGACTACAGTTGGTTAGTAGAACTTATAAAGTATGTAAGTAATCTAGTTAGGTAATTATGATACTCAGAAAAACAAAATAATATAAAAACAAATAAGAAAGAACCCTCTCCTCTGTCCAGCAGTAGACTTCCAATGGCTGATATTATGGTCATAGAACAACCATGGGTGGACATAGACCTCCCCAATAGAGTTGTTTGACCTGCATTCAGCGCGATTCTATGGCTATAATTAGATCGTACGTCGCCCTTGTGGGTGGACATCCTATGCTGTGCTTGTAGGTGAGAGGTTTCTATACTAGAACACCCCACAGCCGTGAGGTACCGGCAGAGTAGAATAGTACCTCCTCCTGTACCAGGTGTCGTAAGAGACGACTAAGGTACCAGAGCCGATAGATGGCGAAACTTACGATCGTACCACGATACCACGCACAACAAATAATGTTGTTAACATCCGTACAAAAAATAAACACAAATATTCGATATATTTGTATTATGAAACCAGGGTGACAAATCAATCAAAATATTTTTTGTTCAAGTAGGTCCATTACGAGCAAATTAATTCAGAAATATGAAGTACTAAATTGTGTTACATTTATAATACTGATGACCCTGATAACTCGACGGGATCATGAGAATCATCTAACATAGAAATTAAGCCTACTTTATACTATTGCCGGCACCATACGGGTTTTAAAACCAAGTTGAACGCAGGTTTATAACACGAGCCACCAGAAAATAATCTACAGGAAAAATTTGGTGATGATAAAGGCTCCTTCAATACTAAATAGTTAGTGTTAATGAAACACCTACCGGCGTCGGATTAACAAACCGTTGTCTTAAACTTAGGGAGAGCAATTAAACCTCAAGACAAACGGCCCGCGTGATAGTAAGAGTCGCTACAGCTGATAGACGCTCGTGATATCGCACGGATATCACTAGCGCGTTGCCAACCTTGTCAGTGGTTTTATAGATATTATTTAACTTTGCCCAGTAATTCCATTTTCTATCTCACCTATCAATGAGAACTCTGCTATTAGGCGGTAGAAATAAGCAAGAGTGAGGTACCAATGCAGACGACTTCTTGCAAGAAGTCTACCTCATGATGTGTTTAATGTTTGTATTTTCTAACATTTACGCTTTCACTACAAAAAATAAAATGATTCTTCAATACTCTACTAACGGCTTTAAAACATAGTTTATTTAAATTATTTTTTTTGTTTGACGTTTCCGTTACCTTTCGTTAACCGTTCTCATTATTGACATTAACATAAATCTTTTCATTAAATAGTATTTTTCCTGGATAGGAATCGAAACCACGACCCTTGAAGTCGAAGATCGCGCAAAGAGTTCTCGTTACATAATTATTAAATAAATTAGAACCCATACATTGGGAAACAAAAACCGATTTTAGCGGGAAAATGTAAAAGAAAACATGTACGGACACGAAGTATTTCAGGAATTTCTCGGTTGACCTGTGTTACACACGACCATTACTTATTATATATATGAAGAGGTCAAAGATAACATGGCCTATGCTCTTATTACAATGAGAAGAACATACAAATGCGATAATACTCTTGGAATGTGGACAAAATTGATAATTAAAACTTTGTTTATTGTTGCAACAGGACGGATGATGCATTCAACTAACTTCCACACAGTAATTGCTGTCTTTTATAATCATCCTCAAAGATATTTATTCTCACACACACATCTCAAAGTCAAATATATCATTGTTTAAATACATATATATATATATAGATTTCCTAATTGAAATCTTACACAAATGACCGATGACCCACAACCTTATGGTCCCACAACCTGGTCAGAGTCATTTAAACAAATAGGTCAGAGTGTCCTACTTTAATACTAGTCTGCCAAGTTTATAGCAGGTTCATTACGCGACTTTCATACATTGACCTGACTCCGTGTCAACTCGCTTAAAGCATTTGTGTAACTGACATCAGACAACAAAGGTATCACAATTATAATACTCAAATACATTTTTTTGACACCCAGATACAGGAAAAACACAAATATCATCATATAAATATTTGTCATGGGTGGGAATCGAATCCACGACCTCGGAGGCATAAGATAGGATCACTACCATCTTTTTACCAGGATATTTATAAATAGTCCTGGTCAACAAACAAGCATACAGTCCGTATTATAGTAAGCGTCACTGCAGCTTAAAGACTCTCATAATATCACAAGGATATTACTAACCAACCTTGTGACTTGATGATATTATGCCACATTACCCAGTAAACTCAATGCATCTCTCACCCTTTGTGACCTTTAGACCGGAACACAGAAATGCGAACATTGTTATTTGACGGTAGAAATAGGTGTGAGTGAGGTACCAATGCAGACGACCTTTGTAGCTGAAGCCGTGTAGCTTAAATGCAACGGGATGGGAACGGGTAGGCGGTAATTATGAATAAACCCCCCTTTTCTTGGAGAGGCCTATGTCCAGCAGTGGACGTTTTCCAACTGATGTGATGAAGTACAGGTCTTAAGACTGAGGAGATTAATGATTTTAATAGATATGACGCTTTCAACTGAGTCTATTGTGGTCAACATAATGTGATAGAGTTTTTTAAGCTAATGATGTTACTACAATTGTGTATGCTTAAAAGTCGATTACATTTATTATTCTTACATAGTCGGCAAAGAAAAGTCGTAATAACTCCTAATAAGTTTGGAGAAAAGTGTGGAGAAAAATAGCAAAGTGAAACACTTGCAACAAAAATGTATTTAATTACATTACGTCCCCATAATTATTGAGACGCCAAGACTGCTCCACTGGCCACTGGTCAATAAACCGCTTGCGAGTGGTGTGCTGGCCAGGCCTGTTCAGCTTCTTCATGAGAAACTGCTCTCGGAGACGCCTCTTCTCTTCCTGCTCTGCTATCAATTTTTCCACTGCGATATCCAAGATCATCATTAATGTTAAGACTTGATGCCGCGAGGTACCGGCAGAGTAGGATAGTACCTTCAGGTGTCGTAAGAGGCGACTAAGGTACCAGAACCGAGAGATGGTGGTAGGGTGGGAATAGGCAGCAGCATCCCCGTCGTAAAAGTTGCGCTCTACAATTGCCAACATACTTGCCTAGGGCAATATTGGGCTAATTCCCCCTTTATTGGTGAGGCTTATGTCTAGTAGTAGACTTTTAATAACTGGTATAATGATGATAGACTTGATTCATAACCAAGATGTAGTCTATACGCAATTTTCTATCAGACAAAAGACGTCAAATATTGGAAAATAGCTACCGCCCCAGGTATGGTCAATTGCCGTATACTAAGGTTTTCTGTAACGGACAGACAACCAGACTAGAACTACTAGATCGCGATGTATGTAATCCGGTGCTATTATAAATATTGAAAAACTCTTGGGAACAACGTCTTTTTCTTAAAAGATTAGGCATACGGTTCGCTTGATAGTAAATGTCATCGCAAGCTATAGATGTCGGAATCATCACAAAGATACTAATAGCACGTTACCAACCTTATGAATTAAATATGACATTGAACTCTCCAAGTACTTTTTTACGGTAGAAATAGCTGAGAGTGAGATACCAATGACTGATGACAAGATAATATTAAAACGAGTACCATCTAGACCATCTATTCCAGATCTGGTAGCTTTGCCTTTGCTCGTTGTGGTCTTAATATACCGAGCATCTCTGGACTTGATGGTTTCCAAGACATTGACTAGTTTGTCTATGTCCAATTCCAGTACGTGCACGTTCTCCAAGGCGTAATTGTATATAGACGGGTATAGCCAAGATATAGCTGGATTTGTAAACATAGACCTGGGGTGCAGCAAAAAATAAATGTATATATTAGAAAGATAATTAAGAAACATTTAATTTGCTGGAAGCAATTATAATGAGCTTTTAATAGAGCTATTCTTTTAACAGCTTCGAACCGCATTTTAAAGCTGATAAAAAAGTTGTTTTTATCAACGATACGGATTATTTTACTCATTTAATTATATTCGTTTAAGTCACACCAAGATATTTTCAGTTCACAATAAATCTACCTTAGACGGGTTGAACACTTTATTTTTATATTACAGGAGTCTGAAATACAGGATTGTCCTAGTTTAGGCTCCAGTCCCCCCTGATAATGGTATGTTTTTTAGTATTAAGTTATACTGTGGTGGTAATAAATATATTTTCATTTAATTTTATTATCTTTTTCGATATAAGTTTCGATAATCTTGAGGCAACCGTTTTCAAAATTTCCATGTTAAAAGCCATTATAATGTAGTTTTATTATGAGTAAAGGATGCGTTACGAAATACTACATTGTCTGCTGCTAATTTTACATTGTTTCGTTTCGCACAAATAGCAGAAAATAGTTATTACCTTTTTTCATATTTATCCTTAATTTCTCTGTAATATTCTAACATTTTGCGATATTTCTCTCGTATGTTTCCTGAAAAAGAAATACATCAATAATAATAAATTGTACATTACAGTACCGTACATATTAAAAGTGTACCCGATATAGGCATAGCCCTGGGGTTCCAGCAGTGTAGAATCTGTATCAGATGACGAAAGAGGCAACTGAGATACGGGAACCGATAGATGGTGGTATATAGGGCGGTAATGGGCAGCAGTATTTACGGTGCAGTATTTACGGTGCGAAGCTATGTTCTGGGAACGCCACCGTGCCTGCCCAGCGCGGCAATCATGGGCAAAATTCCCTCTTTCTCGAAATGTCCAGCAGTGGACGTTCGACGGCTAATATTACCATGATGATGGTAAAGATCATTAAAACAAATAATTTTTTTGGTGATGGTTAGTGGTACGCCCTGTTTGTTTGTATTCGCTGCTAATGCCATTTACGTGGGGTTTCTATTCATTATAGGGCTTTAAACCAACGAACATACCAACATCGGACAATACAAAACTGCAGTTAAGTGTGTACACACAATTCCAAATAGACAAGTATATTTTTTATAACACTTAACGCCTTTATACAGTTTGTTAATTTACACTACATATTTACACTATATTAGCCTCATTTGTGTAACGTTTGTTATATCAGATAATATAGGAATTATAAATATCACACTTTAATACATATTTAACTCGCAGACACGGGACAAACACACACACAAACATCACATATTTCCTGGGGTTAAACGTAAACGTACACGTTGTAAAAAGATTTTTTTTGACGAAATACGAGAATTATGGACTCTTATGCGATAGTTTCCGTTAATTTCCAATTCCTTTTGAGCTACACTGTTGCTGACGGATAGGAAGGAAGGAAGGATGACCGACAGAAACCGGCAGTTTCTGTCGGTTCTGGTACCTTAGTACCGCCTCTTTCGACACCTGGTACAAGGGGAGATACTATTCTACTCTGCCGGTACCTCACGGCCATACCGGCACTTGACGGCTAATGTTTATTTTATTTCGAAATTGTTATTTTTTATTTTAAATGTAACTGATGGAAACTTTATTGATTTAAGTGATTTAGTTGTGTACAATAACAATTTATTCTAATTAATTGTTTCCTTAAAAAAAAATAAAAATAAAAAGACTGTATAAGGTTCTTTAAAAAGAGGTTTTTACCGGGTCAGCAACACGTGAACTATGCCTCGTTGTTAAAAGAGGCAATAATTCTATGAATAGCGCTGAAAGTATGCTTCCTTTTTTTTAATAAAAAAAAAATTAACCCATCACAAGTCCCACGCTGAAACTCGGAGATCTGATGTAAAAATCTCTTATATGATTCGCGAGACGTATTTTGTTGTTCGCCATTTTGATGAGCAGCTTCGTCGCGTTGATCATCATGACCTTGTCACTCCATGTGGTGTGGTCAGGCCAATCTCTGTGCATGTTAGCTTCCTCAGTGGTAATAACCAGAGGAACTGAAATACAAGTGGTTTCCTTTAATTCGGCCCTTAGTTACTCAAGAACAGGACTGATCAATATTTTTTTAAATTTACGCGATCACTAGACAGAATAAAGTTACTTTTTTAATGGCTTTTATCATCAAATCAGACATGAAAGTCCACTGCTGGATATAGGCCTCCCAAAGACTAGGGAAATTTTGCCTACAATTGCCGCGCTGAGCTGGTATGTTGGTAATCGCAGAACGTAGCATCGCGACGGGAATGTTTTTGCCTATCCCCGCCCTGTGTATTTGAGTTACACTTTTACGGATAGATATAACGCCATCTGACGGTTCGGTTACCCTAATCGCTCCTTACGGTACAGGGAGGTACTATTCTCACTCTACTGGTACTTTACGGCTTAACGGCTTTAAAACGCGGCTTATTTAACTTTTAATTCTTTTTTGTTCGGCGATTCTTCTGCTTTATCGTTCTGTTCGCATCATATCATTATGTTCGTAGCCTGTGAGAATGCACCATACACATCCAACTATTATATTAGGTGTGACAAACCTCAGTTACTCGCGATGGAACACCGTTTTATTTCACGGGTGCTTCGCGAAGCTATTGTAATAAAAAAAACATCCGAATTTTAATAGAGAAAATGATTGCAAAATACCAACTGCCTGGGATCCTGTCATACATTTGATCAAGAACCAAAGACAAAATCACAGCACTGCCACATTAATAAAATATATCAGCACCTACTAGTAAAAATAAATAGACAAATGTGAAGGTAGTAATTGTAACCCTCGAAACTTAACACATATCTTATCAATCTCAATAACGTCGAACAAAAATTTATATAATGTTAAACTATCATTTAACTTTTCCCTTCTCCTCAAATTCCTTTCTTCGGGAGGCCGTTATCAAGCAGTGGACTTTCAATGGCAGGTATGATGATAAAATAAATCGCGTTTAAAAGCTGATCAATACCAGTTCCCCGAGCTACAGAGTAGCTATGTTGAAAGGAATAGGGGAGGAGATCTGTAGAATAACGAAGACGTCATCACAGCAACCACAGTAGCTTGGCGATGGGGATGCTGCTGCCCCCTCAGTACCTCAGCTTAGCATTTGTATTTGTTAATTAAAGTGTATGTGTGTAGGTAGGTATATGTAATGTAAGTTCTCCGTGAGGTACCGGCAGAGTAGAATAGGTTCCTCCCTATGTACCTGTTACCGTAAAAGGCGACTGAGGTACCTTAACCGATAGGTTAGACCGAAATAGAGGAGCTTAAATGTAACAGGGCGGGGATGGGCAGCAGCATCCTGGGTGCAAAAGCTGCGCTCTACGATGTCATCATGTCATCAAACTGTCATGTCGGCAAACATGCTTCCCCAGCGCGGTAATTATGTGCAAAATTCTCAATTTCATGGGGACATCTATGTTCAGCAGAGAACGATACGCCCTACGCTGCACTTGCCGGTACGTGGTCTTCATTCCAGAACTTTACGACTTCATCGGTCATCGGTACAGCGTGCCAAATGCCCTGCTTCCTGCCACTTCAACTCCGGCTAAACTAATCCGCCGGGTAATGTCGGTAACTTTGGTACTGTTACAAATCTCCTCATTCCAGATTCGATCGCGCAAAGAGACTACGAGCATTGCCCTCTTCATAGCTCAATGAGCTATTTTTAGTTGGCTGAGAAGGCCAAAGGTGAACCACGTTTCGCCATAGGTCATCGCTGGGAACACACATCGGTCGAAAACTTTCGACTTAAGACACTGAGGTTTATTATTGTTTTTTTACTTAAGTGTTTTTAATTTGTTCAGTGCATGTTGATTTACCTGTAAGTGTTTTTGTTGCAATTGACTATAACTCACTAGTATTTTATTGGAATATGAGCAATGTAAACGAATGTGGTACATTTAAATAAATAAATAAATGTGTCCCGCGGATGATTTATATCTGTGTATCGGTAGAGTAGTACTTCCACAAGGTATCGTGAAGTGCGACTAAAATACTGACAACAGATGGCGGTATATCCACCTAAAACAGCGTCGCTCAAATGCAACAAAATGAGGATGGACAGCATTACTGTCTTCGTGACAGGAATGCTGCCCTCTGTGATACCCATAACGGCGGCTAATTCCAAATTACTTAAAGTGGTCTATGCATAATTTGATGATGAAAATATAGAGTCCAATCATTAATACTTTAGCCGTGAAGTACCGGCGGAGTAGAATAGTATAGGTGTTGTAAGAGACGATTATGGTACCAAAATCGACAGATGGTGGTAAAACCATTTGAAACAATGTAGCTCGAATGTACAGGGCGGGGATAAGCAGCAACATCTCTGCGCTCTGCGATTGCATACACGCTTGCCCAGCGCGGCGATATGGTCAAAATTCCCCCTTTCTGTCGGGATCCTGTATCCAGCAGTAGATTTCCAAAGACTGATATGATGATTACAGACTTACCAAGCAACAGCAGAAGTTGAATACATATAAAATATTTCGACATTTTGCTATTATAACAGTAGGGTAAATAACAGAGAAATGTTTATGAATGCATTTAATAGATTGTTAATTAAAGATTTATTACTGCGAGATAATTAATGTTAGTGTGTTCTGCGAGTGAGATTGAAACTTGGATTTTATATACAGTTTGATATTGAGAAATATAATAGCTGTTCAAGTTTAGATATCGTCTGTATTAGATGTCTCGCGCGATGTTGTCCCGGTGGAATTATCTTTTGCCATATAATATGGCTGTAAGGAACCGGCAGAGTGGAATTCTGACTGAAAAAGAAGGCGACTGAGGTCCCAAAACCGACAGATGGCGATATATCCATCCGACACAGTGCAGCTCAAATGCACAGCGCGGGACGGGCAGCAGCATACCTGCCCTGTACATTAGAGCTGCACTGTTTTCACCTGGTGCAGTAGGAGGTACTATTCTACTCTGTCGGTACCTCACGGCAATTTTACAAAATAACATTTACAGGAAATAGTGTAACGAAATGGTGGTTAGGCTAGGTTAGTAGAAGTAGTTAGTCATTGAAAAGCCGTATTTTAAAACGTCGCTGTTTTTGATAACAGCTAGCCGTAATGTAATACGGCGGACAATGTCACTGTGGTTCATATCACCATCATCATGTTACGTCCAGCAGTCGACGTTATACGGCTCCCCGAGAAAGGGGATATTTGCCCGCAATTGCCGCGCTCGGTATGCAAGGTGACAGACGCAGCGCGTAGCTTCGCGACGGCAGTGGTCCTGACCATTCCCGTCTGTTGCATTTGAGGTACACTGAACACCGTCCACTGACCAGTGACCACGTCTTTTTCTTTTTTGCTAACAGAGACCACGGTGTACTAAAAAATACAGATGCAATCCGAAAATGAAACTTAACCAAAAACTCATTACAATAATTTAACAATATTATTTTAATAGAAAATATATCTTTTATAATAGAAAGTCAAACATTCTCATTTCATCACACATCAAACACTCATTTTCGCGGAATACTATACCGATTCTTGGAGTCCACTGGTAGCCCGTGGCACTGGTAGTCCACCGGTTGGGAACCACTGGTATAAATTATGGAATTGAGAATTATTTCAAAATATAATTTGATTTGTAATTGTTTTTAAATGAAATATCATTAAATCTTAATAATAAATTTCCACAATAAATCATATATTGACCTGACTCCGTGGTTATTCGCTTGAAGCACTTATGTTATTGATGAGACAGACAATAGAGGATTCACAAATATAATACTTACCTAAATACATATATTTAATACCCAGACCCAGAACAAACATAAATATTATATAAATATTTGCTCTGGGTAGGAATCGAACCCTTGGCACCCAAAATAAGATTAATACCGTCTACGCCATCGGGCCTGTCAAATAAAAGGTGAACTGAATCCGAAACCACTTTTTAATATAATATGACATAGTCCAAAAGAAAAAGTGCAAAAAGAATACCTTCCAAATGTAACATTTATGATTTCTTCACAATATTGCACGACTGGCCGTCCAAGGTACTGAATAACGAATGATAGGGGACTTCGGTGAAAAAAAAATAAGATGTAAGGTATTATATATTTATTTATTTCAGTCTAACCGCAGTTTCAAAACAACAGAGCTCGTCCACGTTGTCCTCGTTCCATACCTTCCACCTGAACCAGTATGTACCCTGGAATATGCATCGTATTTTATTTAATTCACACCGCATCTCATCCATTGACCTGACTCCAAAATAAGTCAGTTAAAGCACTTGTGTTACGGACATGAGACAACGGAGGAATCACAAATATACTACTTAAATACAAATATTTAACACCCAGACACAGAACAAACATAAATATCATCCACACACTTGGGCGCACAAGACAGAATCACTACCATCGGCGCGATCGGGCCCGTCTGACCTTGGTTAATAGTTACATATTTAATGTAACTATTAACCAAGGTCAGAACAAAATTACAATTACAAAAGGACTCAATTTCACAAATTTTTGAAGAAACAGGCTCAACACAATTAAAAACAGCTTTTCAAATAACTAAATTATAACGAATAAATTGTTTTTATTTTCTTTTTTGTTCTTCTAAATAAGGAATCTAACATTTCTTTTTAATTCGCGAACAAATGGCAATGTTTCTAGAATAGTCAGCAATATGTGATTTTGAATTGGTGATGTCTTCATCTAGGCATACGATATATATCAGACCTCATAAGTCTAAGAAACACTAAGAATAGTAAACGAAGTCGTACTAACCTTGGGCAAACGTTTCCCGAGTGGCAGAGTGAACGTGAATTGGCTCGGTGTGCCAGGCACAGTGGGACAGGTCGTATGCTCACAGGCGTCCGCGATGCCCACAGCTGGGAATGGCATGTCTGGTTCGTTCACAGAGTACACAGCAGTTTTCATCTTGCTTGCGGCAAAGTCTGATTACAAGAGATTGGTGTTTTTAACTTGTTTGGTGGAATAACTGGTGGTGAATTGGTGTTTTTAACTTGTTTGGTGGAATAACTAGTGGTGAATTGGTGTTTTTAACTTGTGTGGTGGAATAACTGGTGGTGAATTGGTGTTTTTAATTTGTTTGGTGAAATAACTGGCGGTGAATTGGTGTTTTTAGATAAACAACGTGCGTGAAGAATAACTGGTGGTGATAAGGTATCCTGACCAGTGTCGGCGGTAAATAAACATTTGTCTTAAATATTGATTGAAGAAATCAAACCCAACACCGATCCCAGACAGTAAAAAAGCTTTTGCTCCCATATTCTTTAGAACTAAAATGGTACGCATTAGTCAATAGAGGTGTCCCGCGTAGGTAAGTATGTGAACTTAGTTATCTACGAAAGATTTCCCAGTGTAGTTTAGTTTGAGGTTCTTCAAAAAGGTAGTAAAGAGGTTCTTACAGATTCGCAATGATTTCTACTGTATGTATATGCATATAATGGCGACGAAACGATCTACTCAATTGTTGCCTGTCATCTCTAGGCCTCCACATTGGGCGTTTCGTGTATGTTAATGTTGGTTGACGTATTTTTTTAAAGTGTCCACTCACTTTTACTCACTATAACAATATATAATACAAACAACTCATGCGACGCTACCACATTAACATCTTCTATTTTAATGAAGCTATATTGAAAAGGCAATAAAAATTCTTTAGGCCATAGACTTTATTCAATCGCTAACCGCTTTGATTCAGCTTCATCTGTCAATTGATATGAGGTAGACCTCAAACAAAAAATCGTCTGCACTCTCAAGTGTTTCCACCGCCAAATAGAAGTGTTCGCATTCAGGTTTGAGAGTGGCAGTGAAATTACGTGGCATATAAGGTTGAGAATGCGCCAGTGTCATCCTTGTGATATTACGAGCGTCTATAGGCTGCTATGATGCGTACTACCACGCGGGCTATACGCTTGTGTTGTCGACCTGGTCTAATAATAAAAAAAGTCTAGACAGACTAATTAGGTGATTGTGTTAAAGTGAAATGTGATATCGACCAACAAGGTCAAACAGTTCAAATGATACGTACTGGGTGTGTAGTCGAATTCCAGTGAGGCGTTATTGCCCCGCTTCAGAGGGCACGGGTCCTTCGTGCATGGGGTAACTCGGAGTTCAGTCACTTTGCATTGCTCTTGCGTATCTGAAATGAAAATCATTATATTTAATTAAAACAAAATACATTGACAAATCCGTATGTTTGTTTCGCAGAATTCAAATTTGAGACAGAAATTTATACATACATACATCACGCCTGTGTCCCATCGAGGTAGGCAAAAACGATCGAGATCTTGGCATACCTCTCTTATCCCCTAACTCGCATTAGTCCTTTCATACACGCTCGTTTGTTCTTAATACTTCTGACCTGGCCTTAATACCTCATCCTGGTTAAGAAAATTTCGCCCCGGTTGTCCTAGACCAACCCTTGCATTCACTTCCGCTCTATATATTTGTGCAGTCTTTCTATTTTCATTCATCCTATCTACATGTCCAAACCATCTTAAAACTCCTAGAGAAAGGTCTCTATTGTGGTTTTCGGACGAACCTATTGCTGGACTACTCAGACGTCAATTCCAGCGCCACCGAAAAAGAGGGCGGGGTCTCTCATAGATGAGAGGTCCCATGCCCGTTTTCATCCTGCATGCCCCGCCGAGGGCACCTCTAGAGGCTCGTGTTGTCACATCATCGTGTTATTGAGGTACCGGACCGACAGATGGCGGTATCCACCCGAAGCGTCGTAGCTCAAATGCGGGTATAGGCAGTTGCATTCCCATCGCGAAGATACGCTCTTCGATTGCCACCACGCTCACCACAGCGCGGCAATTACGGGCGAATTCCCCTTTCTTGGAGAGCCCTATATCCAGCAGTGGACGTTTTATAGCTGGTATGCCAATGATGATGATAAATAATTTAACAACCAACACTAAACATCAGTGAAGGAAGTACAATGGCATGGCAGAACAGTCTGCTGATTTCTTCTAAATCACAAATATTTAAATTTAGTTACAACAGTACGTTATTAAGATTATTTTAACAAAAGGTCAGTAGATCAGCTTTGAAACGGCATTGTCATTCATATTTTGTACGAGAAGCGAGATATCAGAACTCGTTATCACGTATTCAAAAACAAATCAAGCGTTAATGTGACATGAAGGTACTGTGTACATGCAGAGTGGAATAGTAACTCCCCTTGTACCAGGTGTCGTAAGACGCGACTAAAGTACCAGAGCCGAAAGATGGCTGTATACTAATCCGAAATAGTATAGCTTAAATGCACCGGGCGGGGATGGGCAGCAGCATCTCTGTCGCGAAAGCTGCGTTCTGCGATTGCCAACACGCTTGCCCAGCGTGGCAATTACGGGCAAATTTTCCCTTTCTTACGGAGTCCTGTGTCAACCAGTAGACTTCCAGTGGCTGATATTATGGTAACAGTATATATTCATAGCAAAAAAAAGTAAAAAGTTCTTAATTAAAAGTCATGTCAATTCAAAGTACTAAATTAGATTTTCAAAAATCTTCTCTTTTTATCTTCTCTTAAGGGGATGAAATTAGGGTGCAAAGTTAGTCTAAGTTCTAAGAAAGTTCTAAAACTTAACGCTTAAGCGCTTACCGTTCGGACATTTCCTCTTGACCGCCACCTTGGCTGAGACAGCCACCACAAGCGCCAACAACAAAATCAGCTCCTTCCCCATGTCCGCTCGCCACTACGACACTAATCACACTGGCGAATGATCCACGCGTCCCACTCTCGTCATTAGAAACTGCTAGGGTTGCCTCTCTTTACACTTTATTTTATAACTATTATAAAATATAGTATGATACATTCACTAGACATCTCATATGTAGACTTGATTCCGAGATAGGTAAGAGCACTTGCGCTGTACTTGCATAAGCTAACAGACTACTTACAAATATTAATTATATTTGCTCTACGTCAGAATCGAACCTGAAACCTTTGGCGCACAAACTAGGATAACTACCATCTACACCGTCATGATCGTTTCTTTGAATTGCTTTTCCTTTATGTTTATTTAACTTTTGACAACTCGTAGATCAGATGGTAGTGCGCCAAGAGTCCTTAGTTCGATCTCCACCTAGAATAAATATTTATATGATATTCATCATTTGTGTTTGTTTGTTTACATTTAAGTGTAAACATTTGTGATTTCTCTATTCTCTAATATCTGTAACACAAGTGCTTTAAGTGATTTATCTCACTGTCAGGTAAATGTATGAGATTTGTGAATGAACAATTTGCAAAATAGACTTCAACAGTTAGTTCGTGACAACCCTAAACATTAAGCATGCTTGCTTCATATAAAGTGTGTAATCTTTAACATTTGCGACCCGGACACTCAGACGCGCAGATAACACCACAACAACTTAATTATGTCTGCACAAAACAGACTACATTAACTAATGTACTGCAATAAAATGGATAATTAACAATTAATCATATAACAATAACGCCTATCATATCAGCTATTGGAAGTCCACTGCTGGATATAGGTCTCCACAAGATAGAAATCATTTTATCTATAATTGCTAAGCTGGGCAAGCGTGTTGGCAACTGCAGATCGTAACTTTCGCGACGGGGATGCTGCAGCCCATCCCCGCTCTGTGCATTTAATTGAATTTTTTCATTGAATTGCAAATAATAAATCATCTAAAGGCGATATATATTCAAGTAAAAGAACGTAGCTGAACTGCAAAAGAGCGAGGATGGGCAGCAGCATCCCCGCCGCAAAGTCAACCAAATCCAGGGAGGTTTAAGCCCAACTTTTGACGTTCTACGGTCGATGTTGGGGTATAAATTTGACTGATATGTGACCAATATTTAATTGTTTTCCTTCATTTACATAATCATTCTACGAGATTGTTAATAGTCGTGAGGTAATCTGAGTTGACGTGAACTTTCAATGCGTATATAAATCAAATGATAAAATATTAAATACGATACATGTTTGTACAGAGGCGTTGACCTGATTCATAAAAAGAGGTATTTTTAAGTAAAACTCAAGGACCAGAAATAATTATTTTATTTATTCTATTTCACGATTAATACACGTATCAAAACATAATTGTTTAGAATAAATATTAAATCTAAATGTAAAATCATTTATCGATGAACAGAGCAGAGCATGCACAGAACAAGAAAACAATATTTATTTAAAATTGCAAATCAATATAAAATGGAAAGCGAAAGAGGTACGCTCAAAACTCAAGTAAATACAGTTTATCATTATTATATCAGCTATTGGGAGACCACTGCTGGAGCGTAGGAGCCCCAAACAGAGGGGTTCCGCCCACAATAGACGCGCTGGGCAATCGTTTTGGCAATCGCAAAGCATAGCTTTTGCGACGGGGATGCTGCCGTCCATCCCCACTCTGTCCAATTGAGCTACATTGTTCGGATTTATATACCGCCATCTGTTGGTTGCGATAGTCTTTTTTTATTAGACCAGGTGAACAAACTAGCGTACAGTCGAGACGCCCGTATTATCACAACGATATCATTAGCGCATTGTGACTTGAAGATATTATGAAACATTTACTCAGTCATTTCACTGCCCCTGTCACCCTTCAGGCCAGAACACAACAATGCGAACACTGCTATTTGGCGGTAGAAATAAGGAAGAGTAAGGTACCAATGCGGACGACCTTATATATGAGGCTTACCTTATGTATTAGTTTGATAAGTTCTGTCACTAATTGGCAGATTTATTGATATTTAACAGGATGATAGACCCGATGGACCAGAATGATGGACCGATAGTAATATTAGCATGTGTATTTACTAAAGTTAAATAAAAGACAACGAACAGAACCTAAACCTTTTAATCACGAGAAAGTGCCCGCGGCGCTGTCGTCGCGTGTCTTATAGCACTGCCTGATGCCGTATTTCTTTTTCTGTGTGGGTAGTTCTGCTAATAGTAATTATAAAAACAGTTTTCATTTTTTTATCTATTTCCAGCAAAATGGCGGTTTAATGTCATCATCATCATCATCACATCAGCCGCTCGACATCCACTGCTGGAAACGAGGCTTCAGAAGTGGTATATAATCATTCCGGGGCTTTGCTTTGCCTAGGCGTGCCAGTAATCGCAAAGTGCAGGATCCCGACGAGGATGCTGCTGCCCCTCACCGTTGCCTTCAAGCCAGTACACGGCATGTGCTGGTCCGTCGCCTCAGTTGCTTACCTCTAGTACAGGTTTCGGTACCTCAGGGTTTTAATGTCTCAAACTATAAAATAACTGGTCATAACATACGGTTGTCTCTGTAAAATGATTAACCGTCCCAAACGATTCGAGCTGAGGTTCAGCCTCAGCGGCGCCCTCGGAGAAGTGATTAGGAGTCAATCGAGCATAAGGTCGCGCATTAATGAGCGACCTCACGCATCCCTCCAATTTTTTTTTGTTTACACAGACACACATCACGCCTGAGTCCCATCGCGGTAGGCAAAGACTACGGATCTCCATTTGTTACTATCTTGGCATACCTCTCTCGCTTCCCTTACTCGCATTAGCATTCATACACGCTCGTTTATTCTTGGTACTTCTGACCTGGCCCTCCTTTAATGCCTCTCCTACCTGGTTAAGTAAGATATGTTCGCCTCGGTCGTCCTACACCAACACTTCCATTCACTTCCGCTCTATATACTTGTGCAGTCATTCTACTTTCACCTATCCTTTCTACATGGCCAAACCATCTCAACATTCCTTTTTCTATTGTTGTCATAGCATCGTTTTTCACACCACATTGATCTCGCCACGGAACATGAGGTCGCTCGTCTGGACTACTCAGACTTCAATTCCAGCACCACCGTGCGAGACCCCGCTCGTTTGTATGCGATCCAGTGCGCATTTTCTCTTGCGTACCCCGCGGTACGACTGCGCACTTAGCTAAGGTCACTCCAGCGAGGGCTCGCGGGATCTGAGCTGGTCTGTTTGAAGATATAAAAAGTGTGAATTATGAATAGATTTAAACCATTGACTTCTCATTTTTGATCGATTGGCCCGATGGTGCTAAGCGTTCGATCCTCACTCGGGACAAATATGTGATAAATATTTGTATTTAAACATTATATATGTTATTACTTTGTTGTCTGACTACCGTAACACAAGTGCTTTCTACGACTTATCAAACATACTGTCATAACATTTTTTATGTTCCTTTATTTGTTATGTTCAAACGAACTTTTTATAATAATAACATTTATTTGAATCAGAGCATTTATTTAATACTAGAAGAAATTAAAATACCCAGAAAATAGCTTCTAAGTTTTTTATTTAATTATTATTTACAAAAATACCCTTAAATACAACAAGGGGACAATACAAAACGCAACTAAATTAAGTTCGATGAAACTTCGTTGATTGATTGAGATATTTACATTACATTATTTGTTTATTTACATGATTTTGTTCACAATCACCCACACACACGCTGATAACTCTTTGGCATTCCGTTGCAGTGTGTAGTTTACAATAAACGTATTAGAGAGCATTAAATATAAGACCTGTTAATTTAACCAACTTCTTCATCCGCCATTTTTATTATTACCGATCGAGAACGCAGTAAGCAGATAGTTCAACACTTTTATAATAGATGGTGCTGGGCGTGACATTTATAATTTCATGTTTTCTAATTGGAATGACATCTACATCGTTGAAGTATTATTTTTTATCTATGATGTTGATATATTATTTTAACTATTTCAGTGACAGCAAAACACATTTATGTACAATTATCTCGTTGACATTTGAGATTCGCTTATAAAAAATTTTATTCCATCAAATAAAATGGAATTTTGTGTTATATTTTGAATAAACCTTTTCAGAATCCGAAGTTAACTAATTAATTAGGACATATATTTTTACAACATTTAACATCATTCAATTTCATAAAATTAATTTAAATTTCGTAAATATGTTGAAATTAATTAACGAGATACATTAAGGGCATACACAAAAAATCGTTGTAATTAGGAACAGAGTTGGAAATATACCTACAACAACTATGCAAAAATAATCTCGATATTTCAGATAATGATTCAAATTACCTTCTAACAGAGTAAATTTACTAACATATGTTTTATAATAATGACAGTACAACATTGTACGCTTAAATAAGAGATTCATATAATTATTGATTGTAAATTATTCTAACAAAAAGGTTTTTGTTCTTAGTCTATACATAACAAATTCGAACCGGGACATTACTTAGCCTCATTTCTTATATTTATTTTATTGATTGAACAATATAAATGGCGTTAGAGCCATTACTTTCTAACATAAACAGAATTTAACACAAAAAATATCGTTTCTATATTACAAACCCACGCTTATTTCTCATTGCGGTAAGCAGTGTAGAGAACATCCATTTAATTTATATTTTATTTAGTTCCCCGAGAAGGTGACAGATGGCATTATATCCATCTAAAACATAGAAAGTTCGTGGCAGACATACAGAGATATAAGTGTTTCTTCTCTGGTCGGCTGAGCTACGCTGTTTTGGATTGATATATCGTCATCTGTCGGATCAGACGCCTCTAACGACAGCTGGTGGAGAGCGAGGTACAATTCTTATTTTACACGACATTATTTGGAATAAATTTAAACAAGCTTTGTTAATATTGAAAGAAATAAACCGTGTCCATATTTAATGTTAAATAATTAAACATGCATGAAAGAGAGAGAGGTAACCACATAAAATCAGTTATGTAGGTATATCGAAGCTATATATATATATATATATATATTCTAGTCCTGGAACACGGTTATTACTGTTTTTATTTTTTGACTAGTTAACTTGAGCCATGGGTTTTTTGCAAATTTGTAGTCAGAAACATAAATTAATAAATGACATTGTTATCAATTCAAAACTAATGCGATAAAGCAGTAGATTATAAAATAATAATCATTATTTTGTTATTAACGATTGTTTCAATTAAATCACATATTGTTTAATCTCGACGAATATTTTCAAGCACTATAGATCAAAAATAAGTAACTCAACATTTGTCCCAATCGACGGTCAGATATTTAATTGGCTTAAGGGACATATATACAAAAAGAAATTGAATTTATTTATTTCTGACTTTTATTAACAGATTTAAATAATAATATTTTCTTTATTATTTCTAAATTAATATTAATATTTTTATTTTATTTTTTGTTCTTCCTGTATACCTGCACATTGTCCCTTACGACAATTGAATTTATCACCGTCGATATATCAATTACTTCCGTTTTTCTAGTCTGCGTGGTCTTAACATTATCGTCTCTCGACCACGTCCCTTGGAAGTTTTCCCGCGGTTTACATTTATTATGATAACATGACAGATTTCTGATATTAACGGAAGACTGGTGTCGGAAGCGGCGATTGAGGTATCCAAACCGACAGATGGCGGTATATAAATTCGGAACAGCGTAATGCAAATGATTTCCCAGTGCTGGTCAGAAAGGACCCTAGTCAAGATATGTTCAATTGAATATTTATTCTTAATTCTGGACGGAATAACATGTCCATCTAATTAAACAAATGAATGAATATCAAATTACTTCTAGTATAGAGTCACTCACTCAATAACCGGTCAGACAATTGCTAAGGTAGTAGTAGTATTGTGGGGGTCATCTCTGTGGTGATGAAGCTCCTGGTGTAAGCCGGCTTCCTTCAGGATCCTCATACGGGGTCCCAGGGGCACGCCAAGGGCCCTCAGCTTATCCTCACCCACGTAAGGCAGTTCTGCTGCTCCCACTTTCTCCTTCTCCAGCAAGGCTGCATATTTCTGAAAAAAAGGACAAATTTCTACGTCTTACACTACGTCTAAGGTGAACTCCATGCCACTATTTCGCAGAGGTTGTTTAAAGGAGACTGAATAAGATCGTAAAGTGGGTGGTCGGAATTTCTTAAATTATGATATTATTTTTAATATTATCGTGTGGTACCGGCAGAGTAGAATAGTACTTCCCCTAGTGTCAGGTGTTGTAAGAGGTGACTGAGGTACCAGAACCGACAGATGGCAGTATAACTATCCGAAACAGTGCAGCTCAAATGCACAGGACGGGAATGGGCAGCAGCATCCCCCGAAACAACGCTTTGCTATTGTCAACACGCTTGCCCAGTGCGGCAATTATAGGCAATATTTCTTGGGCAAACCTATGTCCACAACAGTGGACTTCCAATAGGTGATGATAATGATAAAATGTCAATTTTAATATGTCTAATCAATGGCCCTGGACAATAAGCTACTTAAACGATCCGTCGAAACAATGGTCTAAAATGCACCTAAAAATATATATACGAACCTCGTATCCAAGTTTCTTGAGGAATAGCCTCATCAGCGGTGGTTCATCTCCGAAAAACTTGGTCAGCCTCTTGACGCGGTCAGGATTGCTGAAAGAGTAAGGATCCGAGTGCCGTATGCCGTGTCTGATGTACTGCTGGGACCTGGAATGAACAGAACAGGACGTTATTGTATTGTATGGTTTTTTATACTATTTTTTATTAATTTGTTTATTAATTGCTGACATAGCTTTTAAATGGAAAGACGTCAGAGATAGACTGTCGCATGCTTCTCGCCAGAGAGCAGATCAGAGAGATTATATCATCATATATTAACCTGACTCCGAGATAAGTTGCTTAAAGTATTTGTGTTTTAAACATCACACAGTAGAAGATATATATATATATATATTGTATAATAGAGCAGAATAGTACCTCCCGTCTATACGAAACGTCGTAAGAGGCCAGGCAGTGGTACTGGAACTGAAAGATGGCGGTATATCCAAAACAGTGTAGCTCAAATGCAACGAGGCGGGCATGGGCAGTAGTGTTCCCTTCACGACGCTAAGTTTTGAGATTGCCACCACGCCTGCATGGCAATTATAGGCAAAATCCCCCCTTTATTGAGACAGCTAATGTCTAGCAGTTAACGTTCTATGTTCGCTACGGGGATGATGACGATTATTAAACTAAATACTCTAGAGAGAAGTTCAACAAGATGCGAAGACGATAAATAATGATACTCACTTGTACATATGCCTTAGGGCAGCAATCTCGGCCCTAATGTTGTCCATCTCCTGCATAACCAGGTGTTGGGTCCTCATCTCACTGGACAGATGTGCTACCGACCGCGCGAGGGTCACCACGTGCGACTCTAGCCGTTGAAACCGCTTATTGATGCCCTGGTAAAGATCAAAGTATTAAAACTCCGAGAATATTGTTTGCCGAGACTATTACATCCAGTGTTATTGTTGGTAGGTTGAAAATATTAATACAAGAAATAATACATTGCCTTGTTTGCATTCATAGACACTCGAATGTATAATAGAAAACGAGCATTTTATTCTGTACCCGTAAGGTACGGTCAAAATAGAACTGTGCCTGTCCTGTACCAGGTGTCGTAAGAGGCGACTAAGGTACTAGAACCGACAGAGTGCGGTATCTTCCCGAAGCAGCGTACCTCAAATATAACAGGGCAGGAATAGGCAGCAGTATATTCGTCGCGTAGCTACTTTCTACCACCACGCTTGGCCTGCAGGGCAATTATGGGCAAAACCCTTTCTTCGACAGTCCTTTGTCCAGCAGTGGACGTTTTACAGCAGCTATGATAATGATGATCATACGCTTGTAATTTTAATATCGTGGATACTGAGAATGCTGTAAGTAGTTCATTTGTCGTTTTACCTTCAGATCGTGTTTCTTCCTGTGCTCGTTGGAGCTGCGCCTCTTGTCTCTCACAGGCCGGCTGCTGACCGAACTGGATGGGAGCGACGACATGCTACCATATCTTCTTTTAGATGATAACCTGCAATTAATAGACTTTTACCTGAGGTAGATTTCTTGCGATCGTCGGCTAGCATGATGGGTTTATTTATAATTACGGTTTTAACCTTCGTATGTTCTGGTTTAAGAAAGTCAGACAGCTTCTCCTTTTATAAATATATGTATATATACATAAAAAAAGCTGACTGACTGACTGATTAACGCTGGGCCTAAACTTTGTTGTACAGGCGTTCTTGTTATAACGTAGAAGAGTACAAGGAAAAAAATATTATAAAAAAGTACAAAAGATTTAAATGTATCCCCAAAAAACACGGGGGAAACGGTTAGTTACAGATAGTTAAATATTTGAATTAGTATGAGACTTTTCTTAGTTTTAACTATTAAAGTTTCATAGCCGTGAGGTACCGGCAGAGTAGAATACTATTCTACCCTGTACCAGGTGTCGTAAGAGGCGACTAAGGTATCGGAACCGCAAGATGGCGGTATATCCATCCAGAACAGTGCAGCTCAAATTCACAGGACGGGATGGGCAGCAGCATTCCTGTGACGAAAGCTGCGCTCTGCCAAGACATTTGCCCAGCACGGCAACTCTAGGCAAAATTCCCCCTTCCTTGGGGAGAAATATATCCAGAAGTAGACTTTCAATGTCTGGTATGATGATGACAAAAGTATTTCAAAGTCATAAAATATTGTTTCGAAAATCATCCCTTAAGAGAGTAAAAGGGAGATTCTAAGTTAGTATGATAGTGCTTCAAATTAATGCGGGGGGAATTGGGGCACTCCTAATCAAATGTAAAGTGCCCAGCCTCTTTATTTTGTAATTGGGTCCAAGTAGTGAAGCACCTTGAGAAAATAACGACAAGAAACTTCACCAATGAAGTCACAAATCGAAGGGGGGTTGAGGTTGCAGTGCAAGTCCGCTCTACGATTATACCATGGCGTATTGGTTGCACTTTTTAAAAAACGGTTTTAAATAACCTTAAAAGTCTTAATATGTGGCGGAGCCGCGTGGATGAAAACGACGCTTGCACACCACAAAGACAACGTCATGACCGGACGAATGCAAACTTTCTTAAACTTCTTGTGATGGAGAGATATTTTACTCCGCTTGCATACATAATAATAGAGGCGATTTAAGATAAAGAGTTTTTAACAATATGTGTGGCGTGTGGCTATTTTTATGTAATGTACGTGTGTGTATGTATGTGTCTTACGGCGTATCTCATGTAATACGTCTTTGGTTTTAGTTAGTCTAGAGCTGTGACTTTAAAAGTAGTATATATTATAAGTACCATAGTTACATAAATCGACGGTTAGAATTTCAATGGCGTAAGGGACATATGATTCTCTTGATTTGGTGGTAGTCTGAAGAGATGATGACGGGTGCTAATAGTTGTGGGTTCGATCCCCACCTAGCACAAGTGTTTGTGCTGTGTCTAGGTGTAATATATATATATAAATATGCATTCAAGTATTATATTAGTGATTCCTCTGATATCTGTAACACAAGTGTTTTAAGCAACTTATTTCGGAGACATGTCAATGTATGAGATGTTGTCTGAATATATTTGTTAATTGCATGTTTACCAGAAAAATAATGTAGAACGTAACAATTCGTCTGACCAGGTTTATCATTTCACTATCCGGCCAGTGGTTATCGCAAAATAACAATTATAATGAACATTAATTAGTGAAAAAAAAACATTTGTAGTTTTGACAAAAGCCAGTACTCGTTCTAACGTCTCTCTAACACGATGTCACTGCTTTCTCACTTTGTGAGACTTATGTTAATAATTGAACTCATGGTAATGCCACCAACTCCTCAGCACGTGTTGGTATACAATGGAGTAATTTTACCTGCACTAGTGACGGCACTTCATAAACCCAGTGCAGTTCTTACTAAAGAGAATTTTAATAACGTCCCATTCTCCTCGAACCTAACGAACGACCACTCGACAAGAAAGTATTTAAAAAAGATCAACAAATTTCTGATAGCACAAGTAGAAGCGAAGTACAACGATGAAGTTCTCAAAGTGTTTGCATTGCAAGTCAGCGAGATTGGAGAAGAAGCATTCTGGGTGCCGGAAAATGGCTATGTGGACATACCAGCAAAGCCTAAACCTGACGATCCTCAATACGTGTTCACCAAAAATACTGGCAATACTGTGGAATCGCTTGATAAATACCATTTGCGGATTCAGAACGTTAAAATGAAAGCAGGTGAGAAGTATTAAGTATAATATACAAATAATTAAGCGAAATAGGGGGGGGGGGGATCTTTGTTATCCTGTTTGTTTACAAAGCTGTGAGGTACTGGCAGAGTACTTCCCTTTGTATTAGGTATCGTAAAAGGTGACTGAGGTACCAGAATTGACAGATTGCGGTATATCCATCCAAATAAGTGTAGCTCAAAAGGATGGTCGGGGACGCTGGATGGACGGGGATGGGTAGCAGCATTCCTATCGTGAAAGCTGCGATTGCCAACAAGCTTGGCCAGCGCGGAAATTATGGGTAAAGTTCCCCTTTTCTTGGGGAGGTCTTTGTCCAACATTGGAATTCCAATAGCTGGAATGATGACAAAGAACAAGAGTATATATACCATAAGCTTTATATAATATCCCTATTTTTTACAAAAAATAATTAAATTATTTAAAAACAAATCACTGCTCAATAATGATACAAGATTTTTTTCAGGTCTACCCGTAAGCGATGTGGGAGGTTTTGAATACCTACGATTCAGTCAAGATGAGTGGAAGCTACATATACAAACGCTGGCTGGAGAATCCATTTTGCACTATCAGACTTTTGACAGCAGTCGATTGGCTAAAGACTCCATAACTCCGCACCCGATAGACAATCACGGCACATTTAAACTGAGTTCAAAGAGAGTCCATGAGTATCAAACTCTGCTTGCTATAGATCAAGGCACAATACGGTCTGGACACGGAGATGCAAGGTATTTAGGTACTGGTAGCGACATCTCCTTAAACAATTTCCATGAAGGGCCTAACACAAATCTGTTTCACCCGAAATTGTATGCACCCGATTTATCCTTTAAAATTAATTCGTTTCCACATCCAGAGCTACCTAGAATAAGATTTAGATTAAAATGACCTGAAGGATTATCTACATACATGCATTTAAAAATAGTCGAAGTGATTGCAGATAATTAAATAAATTATGAACTTGTATTCATTAATTATCATAGCTTTGCGGTTCATCGTCATAAATGCCGTAAACCCACTGATGAAGCTACTGACATAGGCTTACTCAAAAAGAGGAGAATTTGCCGGTAATTGCCGCGCATTGCAACCGCGTAGTCAATCGCAGAGCATTGCTACGCAACAGAAATGCTGCTGCCAATCCCCGCTCTATTACATTTGAATTACATTGTTTGGGGTAGATATACCAACATCTGTCGGTTACGGTACCTCATTCGTCTCTTACGACATCTGGGCCAGGGGAAAATCAAAAATATCATCTATTTATATGACTATTTCCACAAACAAAACATCGGTTCACGTGATAGTGAGCATCATCGCAGTCTATAGATGCCCGCATCACAAGGATACCATCAGCGCATTGCCAACCTTGTGACTTGAAGATAAACCAGCAATGCGAACACTGCTATGTGGTGGTAGAAATTGGTGAAATTGAGGTATGCAGACGACCTTTGTACGGGGTCTAGTAAAATCTCCTCATCATTGTGAAGATATCGTCGATGATAGTGCAATACCGCGTAAGTAGCAGTTGCAAATAAAGTTGAAAATTCAATTAGAAAAGATAGAAAATGGACCTCATTAACTTAAGCTACATACGCGGTATTGAAGTATCATTGACGATATGTAGATTCTGTAGATAAATCCACGGCAATTTGGTGCACAGTCTTCCAGAACAGCGAGCTCGGGTGAAACGGCACTAACCTTGACTCCCAGGCGGGTTGCTTTGCCAAGTTAGCAGGCTTCCTGACGCCCAAGAGCTGCAGCACCTCAGCGTACATGTTCTCCAGCCCTCGCAGCTGACGGCGGATCGCTCTCGCGTCTCCCGTGGAAGCGTCGCTGTCAGTTCTACCGTCGAGTAGTGAGGATAGATCAAGGCTCCTGGTAGTAGTAGAGGTCATGTCTGTTGTGTCTAGGCCGAATACTGGAAAGGAATAAAAATAGTCTCCTTTTAAAATAATTCCGATGAAGATTATTCCAAGGCTTCCAAGACAGGTAGAGTGGAGAATATATGCCTATAATTGTCGAGCTAGACAGATGTAGTGCAATCGTAGAGGATAGCTTTGAATGACGCTGCCCATTTCCGCCCTGTTATGTTTGAGCTATGAACTTTTGAGTGGATATACCGCCAACTCGCCGCTACTCGCCGACGACTTAAAAAGACGATTACAAATAATAGGGCAAACAATATTTCGTTGAAAAATTTAATTTATTGGATTTAATAAAATAAAGATGAAAAAACAACGTTCTTTTACCTTCTAAGTTAGGAATATAAGAATGTTCAGAAACAATCTTATATATTGAAATTAAAAATATGTATCTACTAGTAAATTTCAACAAAACTGATCTGACTAAAAAGTATATCACTTTGCCTCATATTTTCATACATGACAGACGCTTATAAAATCAATGCTACACTTAAGTTGCTCGAGATAGCCACAAACTAAAATATTATGATTTTTTTTTTGTTTGAACGCACTAATATCGGGAACCGTTAGTCCGATTTGATAAGTTATTTCAGTACTAGATAGTACATTTATCGGAACAGGCTATAAAACTATATATTATGTTTAAAAAGTTAGGAATCCTGTTTATAAATAGATAAATAGTGCTTTTGACGGGTATGGTGGCTTTACCCTTCAAAGGTACTTATCTATGCGGACGAAGTCGCGGGCACTTCTAGTATAATAATATACGGTACTCACAGTGTTTTTTGTAATGGTTGTCACGTTTTGAAGAGTGCTTCTTATGGGAGTGCCAGCGAGGGGAGTCCCTGCCTCGTCTACGCTCGTCAGGGTACTCTGCCGATCGAGCTGGAAGACTGAGGCACAAACCATCGTTAGACACGTCGGTACACTTACTAACCCGACTACGTTGTCCTGTCTTAACTATGGAAATTGTATCAGAATCGGTATAATTAGTTTAAAAATGTCAAACGACTGACATATGTCATCGCCAAAATATTGCTCGTACACAAAGCAATTAACCTACTCAAATCTGTCAAAATTTATGTACAGGATAATGTGTGCGTTTCTCATCATCATCATCACAGTTATCATCATTATTATAGCAGCCGTAAAACATCCACTGCTGGACACAGGCCTTCCCATGGAAGGGGGAACTTGCCCATATTTTAGCTACGTTGTTTTTAGCGGCTGTACCGCCATCTGTCGGTTTCGGTACCTCAGTCACCTCTCACGACACCTGCTACAGGAGGTAGTGACTATTCTACTCTGCTGGTACCGCACGGCTAATATATTCGTTACGTTTACTTAAATTTTCTAATATTCTGAGTAATCTTCATATTCATTTCCTTTATATAAACATAACCATTCACTTTTTTTCTGTATAGCATTATCCAGACATAAATTCCAGCACCAGGAGATGAGTGCTGTGACCAAGAAAAATATGGATTATTGTTACATAAATATACAGTCATTGTAACATATGTACTGTATTAAAATATAGTTGCGAAGAAGGTCAAGTAGTCACTTGGCAACGTTTCCGCATCTTCGTTCTGCAAGCCACTAATAAAAGAGCGAGCATATATTATTAACTACTAGTATCGTAAAATCGTGTTACCTATTTCGTTTATGCAAGTCCGAGGAAGGAGAGAGAGGTGGCAATGGGGGGGTCACGGAGCTATCCGAGCTACCCGAGGAGTCCAGCCTCATGCCAGCCAGTTTCGGCTCCAAGATCTGACGCAGTTCACATTCAACCAGGTCCGCCCACTCGTTCTCTCCACCTAGGTAACCATAGAGTAATAATTATATGAATTATTATATTATAAGATTAGAATTAAACCATAGAGGTTTTGAAATTCAAGCAAACTTAAATGATTCAACTTTTTGAATCTGTTGGAGGAAGTAATTTATTTTCAAAATGCTAAATTTTGGAAGTATTTTTCGAAAACAATAGTTTTGCAAAATATATACCTAGTAGAAATAAACAGATGATGTTTGGTTGACCGAGACAGGACTTCTGCATTGATGCCTCTTACCTATTTCTACTGCTAAACAGCAGTGTTTGCATTGCTGTGTTCTGGTTTGAAGTATGAGAGAGGCAGTCAAACTACTGGGTATTGTGGCAAAATATCTTCAAGTCACAAAACTAGCAATGTGCTAGTGATATTCTTATGGTGATACGAGCGTCTATAGGCTACGGTGAGGCTTTTTATCACGCAGACCGTATGTTGTTAACTTATTTATATAAAAAACCTAACAAAAACAAATAAAATAAGCCAATTCGCTGCGATAGACGCGTTTATAAAACCAAAAAGTTGAAAGTTTAACTATCACTAAAAATACAAGAAAGATAGAAAGACTGAAGACACTGTTGACACCTAGACTTTGGAAGATGAATAATATCCAGTTTGAAATTAATTGTACAAAGACGCCTCTATTAGTATTAAGAATTACAATTTGGATGCTCTTGAACTCACTTTGCCCTGGATTCTGCTGACTTGTTCCCGGCTGAGGCTGTACCCTCGAAGACCCGACGGCATCCGAGTCAGCTGAAGTGTCATGCAGTGCTTCTGGCCTTCGCCCACTTGAATATGCTACGCTGCCTCTCCCTGAATCTACGTTAGACGACTGTCCACCATTTTTGTCGTAATCTAAAATTATATGAACAATTATATTTCAAATGTGTTGCATTGAGGAGATGATGGCAGACTTTTCAGCATACAAAATTACACTAGGAAAATTCGGTGAGGCTATTAGGGTCGCGATGTAGGCTCTCGGCAAAAGGTGCAGGTTTGAGTCCTGCCTACAGCATGAAATAAGATATTTTTTTGGGAAAGAAATTATCTTTCATAAAAATTATCTACATTTTTCAATCCATCAAATGTCTCAAGTATTTAAATTTCATTAAACCACAGTAGACATTATAATCTGAAGCAATGCTAGAGTTATTACAATGCTGGGTTTATGAAATATCTAAACATAACTGTCGAAAGGTTTTGTAATAATTGGGAATTAAGATTTATTTATTAGCTATTACCTCAGCCCACAAATTTGTTTTGAAGTACTTACGTGATTTATATTTAATAGAATGATCTTAAATTACCATAGGAATGCAATCAAAACTGATACAACTATATCGATAAGAAGTAGTTATAACGAATTATATTTTGTGTTAATTATGTGGCTCATTTTGCATTCGTTTACAAATTACTTTTAACCAAATTAGGATAACGTTTGAAAGGATTTTTCTTAAATTTGCATACGACATTGAGGAAAACATATTCGGTCAGTATTTTTTTTATTACCTGAACTTGCACCAGATCCTGCTCCTTTTTTTCCATGCGCTTTTAAATCTTCAATCCTGTTAGGTGTTTGTCTGGAAGAAGACGGCTGCGGGTGGCAACCCTCAGCCTTGCCGCTAGAATTGTACACACTGTCTGCTGACTTCTGACTTGCACTCTCATCATTCCTGTCAACGTGACTCGCTGATGCTTCATCTTTCTGCTTCTGGGCTACTGAGTCTGGCGTTCTACGAGATTCTTTATGTATATCTGGTGTTCTTCTTTCCTTGTGCATGTCTGGGGTCCGCCTGTAAGAGTTTTCTTGCGCTCTCTGCGACTCAATGGATCTGCCACTTGTTCGGATTCTTTCTTCAAAGCTGGATCTACTTTGTGCAGCCAACCTGGCTCTAAAACCACCATCGTCAGACTCTCGTTCGTCACAATTATTTCTGCGATGATCTATTTCACTGGAAACGTCCAGAAGGTTTCCGTGTGAATTTCGTCTAGATCGATCGTGTATTTGAGGAGTTGTTATTTCAACTCTAGGCTGTGGCTCGTCTAAAAGATGCGGATGAGATGCCGCCCTCCGTCCTTCTACCAAACCTCTTTGTCTTATAATTTCTCTTTCTAACTGCTGCGGGCTTCGAAGATCTGCTCTTGAATGAGAGTTCTCAAACTGAAAAGGAAAAGAAATAAAATATGTTGATTCCCTTCCTATTTGTATTTATAAAAAATTCCATGAACATATATAGGAAATAAGATTTGCATTTAACAGAGTAATTTAATACAGAGTAATAATAACAGAGTAATTACATGTTAATGAAAGACTATGTAATGAATAGGAAGTAATAAAACTAAGATTTCATAGCTATAAAAAGTCCGGGGCTCGCAGCGTTCAATTTCGATTAATGGAAAAATGATGTCACTTGGCAAGTACAGTATACAGTAACAGTGTTTTTGTGAATGTTTTGTGAAATATTACGTTAGTTTTTTGTTCAACCATAAAACATATGAGCTAGATTCATATTATCCCGTTTATTCTACTAAAATTATAAACGCAAATGTTTGAACACTTTTTTAAGCAAAACTTACCGAATGAGTTTGATTAAAATTTCATACTAACATAGCTCATGCATCAGAATAACCTATAATTTGTAAAGATACTATCGGCTATCTGTGAATTCATCTCAGAATAAACTGTATTTTTTGATACATGTATCGGAGGAAGGAGCAACTAGGGGGCAGCACTTGTATATCAATAAATATATGACATTCATTCCATATCTTTCAAATTTGTCCGTTGAAACTGATAGTAAAGTTTCTAGTTCATAATACATAATGATCGTATTGATCGATCGATCGTACAGTGAAAGTTCGAATATTGTGACTGAGGAAGTAGCTCCATACTTTCAGAAATTAAAGTTGACTGACGCTATTGACTTATTTATAACGAACAAAACAATGATTCAATAAAAGTTCTTGTAAGAAGCTAAAAATATGTTCGTATCGTCGTCGGCAGTTTCACAAAGCTGTGTAATTGTGTGGTTCGTGGGAAATTGTATTTAATTGTTGGGAGGCATTGTTCTTTGTGTTGCCAGTGAGAACCGAGTACTGGGACCCCAAGAAAAGTGTTGCAAGAGTATTAACTGTTGCAAGCTGTAACCTCACTATTTTTGGTGAATGAATATTACGAATAGTGTAATTAGTTTTGAGCGTTAACGAGGGGACGTTTGAGATGCCACGCTGTATATTCTCAAGATTTAAAAATTCATTACGAGTTAAATATAGGAGTAATTAATTGTTGTGTCTTAATGTTGAGTAATGACCAATTGATGATATGAAGAGTAACTTTCAAGCTTATTATCATTTATACGTTAACATAAACATCGTAATAGTCTTGATTTCAATGAATAAGCAAGAAGCATACTGCTCTGAGTATGTCACACACAATACATTCACACCACATTTCATACAATACCTGACTCAGAGATAAGTCGCTTAAAGCGCTTGTTTTACGGACATCAGGCAACATAGGAATCACAAATATAATACATACAACACCTGTATAGAACCCAAATACCAACATCTGTCATACTAAAGTTTGTCTAGGGTGAGGTACGAACACTACCGAATACGTGATCTGGTCCGTCAAAGATGGGTATGAAGTACAGCACGTCCAAGACATGGAGTAATAATACTTGCGAAATGGATTCAAATATTTCAAGAAAATCAACAATACAATTTTAAGCTCCACAACTGTAACCAATTAAGCAGAACAAATGGTAAATCATACCTGTGTTTGAGGTCCAGTCTTTAACGAAGTGAAGTTGGCCATAGATCGCACGTCTACATCCCTTTGGTACAGGGCGCTCCTTCTTCCTGGAGGCCCATACTGCTGGTACAACGCATCAGCTCCTAAAGCCTGGGGTTGGGGTCTAGCGTGCGGGGTGGATGCTAACATCTCCTGGGATCTAGCCTGGTGACTCAGGAGCATTTGTTGTTGGACGATATGTTGCTGCATCATTGGTCTGAGAAACAAGATTTTTTTTTAATCCAGTCAAAGGAAATATTGTTTCAAGAGCTGTACTTTGAATATTCTGGAAAATTTTCGTGCAAATCATTTTAAATTTGAGGAAAAATGGCAGTATATATATATATATATATATATATATATATATATGTTTTGAAATGGGTATTAGAATTAGTGGCATTGCACTTACCTGTGCGCCGATGGGCTTGGATACGCCATATTGTTCGTCACACCATGGCTATATTGCAGTTCTGGTCTACTCTGAGGCATTGGCCTCCCATAAATACCTTGCTCTACCTTCCTAGCTGCAGTATCTCTTGGTGTCACCTGTTCAGGCTCCGGTCTCTTTCTCTCTTCACTGTTATTTAGATTTGGCTCTTGTTCATTATTTTTTTCGCCTTCATTGCTGTCTTTACTTTTAAATCTACTTGAGATCATGTCTTTGAGTGTGTGGTAAGTCTTGCTGACTGATTTGTTGCTTTTAGGCGCATCTCTAGTGCTGTCTTTGCCTGTTTCAACAGTAACTGTGATCAACTGAGAGTTGTTAGGTGTTTCTCCTTTGCCATAAACGTTTTTGGCGGGTATCGGTGGTTTGGGTGAGTCGTACTGTAGATTTCTGGAGGCAACGCCTTGGGTTTGGTTCTGATGCATGCCGTAGTTGTAGTTCTCGTGGTATTGTCTGAAGTTGTCCCCCGATGTGCCAGCTTGGTTCTGTGGACCAGTTTACTGATTACAATTGCATTGTGCCATGGGAATAGGGGAGACAATGGGCCGTTGGATGGAATTTAAATTACTGTCAGTTTGATAGTCTAACTGTACTGTTGTCTGACTATAAATCACAATCATGTGAAAGGTTTCAGATGTCGGATTGGAAAAATAATGAAAGTGTTTCGATGTTGGTAAGTCGCTGATTTGCATAAAGACTGGGTTCGATCAAGATGGTGCTATCCAAGATTTTAATTGTATGTACAGCAGGTGGAGAAACTTTTGTGTAACCAATGTAGGTGCGTTAGCATCCGTCATCCACAATCTAAGCTCTGGTTAAATAAATACATAAATTAGATTTTGTTTTACTGCGTGAGTTTTCTAGTTATTTAAATAAAACTAAAGAGTTTATTTTTAATGTTATATGGAATTATCTATGTAAATATAAAAGCGTCCCAATGTTCAACTCTGTAACGATTGTATATTGTACGGAATCAGTGGGATATATGTATACGAAAAAGTTAACTTATGTTATATCAAATTATGTTTGTATGCTGGTAAATAATTTACAGAACTTAAATGGGATTCAACTTGCACGATAACGAGACGATACGTGTAAGTCGTTCGGGAAGGCTGCGATTAACAAATGAAATTAATAATAACAATACACAATATTGTACACTTATGTATTATAGACAAGAGTATTTATAGTTATACATAGTGAAGTACAATTGGCGACCTTACCGCATAAAACGATTTCTTCTAGGCAACCTTAGCATGTGGAAAACATTAATAATATTTTTAAAGGTCGTATTCATCATATCAGTCTTTGGAAATCCACAGCTGGACATAGGTCTCCCTAAGAAAGAAGGATTTTTGCCCATAATTGCTACGCAGGTCAAGCGTATTGGCAATCGCAAAGCTTTCTTGATGGGGACGCTATTGTTCAACCCCGTCCTGTGTTTTTGAGCAACACTTTCCGATGGATATACCGCCATCTGTCGGTTTTGGTACCTGAGTCGCCTCTTACAACTATTACTACTATATCGATATTATTGTACTTTGACTAAACTCATGGCTAAAGGTTGGTTTGATCTCAATAATCTTCGAAATTATATGATATATTTTGATATACTCTTGTAGGTAGTAAATTATAAGAAAATTCAATAGCTTAACATACATTGACCTGATTCCGTAATAAGTCGCTTCAAGCACTTGCGTTACGGACATCAGGCAACGGAGGAATCACAAATAATAATACTTAAATACATATATTTAGCACCCAGATACAAAACAAACATAAATTTCATCATATAATTATTTTTTCAAGGTGGGGAACCCATGACCTTTGGCGCACAAGACATGATCTGCGCCACCGAGCTCGTCAATAGCAGGGCCCCGCGGTTTCTCTCGCTGTGTTCTCGTTGATATCCGAATTCAGCTTACATTATTTGATGATAATATAGCCTTCAGTTAGTAAAATAACTATTAAAACTAGTCGAGTATTTTTTACAAACGCTCAATAATAATCGAATCTAATAACATTCGGCGCTATTTCAGATTTATATACCGCCATCTGTCAGTTTCAGTCCATCAATCGCCTCTTACGACATCTCGTACTCCGTCGGTATCTCGCAGTACACTCCGCCGGTACTTCACACCATGGAATATTTGAATTAGGCTATTAGATTTTAAATTAAATACTACAAAACAAATAAACAATCAATCAATAAATAAATCCTCTTTATAATATTAGCATAGATAATCTAAGCGATGCAATGTGCAAGATTTAGGATTGTCGGACTAGCTACTAAGACCACTTTGACAGAACCTCGGTAGGGAACATCCGGAGTATTCGTTTAATTATACCATTTAATGAGTTCAAAGACCTTGTTATGTGCGACTTTTTAATAATTCCACCTGTTTAATACATTCGTTAGATATCTGTTTTTGATAAATAAATAACAAAGAATAACAAAGATTTTCGAATGTTTTGTCGGGCCCGATGGCGCAGACACTGTGCACTAAAGCTCGTGGGTTCGATCCCCACCCAGTACTAATATTTATATGTATATATTTGTGTTTCTTCTATGTCTGGGTGTTGAATATATGTATTTTAGTATTATAAATATGATTCCTCTGTTGTCTGGTGTCCGTAACACAGTGTTTTAAGCGACTCATCACGAAGTCAGGTCAATGAATAAGATATTTTTTGAATTTATTTATTTTGCTTTATTAGCGTTTGTGGGTATTAGATTTAGTCTAAAAATTCGTGTAATTTCATACTTTTGATTTACAAATGTAATAATTTTTTTGCGGTTTCATATATTTGCGAACTGCATTTATTATATACTAGTGAGTTATTTATGTATTACATTGGAATGTTAGCTCGGATTTAAAGTGTATTTTCTCTATATTACATTAAGTGACAATGTAGCAGCAGGTAATATTTGTAATGGGTGTAGTTAATATTCGTAATTACTTTTCCGTTTATATGTACTATACATATATCTATATATAGTTTAAACTAGAATTATGTCGATATAAAGCATTAAAAAGGTTCTCGATAGATGCAAGAAGACACCCAATACAAATATTTATATAATGAATATTTATTTTTGTTTTGCGTCTGGGTGTTTAATATGTATTTAAGTATTACATTTGTGATAACTCTGCTACTTGACGTAACATAAGTGCTTTAAGCGACTTATCTCATAGTTAGGTCAATGTATGAGATTTTCTATGAATTTAATAATAATCTATGTATATAATAGGATAAGTAGATTGACTGACTGAATGACACATTAACGTAGGGCCTAATCTATAAGGTCAGATAAGTTCAGTATTAAATAGCCCATATATAAAGAAAGGTAGGCTATATAACCTCACGCTGTGACCCAAGCTTGTTCTACAACTTAACTGCTTGCTGACGTTTTTACAACTTATTTATATATAAAAAATATTGAAAAAATATATAATAAATACCAACATTTTCCAGAGCGAATTCGACCATTATCACATATGACTCACTGTAATCACATTGTATATACACCGAAAAACATAACACAGTAAAGACACTATCTCTGCATAGACACGTGAAGGTACTGCCTCTGAGTCGCCAACTAACATGCGCCCGCGCCGGCCGCGGTGAAAGAGCGGGACAGGAGATGCGGCGTGCTAACGCCGAATTCTTTGTTAATTTTCCTTTGAAATTATCGTAGAAGCCGTGAGGTACCTACGTAACAGTACGTCCCACTGCACCAAGTGTCGAACGAGGCAACTAAGGTACCAGAAACGACAGATGGCCGTATACCCATCCGTAACAGTGCATCTGAAATGCACAGGGCGGCTGCGGCAGTTGCGCTCTTCAATAGCCAACATGCTTGCCCAGCGCGGCAAATATGGGCGAATTTCATTCTTTCTCAGGGAGGCCTATGTCCAGCTGTGGACTTTCAATGACTGGTATGATGATTGTGTTCATTTTATTTAAACACTAGCTTTCAGCATTGTTTCTCATCCCTAAAGATCTCTTGTTATTAGGGAAAGAAGTCTATGTCTATCGCTGGTGACTAACCTGTGCAAAAAGTAGAACCCATTCGATTGAGTCAAGTAAAAAGTTATTTTACTACTTACAGATATATATTTAATACCCGGACACAGAATAAACGTTTGGCGCACAACATTGGACTACTATCTGCGCTATGTAGCCTATCAATAAAGCACTATGGCAAATTCCAGAAAAAAATATTTATTTTTCTCTAGAAAAGATTACCTCACACAAGATATATCGACAGTGATACTTCAATATTGCGTATGTAGCTTTAATGAATATGGCCGAAATTTCAGTTATTTTATTTGAAATTTGAACTTTATTTACATCAGCTACTCACGCGTTATAAAATTGTCAATAGCGATATTGAAGTATAAACGACATCATAAGGAAATTATATTCAGTCTATCAATATTATTTTACCATCGAGTTGCATAATCCGATACATTTTGCACGGAAAACTATAGTATACGTAATGGCAGTGTTTAAAGATTGGATACAACCGTTTCTCGCGACTTTCACTGACGTGATACACGGTCATGAACTGTTATTGTCTGATGGGGCGGCACCGTGGACTGGTTGCGGGGCAATGGCATGGTGAAACCCACCACTTAGGGGTGTCTGATTGACTGGTGTCTATTTGTCAACACATAACTTTCTGATAGACAGTTGAATTACATTTTTACACGATTTGTTGGACACTAATTAAGATCGCTACGACTAAAACTAATAACTTATGTGGTATTTTAATAATATTTTAATAGAAAAAGAGTCTGTGTTTGTAAAGCTTTCACGGAGATATCATCAAATCGATTGTCATAAAATTTAACCTGATAGAACATAGAATTGATATGATGATAATGGCTGATATTATGATAATCAGTATAGCGGATGTCATGACTACATGGGACATGTCCCATATATGCTGAAGTATTCATTATTAATGAACTAATAATATTATTAATCAAATAATTTTATTAAATATTGGCCATCTATGAAATTACTAGCCGCCATTAGGGTCATCGATCATTTGAATATTTTTGTAGTTATATTTACCGATACTGACATGAAAGACTATTGAACCAATTTTGTAAAATTTTTCTCTAATTGAAAGCTTTATTCTTCTGTAACACGGTATGTAATACAAAAATTACAAAAATATATATAAATTTATATAATTACAAAAATATAAAGCTATATTTAGCACTATCTTTTCAAAGCGAGAGCTTCTATTTATGTGCTTTTGTCACATATAAACTTAAAAATCATTAGACTTATATCAAAAATTGTATCATCAACACATAAATAAACTATCAGCAAATGACATAAAGTATATTTAATCAATGTGTTA
This sequence comes from Heortia vitessoides, assembly GCA_020976665.1. Lineage (NCBI taxonomy): Eukaryota > Metazoa > Arthropoda > Insecta > Lepidoptera > Crambidae > Heortia > Heortia vitessoides. The sequence goes on from JACJUM010002929.1 coordinate 1,063,821, forward strand.
TTAAGAAAGACCGCTTAGAGCTTCGAGTATTTATATCAAAAGTATTTCTAGTTTTGGTTATTAAATGACTGCGGTACGTCTAATTCAATTAAGGTATCTTGAGTTTGTCTGATGTATAACATCAATTGCTATAAATAAACCTCCCTAAGAAAGGGGGAATTTTGTCCATTGCCTCGGTGGCAGACAGGTGGTCATCGTAGAGCTTAGATTTGGAATGCTACTGTCAATCCCCACCCTCTTGCATTTGAACTACGTAGTTCTTAGTGTGTTTTTAACTACACTAGGTCAACAAACCTGTAGCTTAGCTGTGAGGTACAGGCAGAGTAGAATAGTACCTTCCCCTGTACCAGGTGTCGTAAGAGGCGACTAAGGTACCAGAACCTACAGATGGCGGCATATCCATGCAAGTCAGCTCAAATGTATGAAAATGATGGGCAGCAGCTACCCCGTCGCGAAAGCAGTGCTCTGCAATTTCCAACATGCTTGTCCAGCGCAATTATTGGCAACATACCCCCTTTCTTGGAGAGGTCTATGTCTAACAGTGGACTTTTAATGGCTGGTATGATGAGGTCGATAAACAAGCATACAGACCGCGTGATAGAAAGCGTCACCGCAACGTATCATGCTCATATCATTACATGGATATCACTAGCGAGTTGTCAACCTCACGTCTTCAAGATACTCTCAATGCGAGCTCTGCTATCTGGTGGTAGAAATAGGTGAGAGTGAGGTACCAATGCAGAAGATCTTTGTATGACTAATGTATGAATTCTGTTAACGAGCAATAACGCTCGCAGGGTCGTTAGATTGAACGTTAAAAATCAAATTCGCCGTAACGGAGCGGCACGCAGGCCTACACCGTTGGTTTCGTTGTAGGCGGAGGTCGCTGTTTGAATTTTTATGACCCTATGCCTTTGTCTGCCGGCTATAGGAAGTTCATATTAATTGTATCCTTTTGTTTGGTATAACCGTCTGTCTATACAATTCATTAATTCCAGTTTGACCTCAAGAACCTCTTAGATTGCGTCTTCGGGATATTTTCCGGGATCGTAAGTAGAATGTTCTTCCCTGAAATTCTAGCTGTATACATGCTAAATTTGATAGAAATACAAGTGTTTATGTAATGGTCGAAAACACAAAGACAGACAGACATTTAAGTTATAACTTAGCTTATTTTATTAGCCGTTAATGCAGTTTTTGAATCAGTTAGGTATTTTTTGAGTTTATTCATTACAAACAAACAGTGCCGCCGAATGGTAACAACGACGGCACCGATAGCGCAGATGGTAGTGATGTCCTGTTCGCCAAAGGTCGTGTGTTCGATCCCCACCCAGGACAAATACTGTAATGTACTTTTAAAAAAATATAAAAGCCGTAAGCTTCCAATGCATTATGACGTCATTAATCTAGACCAGAATAGTAGAGTGCAGCTGTAGAGAGCATTGATAATTCGTCGAGGTGGATGTAGGCTGGTTAGCTCATTAGGAAAGAGCGCCGTCGTGACACAACGCAACCCAGGCCGGAGGTCGGGGGTGCAAATCCCTCACGAGCCTAATTTTTTTAATATTATATTAATAATCAAATATCTCAAGATATTACCATCTGCGCTATCGGGCCTAAATTTTTAGGACAAGTAGAGTTTATGTAGGTTAAAGAAATTTTATAGGAAGGTTAATTAGAACTTATACAGGGACTTAAAAATAAATTAATATAAAGGTATTATGAGAATAAATTATTAATTTTAATTATTATATTATAAGCGCAGCGTAGGACGTTCACCAACAAGGTGGGCAGACTATTAGAAATGTCTTAGGGAGGCCTATGTCCAGCAGTGAACGTTCTACGGCTGTATACTTAGGCAATTACCCTAATTTTTACTAAATATACGCTAATGGTACCGTAGGATATTAAGAGTTGAATAGTTCTTACTAGATACGAGTCGTCGTAATTTGTGACTGAGGTATCGGAGCCGATTGACGGCGGTATATCCTGAAACTGTGCAAATGCAACAGAAATGGGCAGCATTCTGATCGCGACACTACGCTCTGCGAGTTCCTTGTTCTTGGGGAGACCTGTGTCCGGAAGTGGACGATCTTCGGCTACTGTGATGATGATGAAGCCGATGGTGTTTTTTATATTACTAAGTCAGACAACAAGCTTACGGTTTGCGTGATAGCCGCACGTCACCACAGTCACACATTATCTAGATTTTTCACTGGTTTTCTCACTCTTTAAACCAGAACACAACAATAAGTACTGCTGTTTAGCGGTAGAGGTAGACTACAGTGAGGTACTAATAATAAATAATAATAAATTTTCACATCTCATACATTGACCGTGATAAGTCACTTAAAGCACTTGTATTAAGGACATCAGACAACAGAGGAATCACAAATATACAAGAACCCACGATCTTTGGCGCATAAGATAGGATCACTACCATCTTCCCCATCGGGCCATTCAATATTTAATATATGTAATGTATTTCTTATATGATTTCAAATGTAAATTGATCAATGATTTATTAGGTTTAAATCTAATATGGCAGTATATCTGTGTAACAAAACAACAGACAACAGAATAAGTCAGTATAAGGCTTGCGGCAAAACTATCAAGGATAAACTTTCCATACAAAATGATAACATTTTCATGCACAAAGCAAACTGTGACGTCACACGCTTGCGGCCTTGCACGCCAGTGACTCATCGCGATCATATGAGCTTTATGGTCACACTTTTAAGGTTTTTATTTGCTTGAGTCGAGCAGGTGTGATTGACCGGAGAGTTATTTGTTGTGAATCATTATGTTAATAATGAAATATGTCATTCGATTTTGCATCAGCTTTTGGACGGTTCTTTACTTCAAAATGTGTTCTGGAGGGAACATTTTTGGGGCCCTAATTGCTACATGTTCTTCAATAGGTTCGCTTGCCGTGAAAATTCAAATAACGGACAGTTTTTCTTTCGCATTTATAATATTAAAACTATAATTCAGTGTGTAATTTAATTCGGGTCACATTAAACTATTATGTAAATTTTAAGTAGGTATTCTTTTTGGTGGACTATTAAACTAATTCAGCTGAGATTAAGGTTTTAATCTATTGCAAGAACTGTTTTCATGGTAATCGATATTTTAAATATGAATATATTTATTTTATAAAGAGGACAGATCAAAAATACCCGATTAGAAAATGAAGTGCTCGATGATACATTTGGCAGCGTTGCTGTCTTATACACCAAGGATCGTAGGTTTTATTTCCATACAGGACAATCATTTATGTGTGTTCTGAGCTTTGGTGTTAATAAATATTTATATTTATTTACGTATTATATTTGTATAGTACAATGTTGTACCGGTACCTCAGTACTTTTTTACGGCACCTGATACAGGGGAAGGTACTATTCTACTCTGCTAGTACCCCGCGGATAGTATTATTATTGACTTATTATTATTATTATCAAAATTGAATTAAATGTCTCTACCCAATATTATTTTCAACGAAATTGTATTATTGCACGACAATAACAAATGGCAAAGCCTGCAAAGCTATCATTATGAACTTTGACAGGCCCGATGAAGCAGGTGATAAAGATCATACCTTGCGTAACAACCGTCGTGGGTTCGATCCTCACCCAGGTCGATATTTGTATTTGTTCTGCTTCTAGGTATTTTAACACATAGACACAGAACATACAGGCTTGCTGCTGAAAGCCAGCATTTTTTCTATGTTTAGATGTATTAGGTGCATACATATATTTAATATGTATATAGGTATTTTATTTGTGATTCTTTGTCTGATATTCACGACATAAGTGCTTCAATAGTTTTATCTTGGCGTCAGGCCAAAGTATGAGATGTGTGAATTAATGTTATTATAAATATTGTTTCAGCAAATAAAGAATTCTATTCTATTTCAAAACATCGAAGTAAGACTTGTAGAACTATCTAGAATACTCACATCTAATACCCAAGTGCTGCAACCTTGTGCGTTAAGGTGAAGGTCGAAGGGCAAAAGCCTACGTTTTACTGCCGTCACGGGTTGGTAATCGTTACCCTTTAAAGGGGGAATGGAAATGTTATATTTTTAAGTTATAAAATACTAGCCGACAAACGTTGGCCTGTCATAACTATGGATATGAAATTCCAATTCCAATTGGTATAATTAATAGAATAAATATATAATACCGATAAGCCGTGAGGTACTGGCAGAGTAGAATAGTACCTCCCACTGCACCAGGTGTCGTAAGAGGCGACTAAGGTACGAGAACCGACAGATGGCGGTATATCCATCCGGAACAGTGCAGCTCAAATGCACAGGGCGCGAAAGCTGCCCTCTGTGATTGCATACACGCTTGCCCAGCACGGCTATTATGGGCAAAAAATCTCCTTTCTTGAAGAGGCCTATGTTCAATAGTGGACTTTCAATATCTGATATGATGATAATGATAATTACGATTCAAACAAATGCATATATGTTTTCGAGAAAAAAATTGCAGTGCGCGTTTAGAAAATAATACAAACTTTATAAGGTTTTACAATAAAATACCAGGCAGCATATCATGCACTGATAAATGAATTAAATCAATATATTACACAAAGAGTAATCTTATTTCTAAAGTAGCTATTTCTGAAGTAGGCACGGGATTGAATTTCTCTAACCGACCTACCGACGCCGGTAGAGATTAACACTAACTATTTAGTATTGATATAATCTCCAGTTTTTTTTGCAGGTTCCTTTCTGGTGGCTCGTGTAATGAACCTTCATTTAACTAAGTTCTAAGATCCATCTGATGCAGAATAGTATAAGACCTAATTGATATGTTAGATGACTCTTATGATTCCGTAGGGTCATCAGGGTCATCAATGTTATGAGTATAATTGAATTCTACGATAGTAGTAGTATCACATATTCCTAAAATATTTTTGTCTTTAATATTTTAATTTGAATTTATCATCATCATCATCATACTAGCTATTGAAAGTCCACTGCTGGACACAAGCCTCTCCAAAAGAAGGTTTTTTGCCCTTAATTGCTCCACTGGGCAAGCGTCTAAAGCAATCGCAGATCGCAGCTATCGCGACGGGGATGCTGTTGCTATCCCCGCCCGGTGCATTTGAGCTGCACTATTTCTGGATATACCACCATCAGTCGGTTCTGGTACCTTAGTCACCTCTAACGACACCTGGTGCAGTGGGAGGTACTATTCTATTTTGCCGGTACCTCACGGCATACAATATAGAGTATTATTAAAATTATTATATTTTAGACTCGAACCCATGATAATAACTAAGGTAATCGTCATCATCATGCCAACGGCAATCAGTTACAAGCGGCAGTTAAAACATATTAAATACCGTTGGATGACATTAGTTAGGTACATAGTCCGCTTAGAACGAGTGCGCAAACATGGCGTCGAGCTTTCCTATGCAGCCTTAATTACTTGGAACTTACAAGCTTACCGTTTCTATTTAATAAACAGTACCCGAGATAGGTGTAGTTTAGACTTAACTACGTTTGTATTTATTAAGATTATAGATTAAAATTATACTTGGCTTCGTACACGTAGCAACATAAAGATGTGCAAGCAACATAAGTGCCCGCGACTTCGTCCGCGCGGAATATTAATTTTGTTGGGTATAAAACCTTCCTTGATAAATGGTCTATTCAATACAGAAAGAACTTTTCAAATTGAACCTACGCATTCTGAGATTAGCCCATTCAAATATACAAACACTTTAGCTATATAATATTAAAGTATTAATGAAGAGATAAGTGCTATCGTATTTTAGCAAATTCTCTTACTACATAATGTGATAAATCTTTCCTGGACTACTCAGGCGTCAATTTCAGCTCCACCGAACAAGAGGGGGGAAGGGGCTCATATATATATATATTATAGCATATTCCGTATGACCGTATTCGCCTGCGTGCCCCGTAGCCGTTTAGCTACACACATCATGCTTGTGTCTCATCAGGGTAGATAGAGACTACGGATCTCCACTTGTTACGATATTAGCATACCTCTCTCACTTCCCTTACTCGCATTAGTCCTTTCATATCCACTCGTTTATTATTGGTATTTCTGATCTGGCCCTTCCTTAATACCTCTTCTACCTGGTTAAGCTACGTTCGCCTCGGTCCATACCAGATATGTCACATGACCTAGTATTTTCACTGCCTTCTCTTCAAGTCAGGACCACATTATATTTTGTGAAAGAAATGGGTGAGAGTGTAGACATTGAAAGAGCCTGAGTCACTTGATTTACAATCAACTTGAAAGAACTAGGGCTCACCTCTGCGTGGGTCCAGGCCGATAAAGCCTTCGGAGGCGTGTCTGGAGCTACCGCCCCCAACCTGCCGCGCTTTCTGGCCTCTTGAAGAATGGGCACTTTAGAGTTTTTATCACCAGAGGACAGGATCACTTCGCGCTCTATCTGTTGACAATTATTTGTAAAATAATTAGTACAATAAAAATAAAATACATATATATCTCAACAAACTCAAGTCAATTTTATATATGGTAAGTACTTTTTATTTATATTTATGAAACCTAGTGGACAAATACGCCGGACAAAACACTTAATTTTTTATTAAATAAATGTAAAATAATTCATGCAATATCTTATAAATTATGACTGATATGATTTCGTAATAAGTCGCTTAAAGCTCTTGCTTTAAGCGTATTACGGAATCACGACTTATTACAGAATTACGACTTATTACGGAATTACGACTTATTACGGAATTACGACTTCTTACGGAATCACGACTTATTACGGAATCACGACTTATTACGGAATTACGACTTATTACGGAATTACGACTTATTACGGAATTACGACTTTTTACGGAATTACGACTTATTACGGAATCACGACTTATTACGGAATTACGATTTATTACGGAATTACGACTTATTACGGAATTACGACTTATTTCGGAATTACGACTTCTTACGGAATTACGACTTATTACGGAATTACGACTTATTACAGAATTACAACTTATTACGGAATTACAGACTTATTATATATATCAAGTAAAAAAACTGTTCGCATATTCAAATTAGGTTTTTCTTCAGTCTTTACTTGAAACACAAACATTCCTTATAATTTCATCATAGCAGCTATAAAAGGTTCGCTGCTGGATTAACCAGCACAAGAAACGGGGAATTATGTTCTAAATTGCTGTGTAATCACAGACAAGATCACAGGCATGCTGCCGCCCATTGCCTTGGTGTCGCATCTAAGCTACGCAGTTTCTGGTGAATACCGCCATATGTCGGCTCCTGTAACTTAATCCGATTTCTCTGATATCTGTAACACACCTGTGTCACAAATACAATATTGTATTAATAAAAAACACACACAAATCATCATCATCATCATAATACCAGCTATTGGAAGTCCACTACTGGAGATAAACCTCTCCAAGAAAGAAGATTTATTGCCCATAATTGCCGCGCTGGGCAAGCGTGTTTGCAATCACAGAGCGCAGCTTTCGCGGCGGGGATGCCATCACCGTCCTGTGCATTTAAGCTACACTGTTTTGGAAGGATATACCGCCATCTGTCGGTTCTGGTACCTTAGTCGCCTCTTACGACACTTGGTACAGTTGGAGGTACTATTCTATTCTGCCGGTACATACACAATCATCTGCGCCATCGGGCCCGTCAAAAAGGCCGGGCTTTGTTCTAATATTTTTTATGAATTAATAACTATTGACAATTATCATATTCAAGCTATTCGTATACGTTTTGAATGAAATAAATGAACAACTTTCTCAAGCTTGTATTGACGACTCATGCTTTCACTTGTAATATTAATACCTTTTGACGTGAACACATTTTTAAATAACTTCCACGGTAAAAGGCAATTAATAAAACGGATAAAAATTTGCTATATTTTGGTGTTGTAGCTACTTGAATACATACATACATCTGAAATTGAATAATATCAAACAATATCTTAAAGATTAAAGAATCTGTTAGACCAGGTCGACAAATAAGCATACAGTATGCGTGATAGATAGATACTCGTCAACGATATCATTCGCATATCTCACCCTTCAAACCGGAATACAGCAATGCGAACAAAACAGGAATAAGCGGAATTGGTACACTTGTTTGTTTTAAGTTACAATCTAAATCTATGTATCTTTATGTAACTCATCATATCAACCATTGGAAGTCCACCGCTGGACTTAGGCCTCCCGTAGAAAAGGGTAATTTTGCTCATAATAGCTTTTACGACGGAGATGCTGCTGCTCATCCATGCCCAATGTATTTGAGCTACTCTGTTTCGGATGGATATACCATCTGTAGGTTCTGGTACTTTACGACCGCTGCCGCCTCTTACGACGTCTGGTAAGGGGGATGTAATACTCTACTCACTACTAAAGGGCTAAAATTATCACGACAAATTCCCCTCTATACCTCTACAAATATACTCGTGATTAGCTGTGCCCGCGACTTCGTCCGCGTTCTTACATTATTTTTAAAGTAACTAAAATCGTTTATGTTGCACATGCAATGAAAACTCTCAAAGCGTTTATTTTCACCTGCTATTGCCACATTTTTAATTGATGATTCGCTCGTAATAGTCGTAGTGTGATGGTATCTAGCCTAATTTGCTCTTTATTATATCATCTATCTGTCAGTGAAAGTCGTAGCAAAATTAGGCCAGCCTTTTCAGAAATTACAGCAAACAAACAGACAGATAAAAATAAAGAAGAATGCTATGTCTTATTTGTATCGTACATACTCATACGTATCTATATGCATATAGTAAAAATAATGTTTTTTTTAAATTAATGACACACTCTAATTTTATTTATATGTACTGATAATCGCAAGACATAAAGAACAAATTGCAAATAATTTTCACCATTTGACAGAACGTTATAACGGAATAAATCTATTTATTACATAATGATATCGAAGAGAAATAAGCTCACCAAATTTCCGCGATTGATTTGAACTTATTTGTGATCACAAACACAAAACATTTCACATTTCACTACATCCATCTGAAAGCTCGACAAACGCTCGCCTCTGAATGCACTCGGCAACACAATGATTACTTTCTCCTATCTGCCAGCAAACATAACGTGCGCGCTGGCTAAAAGTTTTAAATATGAAATTTCACTTAAACTATTAACGATAGAAAGTCATTTGTTTATGGTTGCTTGCAAAATCTGTGATTTATTATCCGTTATCATTAATATTTTCAACAGATTTGTGTATATTGATCTGTAGCCATCTGTACAAGACAAGAGTACTGACAAATGACGTATCATTTTGCCTCCAAGCACGTATTAGGTAAATAGGGAAGGTGTTACATAAGAAGTTATCTATATTTGTCTTCATGATCATTACAGGGACACCTACTGCTGGACATATGCCTCCCTAATAAAGCCTATAACAGCCGCGCTGACAGCGTGTTGGTAATCGCAGAGCGAAGCTTTTGCGACAGGGATGCTGCAGCCCATCCCCACTCTCTCTCGTCTATTATCGATATACCGCCATCTATCGGTTCTGGTACTTAGGTCGCCCCTTACGACACTTGGCACAGGCGGAGATACTATTCTGCTCTGCCGGTACCTCACGTCATATATTTGTAATTTATTATTTTAATCAGCATTTTTAGATATCCCCACTGCAGAGACAACTTTTTACTAAAGGTAGACCACTTACAAAGGTCGTCTGCGTTGGTACCTCACTCTCATGTATTTTTACCGCCAAACAGCTTTATCTTCAGTTCACAGGGTTGGCGACACGTTAATGATATCTTTGTGATGACACGAGTGTCTATCGGCAGCAGTCATGTTTAAGATCAAGCGGACCGTATGCTTGTTTGCTGAATTCATAACATAAAAATAATAATAATACAGAAAATGATAATAGAAATATGTTTTGTTTTGGCTCATGTCCCAAGCACCAGGAAGATTTCTGACGTAAATATTACTAACGAGGTTCTGTTGATAATGCGATCAAAATCAAATTATAATATGGAAATCAATCATTAAAACTTTCACGTCGAAGTCACATGCATCATTTAGTGAAGACAAAATGTACCGGTCTCAGATGTTGATAACCGTGTTGTAATACGGAAGTGTTACATCAAATGATGCAACGTTGTTGTTAACACTGTGATATAGTGACAACAGATTATAAGCCTTCGGTTTTATTTATGCTAAATACATACGAAGATGTTGTAACGGTGATTCAAAGAAGTCATACGAATCTTCGGCCGCAGAAATTTAATGTTCTCAAATAATATTTTACTAGGACATTAACAGTAAATTATTATTTTTTATTTATATACTTTTGTATAATCATGTTTGTGTTTTGTATAACCCTTGCATACCGTTGTATATTTATTATAAGTGCAAAAATTGTTGTTGAACCTTTAATAAATAATAAGAAATAAAAAACATATGCGTTCATAAGCGTGAAGTACAGGTGAAGTGCCGACAGATGGCGGTGTATCGACCCTAACAATCGAATGCCACAGGATCGGAATGGGCAGCAGCATCCTAGTCGCGAAGTGCAGTCTTCGATTGCCAACACAGACGTTGATGATGATGATGTTGATGAAGATAATGTTGTTGCTAATAATATTGATGATGATGATGTTTATGATGATGATGTTGATGATGATGATGTTGATAATGATGATGATGTTAATGATGATGATCTTGATCAAGATAATGTTGATGATGATAAGATATAAAATACGGTTATAGTGGGTGCTGTGAATTCTTTTTAATTAAATTATTAATGCTTAACCATGACTGTCATCAATTAGTATCTAATTGGTGTGAAATACGGATTATACGGGTGAGTAGGTTTCTGACGAACGCTAAAATTTTAGCCGAAGTAACTCGCAGATGAAGTTTTGAATTAATCATTTTGCATATAGAATTCAGCCTTTTTATGAATTGGCGTGAGGTAGAATAGAATAGTAGCTCGTTCTGTATCAGGTATCGAAAGAGGCGACTGAGGTACCGGAACCGACAGATGGCGGTATATCCCTCAGAAACAGTATAGCTCAAATGCACAGGGCGGGGATAAGCAGTAGCGTACCCTTCGCCAAAGCTGCGCTCTGCTATTGCTAACACGCTTGCCCAGCGCAGAAAGAGTTCCTAATTTCTTAGGGAGGCCTATGTCCAGCGGTGGGCTTTCAATAGCTGGTATGATGCTGATGAAATAAGAGAATGTAGGAAAAATAAGCTTCCATAAAACATTTACAACCATAGAACATTTATCAAAATCAAATCCAATCTGAATAAGATATACGTTTATTTAATACTAATGCATGTGGTCATGGTTACCCCTAAGGGTCAAAGTAATCAACACTCAAGGTAACCATTTTTTTTTCGATTACTTTAAATTTGTAAAATTATGACATTCGAGTTTTTTAGCTCAAAACTTAGCACATTGAAGAGAAGCCTTCAGAAAAAGGTACACAACGCCAATCTCGACTTATATTTACGAGTACAATAAAGAATATTGATATAACCATTGCTATATGTAAAATATCGTGGGGTACTGGCAGAGTAGAATAGTACCTCCCTTTGTACCAGGTGTCGTAAGAGGCGACTAAGCTACCAGAACCGACAGATGGCGATACATCCATCCGCAACAGTGTAGTTCAAATGCACAGGGTGGGAATGGGTAGCAGCATTCCCGTCGCGAAAGCTGCGCTATGCTGAATATGTCTAATAGTGGACTTCAAATGACTGAATGAATGAATGATGAAGATATATACAAAACTGTTTTTTTATTTATCTGTACATATTTTAAGTAAAGAAATTTCTCGAGCTATTTGTGTTGCTGTACAAGTATTCTATCTGGTTCCCAACAAGGCAGGTAGCTGGCGGACTGACTGACTGCATTCCTAGATCTGAATGTATGGGACATAATCAGAAGCCATTAAACTAGTTTGACCTGTTAGATTATAGTTAGTTGCGGACGATGTACCAATACAGGGTAATAAATTTTCTATTATAAAAAAATATACTTATTAAACAGACATACCTTTGTTTTTGACCTGACTCTGTTGTAAGTAGCTCAAAGTACTTGTGTTACGGACAACAGAGTAATCATAAAGATACTACTTTAATAAAAAAATTTTAACACCCACACACAAGACAAACATAAATATTATCATATAAATATTTATCCTGGGTAGAGATCAAATACACGACCGTCAGCACATAAGATAGAATTACTACCATCTACGTCATCGGGCCGGTCGTTATTCTCACATAAATAAATTATCATAAAAAATATATAACGGCTTTAAATTGTTATATATAAGCTAATTTATTAGTTGATCTAAATTGAGGAAGAATCTCTCAGGTTGTGTCTATTTGTACACAATAAGCAACAATTAATTATAATCGGTTCAGTAGTATAGAAATTTATCTCAGACACAACGTGACACGGATTTTTTATATATATTATAGGGACTTTTTTGTATTTTTGTTTGTAACTGTTAAGCTGAAAAAGTACTGGACCGAAATTGGTGATTCCTTCACTTACCAAAACTACATTATTTTGAAATAATGTAGGTTATATTATGTATACACAAAAATAAGATGGCTATGAATTTATCCTGATAACGAACCCATGCTGGACAAAAGTCTCCCCAAAAAAGGGGTAATTTAGTCTATAATTGTCGCACTAAGCATGTGTGTTGGCAATCGCAAAGCTCAGCTCTACCGTCGAGAATACTGCTGCCCATTCCCACCCCTGTGCATCTGAGCTACACTGATTTGAATGGACCACACCTGTTAGACAGGGAGGTACTATTCTACTCTACCGGTACCTTCCGGTACTCTGCCAATACCCCACGGTATTTTATATATAGCTATGGTTATATTAATATTCTTTATTGTACTAGTAAATATAAGTCCAGATCGACGTTTTTAGTAGCCTCTTACGGCACTTGGTAGAGAGGGAGGTACTATTCTACTCGGACGGTACCTCACGGCTATAATGGATGTTATAGACGGCAAATTTATTCGTGTACATCTCTTGAAATGGAGAATTAATTATGCATTCATTCAAGTTCCTCATTTATTAATGAACCACCTCTCACCTTTGCCAAAATATTTTAATAAACTGATACTACACTCTGTTTTATAACTTTATTCTGATACTTATGTTATGACATGTTACATAAATTATTTTAAATTATTTAAATCTTGATATTATCAAAGTGTCATTCCACTTCGCGGTAAAAGTGTTACTAGTTATTAATACACTCATTAATAAATCTATAATAATATTATAACGCTGAACAGTTAGTTTGTTTGAACGCGTTTATCTAAGGAACCAATAGACCGATTTGGAAAAATATATTTGTGTTAGATAGTCCATTTATCAAGGGACGCTCGATATAGATTATATTAAATTATCAAATAATTTGTGATCCGTTTTGAAATAAATAAACAAATCTTTCATGTCAATCAATCTGTCCCCCAAAATTAGTGTTAATAGTTAATGAATTTAGAAATATCAATACAGAATATTATTTGCAGCTGATAAATCCTGAGACTTGTAAGCAAGTTTGATATGTTCAAGCGGCGCAACTTTCAGATCAACTCGATTCCAGTTTAGACTCTACACGGACGAAGATTATTATTTAGAAATTATGATAATTATGTAGAAATTGAAAAAAATACGAATTATGGCACAGTTCTGCAATAGCGCTTGCAGCAGATATTCCAAACAGCGCCATCTCTTATCGTCTATCTTAAACAATTGGTTAAATAGAAAGCAGTAGATGTCGCTACTTACAGGGAATTTGGCAGAGTGCGTGTGCAGGGCCGCCGGGGTACTGGGTGCGGGGGCGCCGGGGAGCGCCGCCTCGGGCGCTGGCGGCATTCTGTACGGAGGCAAACTTTCGACTGTGCCTGTTAAGAGAAACACTGTATTTAGTTTTCGAATGTCCCTGAAGAAATTTGTTGACATCCTAAGACCAATAAAAATGTACAAAGAATAATTAAAAAATGTAATAAATTCCCACAACACTTGATACGGATATCAGACAACAGAGGATTCACAAATATACTTAAATACTTATATTGAACACCCAGACACAGAACAAACATATATATCAACGTATAAATATTTGTCCTGAGTAGGGATCGAACCCACGACCCTTGGCGCACAAGACAGCATCACCGACATCTGCGCCTCATTGACCTTTAACCAGATAAAGCTAAATTCAAATTCAAATACACTTCAAGTAGACCAATTATAAGCACTTTTCAATAGGTATATTGTTTATGGTCAATAAAAATGAAAAATATATCATTAATAATTCAGAATTAATTAAATATTAATATTCATAAATTTAATTAGTCGTTTAGTATTAAAAATGTTAAATTAAGACATAAAGTCTTTATCTCTCAAGTTCAAACTGTGCACAATAATCGAAAAAATATGGAAATCGTTTCGATGGAATCGAAAGGTTTGCAGTTTAGACGTTCAGCCCGGGCAAACAATGTAACACGAAATTTTTATGTACAAAGATAGAGATGACCTAGATGACCCTAGATAATGGGCCTTGACATGCCACGGTCGATGCGATGACGCGCTTACTCACGAAGTTGACACTCAATATACAACTTTCAGAGTGGGTAGCCATATTTGTAATTCCTCTTAAAGATTATCTCGAAGTCAGAACCGTCAGATACAATGCAATATCCGATACAATGTAGCTCAAATGCTCATAGCGGGGATGGGAAGCAGCATCCCCGTCAGGCTATATTGAGATCCGCAAGCCAACACGCTTACCAAGCGCGGCAATTATCGGCAAAATTCCCTCTATCTTGGGGAAGCCTATGTCCAGCAGTGGCTTTCCAATGGCTGATATGATGATTGTGATGATGATGATCTCAGAGTCAGGTCAATGTGTGAGATCTTGTAGGAATTAAGTAAAATCAATGTATTATATGCAGCTGATAAATCCTGAGACAAGCAAGTTCGAAATGTTCAAACAGCGCAACTTTCTTATCGACTTGATTCTAGTTTACAGTCGAGTTACGACCAACTCCTAGATGTGTAAGTTATCAGTAACTGGTAACTAATGGAAAACCCACGTAACGCGTTTTCTCTTCCTGCTGGTAACATGAGCACAATAGTAAAGAAGTTATTTCCCATCATTGGTATACGATGCAAATAACGAGAGTGAGCGAGATTTTTTTTACTAGACCAGTTCGACATACTAGTGCACAGTCCGCGCGATAGTAAGCGTCACGGCAGGCTATCATCATCATATCAGAGAAAGTCCTCTGTTGGACCTAGGCCTCCCCAAAAAAAGGGTGATTTGCCGGTTTTGAAACCTCAGTCGCCTTTTACGACACCTGGTACAGGGGAGGTTCTATTCTACTCTGCCTACGGTTCGGCTGAGCCTATAAATGCTTGTAATATTACAAAGATATTACTAGCGCGTTGCCAACTTTATGGCTTAAACATATTATGCTACATGACCCAGTAATTTCACGGCCTCTCTCACGTTTCAAACCAAAACACAAGTGAGATGTGAGGTGAGCTGAGATGAGGTACCAATGCAGACTACTTTTGCATGATATCTTCCTCATGTAAAAGATAGTATCTGCTCTTGTGTCATTTACTAAAAAAAAAAACTTTAATTTATCAACCGGAAACAGCGAAGCTCAAACGCAAGAAGGTGGGGGTTGGCAGCAGCATTCTCGTCATAAGATTGATCTAGGATTGCCACCACACGTGCATAATACGGCAATTATGGAAACAATTGGATCTTCTTTGGAAATCCTTGAAGTGGATGTTCCACGGCTAATATGATGATGATGATGATAATGATATAGGTCTTATGTCATTTATACCAAGCGCTTTCCGGTGATACTTTAAAGAACCTCATCGCCAGAAGTTCTGCAGCTAAATTCCTTAGGATTCATATACTCTTTACAATTATTTCAATTGTTTAGCTCTGGGTAGGTATAGATTTCGGACATATATATTTTTTAAATTTTATTTCATGAGTTAAAAAGATAGATTAAAGAATAGTGTGAGAAGATAGCCAAATGGTATGAAAGATGATGTGACAACAATAGAAAAAGGAATGTTGAGAAGGTTTGGACATGTAGAAAGGATGGATGAAAGTAAAATTACTGCACAAATATATAGAACAGAAGTCAATGGGAGAGTCGGTATAGGACGAACTAGGCGAACACCTTAAACTAACTTACTTAACACCTTAAACTACCTTGAACTACCTTAAAGCAAGAAGAGGCATTAAAGAAGGGCAAGGTCAAAAATACCAAGAATGAACTAAGCGATTTCTCTGTCTACCCCGATGGGATAATGGCGTGTTGTACGTATTTTTAAGTAATCAAATAATTTTGCCACTAGTACTTAAGTGGCGAGGTACCATTAACTGGTAACCGAGTAACCACTAAGAGGCGAATTGGTAACGGTAATTAGATTGTAATATGGGAAAATCTTTTGACTTGCACCAATCTCATATAACTGCTCGGTTCAAACATTTTTTGTACTTAAAGATAGCTTAAATAACAGGCCTAGATATAATATCTAAATACACAAATTGTTCTTGTAATTATTATCGTACATTTTGTGTGTGATATCTGTAGTAATATTATTTAAGTACGTTTAAAATACGACCGATTTTAGAAGTTCTTTCATTAATAGTCATACATTCTTACAGAGGTCACCTCATACAATGGTTGTCTGCATTGGTATCTCACTCTCACCTATTTTTACCATCAAAAACAGTAATTCCATTACTGTTACGGTTTTAAGGGCGGGAGATCGTGAAGTCACAAGGTTGGTGACACGATAATGATATCTTGTGATGATAGGATTGTCTATAGACTGCGGTCACGTCACGATCAAGCAGTGTGTATCTTTACTAACTTTATAATATAAAAAAACTGGGCTGTGCAAAGGTCTAGCCGATTTAATTACTGAGTAATGTGGCATAATATCTTCAAGACACAAGGTTTTCAACGCGTTAGTGATATGCTTTGTCAATTTGGTCTAAAAAATATCGTATGTTAAAAATAGGACAGCAGCATTCCCTTTGCGAAAGCGATTGCCAACACGCTTGGCCAGAGCGACAATTATAGGCAAATTCCCCCTTTTTATGGAGACCTATGTCCAGCTGTGGACTTCCAATGGCTGTTTTGATAGATTACATAGTAATGTTTGACATCGTTGCTTTTTGAACTTTGGATACATTTAAGTATCCTATAAAGCCTTGATCACCACCAAAATTAATACTGCGTAATTTTAAATCTGTTTTTGCTTCTTGCTATTTGATACTTGCTTCCAGCAAATTACTCTATCAGTACTCTGAATTGATATTATTAACTTTTTGTCTGTCTGTCCACAATTATGTCATTAGTATTGTGTGAAAGTACGTAATGTGAGTGCTTTAATTCCTTTTCAATTTGCAGTTTCCGTGAGACTTGTGTGTTAAGTCTTTATCTTGGTAATTTTGTATAAATAACTATTATTTAGTTGCAGATGAGGAAACGTATGAAGGAACAGTAGTGAATATACTTTTTTGTGTTATAATAACTTTATTCAACAGAATTAAATTTAAACTGTAATACATTTGGATGTTTAAATGACCTAGTTTAGAAGTCCAGTCTGTTCTTATTACTAATATATAATAAATAAATACACATCTTCATGTTTTTAATTCCCCCACCCCCTAAGGTAGCGGCAGAATAGTACCTCCAGTACCAGGAGTTGTGAGGGAAGCCACTAAGGTATCAGAACCGGCAAATGGCGGTATATCCATCCGAAACAGAGAGTAGACTTCCAATGATATGATGATGATAAAATAAATTTTATACCTACTGCAACTCATGCATTGATCTGGCTCGAGATAAGTCGTTTGTAATATTAATGTTACGGATTTCAGACAACAGAGTGATTGCCAATGTAATATTTCAATTCACATTCGATATGTAAATACTAATTAAAAAAAAATCATTAAATATGAATATTTATTTTGTTACTTGTCGGTATCGAGCCCACGACCTTTGTCCTATAATAAGTACACCAAATGCGTCATCGGTCCTGTCAAATAAGCAGAGAGATAATAAATCTATAATATAGATAATACAATTCACACCTTTATCATTATTTATAAAAAAATCGTGAAAATAAAAACACAATAAAAACTTCTAAATTACAAGACAAATTTTAACTATTTTTTGTTTACTGACAGGTAAGCTAGTGAAAATATGATTGAATTTTCTTTTTAAAAGTTGTCTGCACTGGTATCCCACTCTCACCTATTTCTATAGCTATATAGCAGTATCGTAGAGTTCCGGTTTGGAGGGTAAGAGATGGTGAAATCATTGGACAATGTGACATAATATCTTTAAGTGACAAGGTTGGCAACGCGTTAGTAATATCCTTGTGATATTACGAGCATCTATCGACTGCATTGACAATTACTACCATCGGATTGCAAGATTGTTTGCCGACCTAGTCTAATAAAAAAAAACTCGAACAATTCCCACCTATATCACTGAATCACATGAGGTAGACCTTTACAAGGTATTATGCATTGGTACCTAAGTCTCACCAATTTCTACGCCATTCGCTTAATAAATTTGTAAGTCGATGTTTCAGTTCCCATACGGCAACCGTTCGCAAGAGTGTTGCTGTGTTCCAATTTGTAGGTTAAAAGAGGTTGTGAAATTATTTTTTTTTTCATTTTATTTATTTAACTTTATTGCACAAAATGTTACAAAATGTACAAATGGCGGACTTAATGCCAGATCACATTATCACCCAGACAACCATTACACAAAACAGAAATATATATTGTATAGTGTATTTCTGTTTTGTTATATATATATATATATAGTGGTGTAGACAATATATATACAAAATAGATAAACGTGGCATACATATAAAATTACTGGATAATGTGACATTATATCTTCAAGTGACGAGGATGGCAACGCGATAATGATATCATTGATAATAAGAGCGTTTAAAAGCTGCTGTGACGTTTGCTATTACGCGGTCTGTAAGCTTGTTTGTCGACCTGGTCTAATGAGAAAAGCCATTAAGTTTGAATATCATCTGCATGTTATAGTATATATAGCCAAATGTCATAGTATCAACTCTATCGCAATAGGTGTGAATGTACTTACACATTGTACCGCACCAACCGGTATTTAATATACGTCTACAGAATCGGTCGTTGCCTTGTTTGTGCTTGGTTTATTTGCATTCAAGCTATACAAACGTAACGCCATGTTTACGAATAAATTGCACGACTTAGAATATATCTTGCGTAAGTTTTGTCTTGTTAATTATATAATTATATATTTGTGGATATTCTTTGGCTGATATGATAATGGTGATTTGAAATCCCAAGCAGAGTACCAAAGCTTAAAAATTTAAAAGTGATTGCTAACTGTGGTTAGGAAACGTCAGAATTAGCATATAATGCCTGTTTATATCACTCGGGCCGAGTCAGCTTGACAGGACATGTCACACTGACATGTTGCCACATCCGCCATGTTGAATTGGCTGTCAAGTGTTAGATTTATCGAAATAAATATGATTAATAGATAATGTAAAGATTAGATCACATTTTTTAATAGATCTGGTTTCATATATAAACGGGAGGCAAAGCTAAGATATACTCAACATGTCAACTAATATCTTAATAGCATAATTGGTGCATTACAGCGCAATAGAAAGGGTGCGCGTTCGAAATCAGGGAAATTAATCTATAACCCCCAGTATTCCTTACATAGCATGCTAGTGTTGCTTTTGCGACAGAAACTTTGACTTTTGAGGTTGTTGACTCTCTGCAAAAATATATAGAGCGGAAGTGAAAGAACATATTTTAACCAGGTAGAAGAAGTACTAAAGAAGAGCCAGGTAAGAAGTACCAAGAATAAACGTATGTATGTATAAATAGACTAATGCGAGTAAGGAAAAAGGGGTTGCTAAGATCGTAGCAAGTGGAGATCCATAGTCTCCGCCCACCCCGATGGGACACAGGCGTGATGTATGTATGTCATCTTATATATCATCTAAAAGAATTCCTTGTTATTCCGTGAAAAAGTTCATGTATTACATAAAGTAGACCTCTTACAAAGATCGTTTGCATTAGTACGTGTGACAGATGTCAAAAATAATTTTTTGTAAGGAGTGATGTAAGACGTCCTGATTGGTGTTCAATATCAGGTGACCCAGTGACTAATTTTAGTGAGTTTAAAGTGTAAAAATATAAATTATCTTTAATTATTCTAATAAATAAAAATGATTTTTGTTGTTCGAGAAGCATGATTAA
Source organism: Heortia vitessoides (assembly GCA_020976665.1). Lineage (NCBI taxonomy): Eukaryota > Metazoa > Arthropoda > Insecta > Lepidoptera > Crambidae > Heortia > Heortia vitessoides. The sequence continues at coordinate 1,084,167 of JACJUM010002929.1, forward strand.
TCGATAGAAACTCTTATCATACTCAATATTCTACTTCTTGATCAAGATACTCCACTTCTAGAAATAATGTCGAAATAACACTCTCACCTATTTCTACCGCCAAACCGTAGTGTTCGCACACTGTGTTCCTGTTTGAACAGTGAGAGACACAGTTAAACTACTGGGTAAATATGACATAATTTATTTCAGTCATAAGCTTGGCGATATTTAAGTGATATCTTGTGTTAACACGAGCACTCATAGGCTGCGGTCACGTTTACGATCTAGCGGACTGTTGACCTAGCTTGATAGCTGTCTCCATAATATAAAAAGCTTAATTGTACAAAAGTCGTGTCAATTAAAAAGAGAAAAATAAAAAGCCAGATCTATCTACAGCGTAGAATAGTACCTCCCCCTGTACCATGTGTCATAAGAGGCGATTAAGGTACCAGAACCGACAGGTGGTGGTATATCCATGCAAAAAAGTCAACTCAAATGTACAGGGCGGGGGTGGGCAGCAGCTTCAAGCAGCAAATGTACAGCGCGGCAATTATGGGAAACTTCTTGGGAAGGCCTATGCCCAACAGTGGACTTTTAATGGCTAGTATGATAATGATGATGAAGGATTTTTAAATACGAGTACCTTAAAGTGTTTACGTTTAAATTTGGCTCATACAATTTGATGGTCCCAGAGAGAATTCATCGGAAATTTGTCTCCGTTCGTATTACGCAAACCGGAAACACGTTAAGCAATTAAATTGCTCTACAATCGGTTGCATCACATCGCGATACTGCGATCCGATTAATTACCATTCGGAATTATGATATATCGGATAAAAGATGCCGCAGTTAAGCAACTGGGGAATTGCACAACGAGCTAAAAACTAGAAACAATAGGAAAAGTGTGAGTTGTAATACTTTGGCCACGTCGCCTTGGTTTAGGATTTCACATTGATGTGTACTGGCCTTATTACTAACAGTGATGTTTACAAGCGTGAATCTTGACAGGTAGATAATCGTGGGCTACCGGCAGAGTAGAATAAAACCTCCCACTGCACCAGGTGACCGAGGTACCAGAACCGACAGATGGCGGTATATCCCTTCGAAGCAGTGCAGCTCAACGTACAGGGCGGGAATGGGCAGCAGCATTCCTGTCGCGAAAGCTGCGCTCTGCGATTGCCAACACGCTAGCCCAGCGCGGCAATTATGGGTAAAGAACCTCCTTTGTGGCCTATGTCCAGCAGTGGACTTCCAATGGCTGATACGATGATGATGATTGTGGTAGACATCTACATGAGATATACCTCATACGAAGGTAGTCTGCACTGGTACCTCACCAATTCAAATATCCCTAAGTCACAAGTTTGCTCAACGCGTTTGTAATATCCTTGTGATATCACGGCTTTAGGCTGCAGTGACGCACACTATATCACACGGACTGTGCTTGTTTATCGATCTGGCTTAAAAATATACACAAGCGTCAAATTACTAATTATATCAAAATTACTCATATTAAGCTCTATCAAGTTAATGTGAAATATTTCTTGGAGATAATGAAATTATTTATTATATTTTATGGGAAAAACTTTATTTTGTTCTATCACCGTATATTCATAAAACCAAAGACACATAAAAAAGGCTTCCCTAACCACATCCATGGAACCACTTGGAATCCCTAAAATAAAACATCAAGTATGATCAATTTAATATGCACCCTATAACACTTACGATAAAGTTTAATGTAGTTAATAATCATAATTATATAGTAGTATAGTTTATGGTGAAATATATCTTATTGGGTCTCAATAGAGTGTTATTTTGCTTGACGTCTGTGTCAGCCTAAGGGTCCGAGGTGGCAGGTGGTTTGACCTATGTTTTTGTTGCAGATGGCATCTGTTTTTACTTCGAAGTGTTGGCCGATGAGTTGTCGTTGAAAGATGATATTCTAGCATAGTTTTGTAACAAATATATTTTGAATCTTTATATATAAAACAATCGTGTCACGTTGTTTGTCCATGATGAACTAAATTACTGTTTCGATTTTAATACATTTTTGCATGCTGTGTACCGTTGGATCCGACTTAAAAGAGAGAATAGTGAATGTCTCAATTTATAGTCGCAATTTAAATTTTAAAAAGCGTAAGACTTTCAACCCCTTCAGTGTTGAATGTAGGTTTTTTTATACATACGCAAAATTTTCTTTCCGTTTCTGTATTTAATAATGAACGAATCCACTGAATTTAAATTAGTATTATAATAATTAAATAATATATATATATTAAACCATAAAGTAGTCATTATTTTCAAATCTGATAAAATAGCACCACAATCGATATTAAACCCTAAATGCTTATAAATGTAAATTTTGACAGTCTAATTATACGCTCACAGTGATCCGCGAACTACAAAACGATTATAGAAGAAGAAAACTAAATAAAAAAGACCTTTTTAAAACAAAAGACTGTCAACCGTGTCTCTTTGTTCAATGTGCTAAAGTTGAAATGTTTTTTGGAACAAATTTATCGAAAAAGTCTGTTTTTCTCCAAGTTTTTGTGGTAGTCATGTTTGCCGACTTTTTGTGTCACGGCCAAGTTTCGGAGACATCTGTTTGCACTCACGATTCGGGCAAGTGGCTGTGTGCCGCTACCTTTTAAGTAAAGAGTAAAAATGTTACTGTAGATGGAGTGATGTTGCTAATTATTATGTACTAGCAGCTCTCCGCTGTTCACACGCGATAAGTTGTTGAACTTTCGTAACAACTTTGCACCCCTCTTTAACACCCCTAATTAGTGATTTTTGAAAAAAAATTACATGAGTGATTTGAAATTTTAATAAAGAACCTATATACTGAATTTTGTTAGAACATCTTCAGAAAACTTCCCCCTGTACCAGGTGTCGTAGAAGGCGACTAAGGTAGCGGAACCGACAGATGGCGGTATATGCATCCGAGACAGTGTAGCTCAAATGCACAGGGCGAGGATGGGCAGCAGCATCTTTGTCGCGAAAGCTGCGTTCTGCGATTACCAACACGCTTGCCCAACGCAGCAATTATCGGCAAAAAACTTCCTTTTTTGGAGAGGCCTATGTTCAGCAGTGGAATTCTAATGGCTTGTATGATGATGATCTTCAAAAACAGCAATGTTTCATACTAACCTTGCAGCCCCGTTTTACCCCCCTAGGGGGTATATTTTCAAAATTTATTTCATAATACTCTACTACTAATAATAATCCCTGTACAACATTTTAAGTTACCTATAGTTAGACCCTGCGTTAATATGTCTGTTAATCAGTCAATCAGTCAACTTCTACTTTTATACATACAGATATGAGTTATTCATTTATTTTTAAATAAACTGTCTTTTCCGTACTGATGTTATTAATGAGAAAGCGTGTCTATTTATGTTACATGTATTACTATAAATACATGAGGTAAACCTCATGCAATGTTCCTAAAATTGGCTGAGTAGATAAATCGTGAAGAGGTAACAAACAAATTTACTTTGGCATTTCTAATATTAGTTGAGATAAATACAATCAAATTCTTTGTCAACATTTGAGACCTGCACAAAAGCAGGTCAATTCTTTTGAGTCAAACAAAAAAGACTAGCAAATTACATCACTGTCAGCCTTCACGATCGATAAACGGACTATTATTAACCTATCAAATGTCTGTCAATTGTTCAGAAATTGACATACATTTTAAAATTGTCTGTAATTAATTATTTATATGTATATAAGTAATACCAAGCCGCTGTACAAGGTTACATCGCAAGGATAACATTGCCTAGTGACCATCAACCTTATAAATTGGATATCATGTCACATTCATCATCATCATACCAGCCATTAAAAGCCCATTGATGGACATAGGCTTCTCCAAGAAAGGAGGTTTTTTACTCATAATTGCCGCGCTGGGCAAGCGTGTTGGCAAACGCAGAGCGCAGCTTTCGCGACGGGGAACCGACAGATGGCGGTATATCCATCCGGAACAGTGCAACTCAAATGCACAGGGCGGGGATGGGCTGCAGCATTCCTGTCAGAAAGTTGCGCTCTATGATTGCCAAGACGCTTGCCGAGCGCGGTGATTTGGCTAAATTTCCTCTTTGTTAGGTAGGCCTATGTCCTGTGGACTTCCAATGGCTAATGAGATGATGTGGGACCCAATCGAACCCGCAACTCTTGGCGCACGAGATAGGATAGAATATTAATTGTAAAAAAATGTTGAAAAAAATCTACGTATCAGGTCAAGTTTTCAATACTCAGAAATCCTAAATCCTACATTTATTATATCTAAGAAAAGATTTTAATAAACTAACTAAGGCACAAAAACAATGACCGAAGAGCGAATCACTTAGAGAAGTCGGTCAGAGAATTGTCAACAACCGAATCAAATCTTATTGAACAGTCATAACTAACTATTGTTAAAGATATTATTTGTTAAATGCAATGCAGTATTTCGTATTAAGGATAATTTTTATTAGAGTACTTTCAACTTGTGTCAAGTGTCAAGCAGGACTCGAACCTGCCACTTTTCCTAATCTCTACCTGCAACGTTTAAGATATTTTACATGAGGTAGACCTTTTGAAAGGTCGTCTGCATTGGTTTCACTTTCACTTACTATATCAGATTTCGCGTTTTTGTGTTCCATTTAAAGGGTGAGAGAGGCACTGAAATTACTGGGTAACGTTATATAATATCTGTAAGACACAAGGTTGGCAACGCTCTTGTGATATCCTAGAGATATTACGATCATCTGTTACTAGTTTACACTGCCTTTTACCCTTTTACGTTCACGCCTTAGTAGTGCGATCAATGTACGAGTTATTCGGTATTATATAATGACTCACTACGTTACATTGAAGAAAGTCTGAAGCCAAAAAGAAAATGTCATAAAATTGGTCACAGCTGACGGAAATATTTCGTTGCGACTTACGACTCAACAATTGACACAAATAACAATACACTGTCTACGACAAACAAATGAAAAAGAGTATAATAAGCAATTGTACTGGTCAGTACTGTCAGAATTTATGAATCGCACATTATTAACATTTCGGCGGTGCAGACGGCTGTGTTCCTATTTCGTACTTAAATTAAAAACTTGGGGCTTCTGCCCGTGCTATCGCTTTACTTGTATGAGGTTTATCAGTTTCTCAATCAACATATGAATCTACTGCTGAACGCTGAAGCATGTAATGCACAAAAGTTTAGAGTGCGCAAAGATAAATGTGAACTGCTCTTAATAAATGTTCCCAAAACTTTTATATATAAAAGTTGTATTGTGTGCGTTAGAATATATAACAAGACCCCAAATTATTAACTGCTTAAGCTTAGCTTTTCATTTAAAAAGATTTAAGCGAATGGCTGTATGAAAAAAAGTTAGATTTACTTACAAAATATAATAATATAATTATTAAAATTTTTAGTATGCAATGTGAAATTGTTAATAGTTTGCATGCTATTTTATTAGCGAAACATGAGCTTCTTTAATTGTACGAGATATTCGGTGTTATATAATGACTCAATTAATTAATTTACCTTTAGATTTAATATTTAGTTTTAAACGATTATGTTTTAATAAATGTACTTAATCATAGATGATCCATTTAAATAAAATAATAAAAAAATAAAAGAAATGTGTGTTTTTTGTTATAATGCAAATAAAATACCTATTTATGTATTAATTATTTACGCAATAGTCGTAGGTTCGATCCCCATGCCAAAATGTATACTATTCAAATTAGTGTTTGTTTTATTATTGACTTGGTCACACAAAGAGATGTTAAGCATTGCCCTTTCCATATCTTATTCGTCTAACAATCAATTATATTATAACTTTATCATCATCATTATATCAGCCGTGAGACATCCACTGCTGGGCACAAGCCTCCCCAAGAAATTGGGAATTTTGCCAATAATTGCTGCGTTGGGCAGGCGTGATCGCAATCGCAAAGCGTAGCCTTACGACAGGAATGCTACTGCCTATTTCTCTGCCTCTCCGGATAGGTACTGTATATTTGTGATATTTTTGTTGTCCAATAACAGTAATATAGGTGATTTAAACGACTTACATCGGAGTCAGTAAGAGAACACGACATCTCATCTGACTCCAAGATAAGTCGCTTAAAGCACTTGTGTTACAGACGACAGATAACGGAGGAGTCACAAATCTAATACTTAGACACATACATTCAACACTCAGACACAGAACAAACACAAACATTTATCATACAAATACTTGTCCCGGGTGGAAATCGAACCCACAACTATTGGCGCACAAGATAGGCTCAATAGCTTCATCATCTTCATCAGCGTCATTGGACCCATATAAAAAATAAGGTCAGCATTCTTTAATACGACCATAGCACGAGCCATTTGATTGTTTGACTACCTGATAATAAAAAACAGTAAAAGAACATAGTCTTGCTATCGTGCTCTTTTGTCATCTGACTGATATAAATCAAACACATTGTGTTCGTATCGAGGTATTAAGGTTAGCAGCGGTTGTTCCGATTGATCGCTGGTACACGAGTTCAGGTGATCGGCATAACAGGTAATCTATATAACAATGACTAGTTATGCGCCAGTGACATTGCCCTCGAGTACTTTTTTAATTCACACAACTTCTCATACATTGACCTCACAAAGTCAAATATATCAATAGGTCTACCATTTGATTTTGAGCGACAGTGACGATATAGTGACTTAAAGATATGCCACTTTATTTATTGCTACCTAAATATATATTTTTATCACCCAGACACAGAACAAACACAAATATTTATGATATGAATTTTGCCTAGGGCGGGTGTCAAAAACACGACCCTCGGCGCACAAAATAGAATCAGAGTAAGGTATAGGTTTCTATTTGTATCAATTTAAATGTTAAAGTGTTACCAAATATCAAACAAGAGAGGTATCACAAATATTATATTTAATTACATATTTTTAATACTCTGACACACCTGAACATCTCATATATGTTCCTCCTGGGAACCCACGATCCTTGGGGTTATATATATATGTTTTTATTTAGTATATGTTGTGGTATGTTGTTAGTAATACACTATTTCTCTGCAGAGTTTATGTGAAACACTTTTTTCCTCTTTACATTAAAAGATTTTGCTCAAATTTCATATAGCTTAGAAATACTAAATCGAGAGGAAAAGACATCAACGCGCGATCTTATTGGCTGTAGTGACTCAATGTTGGTACATTCATCATATCAGCCATTGGAAGTCCACTGCTGGACATAGGCCTCCTCAAGAAAGAGGGAATTAGCCCCTAATTGCCGCACTAGACAAGCGTGTTGGCAATCACAGAGCACAGATTTAATGATGTAGATGCTACTATCCATCCTCACCCCATGTATATGAGCTATGCTGCTTTGCTTCTGGTGGGTATACCGCCACCTGAGATACATTATGATCGGTAGCAGATACTGCCATCTGAGATATCCATCCGAGACAGAATAGCTCAAATACACAGGATGGGGATTGGCTGCAGCATCCTCGTCGTGAAAGCTGCGTTCTGCGAATGCCAACACGCTTGCCCAGCGTGGCAATTATGAGCAAATTTTCCTCATTCTTGAGGAGGTCTATGTCCAGCTGTGGGCTTCTAATGGCTGTAATGATAATGATGAATTTTATTATTATTATTATTCATAGTTGTTTAAACTTTTTCCTTAAAATTTTAATAAACTTTATATAGTTCCTGTTTCGTCATAATACAAAATTGTAAATCGATTACTTTCCACACAAGACAGGCTATGCCTGGTATGGGGAACTTAAATGATTTTATTGTAAAAGAACGTACGGAATTAAAGATCCAACGATTTAATTTTCACTATTTATCGTGTCGGTAGCTTAAACCTTACAAAATGATATCGGTTATTTTTTATAGTGAAATAATTACAATAGTTAGTAGTATTTATGAATTTATGAAAAAAAAACAAATTGGTATTTATTCCTTAGTCTTATCTATTATATTATCTAAGATTACGTTATCTGCAATTATTTTAACAAGTCTGGTTAGAATTATAGTTTGAATTAATGAAGGTAACAAATACGTCACGGTTAATGGGTTGAAACCTGACTCGTTTGTATCACTGCCAAGTTCACCGTGTCACGTAATGTTGTATACATATATATATATTAGCGGAGAAGACAATTAATCGTTATTCAGTTTAATATATTTTTTTTAAATATACATTTTTCTTGTTTTTGACTAATTATTTAATGTTTACATCTGTTTGTGATAAATATAATCTGAAAATAAACAGAATATAATTCAGATATGTATACGTCAAAGTCGGTTGTGGCGGCTAGTGTTGTTTGTTTTATCACTATCGAATTGTAGATTTCAATTTGTTCTGGTATCATAAAAATTCTCGTAAATATTCCGCTTGTACTTACTTTCTAGTCCATTTTGTTTTGCCTTTTGCAACCTAGCTATTTGTCTGTTAATTTAATTTGACATTTTCCTCAATGTAGTTTTAGAAGGGGCGATGGTGGTATAAGTAAGAGGATATGTATTCTTGTACTTATTCGGGAATTTTTTTTCTATTATTTTCCAACATTTACGCATTCACTATTCACAATAAAACTATTCTTTGGACGTTTTAAAAACGCGGTTTACAAAAATAAACAAGAAACAATTTAAAAAGTTACATAAACCGCGTTTTAAAGTCGTTAAAATACTGATTTCAATACATTTTTTCTCTTAATTTATCATAGTATTACTTACTGTATATAATTTTAGGTATTCCTGTATTTATTTTGGAATCCATGTGAAAAGATAGAACCATAGAGACTTAGGTTAGGTGACTTTTGATCGGGAAAAGAGATCTACAATCAATAAACAAAAAAAAAATTGTAGATTCGGTTAAAACCATATTAGTATATTCAATAGTCATAATAAAATTGTTTGTTAGTGAATTATAACTTAATCAATTGAACTTAAATTTAAAATTTAACGTTTCGGTTACCTTGCGGCATATATATACATACATATATGTATGTATTTGGGGCCGAAAGATTTATTTTTTCAGATGGGCTTAATGAAATTATCTTTTATGATCCCTTGGGTCATCAGGGTCGTCTGTATTACCTATAATTATGCATTTAACCGCTTCCTTATTGGAAGTGAAATACTAATGTTATAATTGTTTTGTTATTATTTTATTGACGGTTTGAATATGCTTGTCTTGAAAGGTATACTTGAATAAATAATGTTTGAGTTGGAGTATATATAGTTGGTAAGGTATATATAGGCTATTGCTAGCTTTACTTTTGGGTTTTAACTGGAATCTATCTCGTGACTCAAATTGTGGTATCACAAAAAAATATTTTTGTATAAAATCAACTTGCATCGTTGTTTTATCAAACATTAAAATTCTAAGCTTTTGCCGAGGCTTTGTGGTATATGTAAATATGGTTGGATTGTCGTGAATTGAATCTAAAACACTTTTACGATAAACAAGACAGACACACGAAACGTATTGAAACTCCTGTTTAATAAAAATATGGGAATATGGTACAGCCACGTCCACCTCGCTTTTAAAAATCGAATGTTATTTACAATCTTTTAAGTGTTTCGTAGAACGCATCCTAACGTTCGATATTAGACAGGTAAAGATTCATTCAAATTAGCACTGTCATCTGAAACGTGGTCGGAACTGACTTACAAAAATTACAAAGCATTTTGTTATAAAAAGCGTATTATATTTTCAAAGCATTAAGTAAAAGATATTTTGATGATACAAATAGGCTTTAGAATTATTTTGTTAAACATTCATTTACTATGTTCAATTATAGAAAATAAAATACAAGAATAATCCTTTTTGAGTGTAAAAACCAAATTGTAAAGATCTCTTTGACCTACGTTAAATATTATTTCTACATTGGTTTTTAATATTAGCAGTTATCTATTCGTTTCCAACTGACGGAATTGATCTGACAAAAAAAATCTTGTTAGTTATGTATCAAGATCGTAAATCTTCGGAATCTGCGAGTTTATTGCAAAAAATACAGGTTCCGTTTTATAAATGGTTTTACACAAAACTCATTCGAGTGATAAAATAAAACTTTTCCATTTATTCAATTAATAAATAACATAACATTTTGAGTACGTCGTTACAAAATTTAGAAAAAATCTAACTAAAATATGTGTTAAGTAAGTTAAGTAAAACATAAATCCACACAGATCACAGCCTATAAAATCAACCAAGCAAGTAACTAGTCTAAAATTAGGTTCAGAATAGAGCAAGGACAGTCATACCGGATAGTCTGAGGTGCACAACGAACTTGATGGAATACCCGTTACAAACACAATACCCGAGTCGGCAGCATCGCAGGTACGAGCTTTCAACTTTCGCCCATTCACAAAACACAAAAAATTAAGCCATCAACAAAATACTCTCGCAATAAATCCGATAACACAAAACAGTTCGCGAATGTAACATAAATCGGGCCGACTGGGCGAATTGGCGAGAATACGAATTTTAAAGTATACCAGACATTCACCTCTGGTCGCAGCGGAGCGCGCACTGGCCTCTGTGCGCATGCCAGAACCTGTTCCGTAGAAAAAAACGCCTCTTCCCGCGTCCACCGCCGCGACCCCATGCATATTTCCCTGGCTGCTATATATCATTGCGCCGGCGTTGGCGGGGAATGGCGCGTTTTCTTGCAGCTTCTCCGGTACTAGTTGGGTGTCGTTGAGTTGATTGTCCGGCCTGGCGTTGGCCTTCGGTATTGTCGCGGTGACTCGCACTTCTGTGGCCACTTGATTTCTCGGCACGACCACAGGTATCCTGCCGTAGACTGGTCCGCTGTGTTTCTGGGTGCTGTCAATCACGCGGGGCTCCGGGACCGGTTGGTTGTTTGCGAACGCGTTCACTTTGAGTATTTCGTTCGCTTGCTGCAGCAGCCTGCGTTGTATGTATTCTATTTCACCTTTGGACGCTTTTGAATTCTCTGACAGTTCCGCTATCAGCTGGTTGACGTTGAAGTCTGCCATTTTGTTACCGTTCGACGAGGACGCCTGTGCTTCTGTTGCGTTGTTTTTGGCGTTTTTTCCGTCGAATCTTTTGAGGGCTTTGACCTTCATGTCTTTGTCGGGAGGAGTGATTACTATTGTCGGAACGTGGCCTTCGGAAATGATTGCTGTTTCCTTGCCTTTTCGCTTCACCCTTCTTACAGTTCTACTGGCCATTACATTGTTACTGCTGGCTTAATGATGATTGCTTCTTTAGATTTTTTTTGTTATTTCACTGCTTAAAGGATTTTCAATTTGTTTTATGAGGCACTTAGCTTTAGAATGTAGTGGTTTGCGTTAAGTTAAGCTGAGTATAGTTCGCGGAAGCGCGATTTTGCGTAGGGCGCGCATAAAAGCCTAATATAGAAGTGGCCGTGTGGTATCGTGTTTCGTTATGACTACAATGAATGCTCACACACTTTACTGCTTGTTAGATATTTCATAAGCCTTTGTTACATTTTGTTGGGTTCGATTTGTTCTCACAACTCTTAGTTTCTTGTGCATGTCACACTCGATTAAGAGTACCTTTATAGGTGACGTAATGCACGTCACCTATATACAAGTTTCTTTATTAAACTAAGTTTTAATAAACACTGTTTTAACATAGTAATAATAAACGTATTTTTTTGTTTATTGTATGTATTGAAAATACAAAAAACATTGCTTTCTTCAACTTTTCTAAGAAGGCTTGAATACGACTGTTTTAAATTTATTTTTAAATATTAAAAATAATATTATAGTTTCTCACAACACCTCATAATCTCATATATATATATGTGTGTGTGTGTGATTAACACCCATTAAATTATAATAATAAAGATTTAGAAGTGTATGATTCGTTAGAATTTTAGTCTTTTTTATTAACTTGATATAAAAATCTATAGTATGTATATGTGTGTGCTAATTCTTGTTAAATACCCGCGCCAAGCCGGGGCCGGTAGCTAGTACTTTTAAGGTTGTATTCTATATTCTAGTAATAATTACGTATCTATTTATTCGAATCAGCGATATCTTAACTATTGATATTGTCTATGATAAAATTTTATTGGAAATAATAATTCCTAACTAATAGAATTGTTATTGGTTTCTATTTCAACTTCCTTATTAACGAATGTATATTAAAATAGGATTAGATGTACTGCATTTGATCTCAAATAGACTGTGAGGTACTGGTAGAGTAGAACAATACCTCCCATTGCACTACATGAGGCGACTGAGGTACCGGAACTAACAGATAGCGGTATATCCGAAACAGTACAGCTCATTTGAGCACAGGATGGGGTTGGGCAGCAGCATCACCATCGCGAAAGGACGTGGGTTCGATCTCGACACAAGAGTTATAATTATATTTTATGTTTGTTTCGTATCTTAGTGTAAAAAATATGTATTTAAGTATATTATTTGTGATTCCTCTAATGCCTTGTGTGTGCTTTAAGCTACTTATCTTAAAGTCAGGTCAATGTATAAGATGTTGGGTAAATTTAAAAGATCCGAGGAATAATATCTTTTTATATCTATAATGGTACCTATTATAAACCAGAAAACATACCGTATATATTATATGTGCCTGATGGCACAGGGGGAATTATATTATGTGACCCCCCCCCACCCAGGGCGAATATTTACATTATAAATATTTGTATCTGTTCTGTGTTTGGGTGTTATCTATAACGTATTATATTTGTAATTCCTCTGTTGTCTGATGTCGGTAATACAAGTTCGTTAAGCGACATATCTCGGAGTCAGGTCAAATTTTTGTGTCTAGGCATTCTAATGCCGGTATCTTAGGACTAGCTTTAACCAAATACTAAATACTAAAAGAAGTTAGTTTGTGCTACTGTTTATTAATACTAGATATTAGACTTGATTATATTATTACCAATGCAGAACACTTTTGTGTGAGATCTACCGCCTATTATTTATTTATTTTGATATTGTTCATATACATTTTAAAGCTCACACACCGTATTTAATGTACACAAAACGTATTTAAAACTAATAGAATTGAACTTAAATCTAGTAATTTCGTAAATTTTATTTTTCTTTCAAGAACTCGTTTACAGTGTAGTACGTTTTTTTTAATGAGGTAATCCTTTATCTTCTTTTGAATTTAATTAAGAAATATATATATATATGGCAATCTGAATTCTTCTTCATAATTTCGACGGGCCTGATGGCGCAGATTGTAGTGATTCTGTCTTGTGCGCCGTAGATCTTGGCTTTGATTCCCACCCAGTACAAATATTTTCTATGATGATATTTATGTTTTTTCTGTGCCTGGGTGTTAAATAAGTAGTATTTTTTGTATTTAAGTAGCATATTTGGGTTTCCTCTGTTGTCTGTAATACAAGTGCTTTAAGCGACTTATCACGGAATCGGGTCAATGTATGAGATGTTGTGGAAAGTTATTTTAATTAGCGAATAAGGTTTATATGGCAACAAGACTGATTTGTTGCCATTTCTACGAAGTCCATAGTTTATGGTTGGAGTTCAATCCGATAGCCGATCCGTCTAGTCACGGCATACTAATGACGTCACACCATATTCGGCGACGGTTAGCGGCCGCGTCCAATTACAGCGATTTATTGCGAGTTCGAGTCTTGCGCGGGTCATTCAGAGGCGTGTCGGATTTATTGCATGCGATATAGTGCTGGAGCCTGACTTACTCCATGTTTTTACATCAAAATATTATTTTTTATCTATGTATTATTATTATCATTTTTTTATATAAATTCGAAAACATAAATTGACCTGTTTCTGAGATAAGTCGCTTGTTCATCATATCAGTCATTAGAAGTCCACAGAAAAGGCAATTTTTGCCCACGCTGGGCAAGGGTGTCGGCAATCGTAATGCGTAGTAATTGCGACGGGGATGCTTCTGCCCATCCTTTACTGCAACTGGTAAAGGGTACCTTATAGCAGAGTAGAATAGTAGTCGTCTAAAGCACTTGTGTTACGGACATCAGACATCAGAAAAATCACAGATATACTATTGTACTCACATTGCCATTTATAGTAAATACCATAGGAATTGTAAGTGTTTTCGAGATGAAAGGTCTATGTCCTTCTAAATGTATGCCAAATTTCAAAAAGATTGGTTGAGAATATAATGTGAAGAGGTGACAAACAAACTTTCGCATTTATAACATGAGTTGGAAATACCTACAGCTTTATAATCTAATATATATATATTTTTTGTGTCACAGAGTTAGTTACCATCCTCCTCCGAAACGATTCTCACAAAATTTTATATGCATATTCTGTAGGTCTGAGAATCGGCTACTATCTATTTTCACACCCCTAAGTGATAAGGGCTATCCAATCCTAACATTTTTTTTAATTTACTGAACTATTATTTTATATAATCTGGCATTAAAATAAACAACTCTAAATATTCAACCTTCGATAACCAACTCCTATTTTTCTTAGTCAATTTAGTAATTGTAATCGCAAACACAATACATTCATTTACGACATCAGACTAGAAACTTTTCAAATTAAGTTTTTTTGCTACTATATTATGCATGTATTGCACATATAAAATTTCCTTTTAAATTACTCTATTTACTAAAATCTGTACCATTGTTTTAAAGATCTAAGAACGCATATGGACAGACAGACAGCGGAAAGCACTTTCACACTATGTAGTGCAGTGTGGAAAAATTATACAAGGCATCTTCTCGTTTTTTCTAACTTAATTTTTTTTTTTTATATATCTCGACAAAACTAAGCCGGCCCTCGCACTGTAAGCATTAGATATGGTCGTTTGTTTGTGTTAAGTGCGTGAAGTTTAGAGGATGATTCTTGTATACAGATTGCACCATTCTAGTTGACCACTCTTAAGGCAATCAAATGGAGGCATTAAGCTTACAGTCTTTAGAAAAAAGAAACATTATTTTTTTTGTGGACCAACTCGGCACACAAACATACAGTACGCGCAGTAATATCACAAGGATATCGCGCGTTGTCTACCTTGTGACTTGTAGATATTATATCACAATACCTAGTAATTTCACTGCTTCTCACCCTGCAAACCGGAACATAATAATATGAACTTTGGTATTTGGCGGTAGAAAAATGTGAAAATGAGGTACCAATGATCTTGATGAGGCTCGATGGCGCAAATGGTGATAATCCTATCTTATACGCCATATTTATATGATGATATTTGTATTTGTTCTGTGTCTGGGTATTAAATATATGTATTGAAGTAGTATATTTCTAATTTGTCTATTATCTAATGTCCATAACACGAGTGCTTTAGGCGACTTATCACAGCATTAGGACAATGTATGAGATGATGTGGGAGTTCAATGATACGATCAGACGACCTTTATATGGTCTACCTCGTATAATATCTAAGTATAATCGCGATTTAACATTTTGATATCAGCTGTAGGACGTCTTCTGTCAGGCATAGGTCTCCTCGAGCGATATCAGATATCGGATCTATTCGGGTCGTCTGTCAACCTTGTGGCTACATGGTCTTCATTCCAGAACCTTACGGCTCGGCCACTGGTTCAGCGTACCCCGTGCCCTGCCCATTACCACATCAATTTGCTAATCCGTCAGTCTATGCTTCGTTTACTGTTTGCTGTTTATAGAAAGATATATTTACTGTTCTTAGTATCCAAGTTAACAAACTACAGGCGCGCCAATGTAAGCTGTGTGAACTATGTCATTGTTTTTACATATCCAAGGAGTTGCAACTCTTTGATTGTCCTAGGTTTTCTTTTATTCGTTTCTTAATCTGTTTTAAGATCTAGTTCGTCTATGTGTCTGTTTGAGAAAAGATTTGTGTTTTTATTTTTAAACAATATACTCAAAATCTACTGATCCGATTATGAGAATTCTTTCAGTGAATAAAAAGTTTTTTTTTCTGAAGATACAAGGGCTTTAGTGTCACCATACATTATAACATCAGCCATTGGAAGTCCACTGCTGGACATAGGCTTCCCTAAGATAAGGGGTGTTTTGCCCATAATTGCTGCGCTGAGCAAGCGTATTAATTAACACCGAACGCAGCGTTTGCGATGGACTTGCTGCCGCCCATCTCCGCCCAGTGCATTTGAGCTACGTTGTTACAGATGGATATACCACCATCTGTATGTTCTGGTACCTTATCCACCTATTACTATACCCAGTTTAGTGGGAGGTACTATTTTACTATATCGATTTATTATGGCTATAATATACATAAAAAAAAATTAGCTCCCTCAAATGGGAATATGTATGTATATAAAAGAGATTAGTATTTTTGTACGTTTGTAACAAATTAACTCAAAAATTACCGGATTGATTCCAATAACTTATTTATTCATGATTAGTTGCATTATTGGCAAATAGAATAAGCTATATTTTATTTCCTTATTTTTATGGAAAAAGGAACTACACGGGTCAAACCACGGAGCGCTAAAAATTTAAATGAAGTGAAATGCTAAGTTCAAAATCTCTTGGAGCTGTGAAAATATCAAGCCATCTTTGTTAACGTAACCAAAATGGCGAAAGTCGTGCCAAAATAACAGTAAATAATAAATTCACGCGACATTTTACATACATTGGCCTGATTCCGAGATACACTTGTGTTACGGACATGAGATAATAGAGGAATTAAATATGTAATTTTCATATATGTAAATAACACCTGGACGCAGAACAAACATAAATATTTATTGTATAAATATTTGTGATGTGTATAATATTATAATAATAATAAATTCTCACAACATTTCATACATTGACCTGACTCCGTGGTAAGTCGCTTAAAGCACTTGTGTTACGGACGCTAGACAACAGAGGAATCACAAATATACTACTTAAATACATATATTTAACACTCAGACACAGAAAAAACATAAATATCATATAAAAACATTTGCCGCGCTGGGCAGGCGTGGTAGCAATCGCAGAGCGCAATTTCGCGACGAGGATGCTACTGCCCATCCCTGCCCTGTAGTATTCAAGCTGCGCTTTTTCAGCTTAAATAGACAGCTTTTACTTTGTAGTTTTCGTCTATCTGTTTTCTTAGTGATTGGTTATAATAAAGTGAAGTGTTTATGGTATCATAAATGATTTAAAGTTTCATAAATATTGGCAGGATATGGATTACAGTCTTCATTGACCATAAACCTTTATTTATTCATGTAACGTTTAATGTTGTGATAGTATTTAGTTAACTGTATACTATATTACTAACGTGTAGTGTCTGGCCTCGAGTTGTAAATTCTTTTTGTCAGTCTGTCATATAAAAAGTACCTAGCTATTAGGTATGCGTTGTTCCGCTTTAGTGATTTATAAATGGTAGACCGCATATATAGAGCTGTGAGGTACCGTCCGAGTAGAATAGCACCTCTCCCTATACCAGGTGTCGTAAGAGGTGACTAAAGTACCAGAACCGACAGATGGCGGTATCCATCCGAGACAGTGTAGCTAAAATGCATAAGGTAGGGGTGGGCAGCAGCATCCCCGTCGCGAAAGCTGCGCTCTGCGATTGCTAACATGCTTGCTCAGGCAATTATAGGGAAAATAGGTTTCTTGGGGAGGCCTATGTCCAGCAGTGGACTTCTAATGGCTGGTAGGACGATATAAAGGAAGACCTCATTCTCACTTATTTTTACCGCTAAACACTGGTGTTTAGCATTGAGGTGTTCCGGTTTGAAAGATGCGAGAGTCGTTATATCTAAGATGATTTTTACTAGAAAAAAAGTAATTGTCTCTGGTGTCAGGCAGGACATCTTAGCACACACACTAGGAAAAATTCCACATGTCCACAAAGGTCTTAGTAGAACAACGATAGTCCTTCTGTATGGGAATGATGTAGGTTCGAGTGACACCTGACATGACGCGCCTGACACCTGAGACTAATTGATTTTTTCTAGTAAATATCATCATAGATAAATTCAACTTTTTTTTAAAAACTAGCTGTGCCCGCCACCGCGTGCAGTAGTTTCTTTGGGCAACATACCTTTTTACTTTAACTTATATAAACTTTAAATGTCATATTTATTTACATATACAAGTCAATAGCCTGAATAATAAGTTTTAAGCTTCTAGCTCTAACAATAACGATACTTTTCATCCCCCTTTAGACCTCTTACAACTCTTATGTTGAATGAAACAGTAGCCTTTGTCTTTTCTAAGGCTTTAGACTATCTGTGTACCAAATTTCATTTCAATCGGTTCAATAGTTTAGGCGTGATAGCGTACCAGACAGACAGACATATTTACTTTCGGATTTGTAATATTAGTAAGGATAAATTGTTTTTGTTATAGCGGAATGTTCATTTTTAATTTGTGTCTTTTTGTGTATCTTTAATGTTAGCTTTTTCATTTATTTGATACAAAATATTGTGTGTTTCTAAAAAATCATAGCATTTTTGCAAGTGTCTAGTCTTCGCCGTTATTAATATCTAGGAAAATCGACAAAAAATCACGTTAATTTACGCCATTTTATATATTCCTTTTATACTGATTTTAGTATTAGATGTTATCATCATCATATCAGCCATAAGACGTCCCTTACTGGTCATAGGCCTCCCCAAGTATGTTCTTTTATATTATTAGTTGTTATAGCAGCAATAGATTTATTAATATATCATTTGTGATAAAATCAAATTGTCTAGCTATGACAGTTTATAAGATATAGCATAATAAAATATCCTATTCTTGTAATATGCAGGCCAACTTATTTATATAATATTACAGCTCGACGAAATAACACACAGGGTAAATAAATTAATAAAAAAAGTGGAAACATTTGATTGTTTGTTTGTGACGAATTAACTAAAAACCACCAAAATTATTTTATGATAGCAAATTTTTTATTTTGTGTATTTGCAATAAATAACCTCTAAAATAATTTGATCGATGTCACATTCTTAAAGAAATTGGACATTCGCGGTTACCAGTAACTTTATTAAAGGATACTAGCTAGCTAACCCGAAAGACATTGTTCACATCTTAATAATAAACCTGAGTTTGTGATGAGAGAAATGTTACGAGTATTAACATTACGAATATTAATTGAGATACAAACTATCCAATATCTCAAGTTGAACCAATCTGTATACGGTAAGCAAAATAATTTTAAACTTTGTTAAGTAGCTTAGAAGTTCATCCCGGACGAACACTGTGACACATATATTTATAAATATAGATAATTATGCAATAAAAATATCTCATTATCATAATAGTAGCCTTGAAATATTCACTGCTAGCCTCCCCAAGAATGGTAGAATTTTCCCATAATACCCTGCCCAGCGCAGGCGTGGTAGCGATGACAGACCGTAGCTTTGCGATGTGAATGCTACTGTATTGTGTGGATATACCGCCATCTGTCAGATCCGGTACCTTAGTCGCATGATCTAACAAATGGCTCAAAAAGAAATCCTATGCTGCTGATACTCCCATATAGAAATTAGTTTACATTGATTAATAACCACAACTAATTAAAACCACGTAAATAGATTATTATAAATTCCAAACGTAGATAAGAAGATTGAGGCCCGAGATAAAGTATGTTGAAAGAGTAATTATGTAGAAATTAACAATGTATTCAAATTATAACGGTGAAACGTAATCAACAGTGTTAGGTAAGTGTGTTAGCAACGCCCTCTTGTGGATTTTTGAGTAAATTAAGCTAATAATTTAGTGCCATTAAAACACGGTTTATTTAAATTTAAAAAAAAATGTTATTTTTTTAGTTCGAAGTTTCGGCAACAGTTCTAAACATGTCATCGTTTCAATTCCGTTAAATTCAATCAAATTAAAACAAATCAAAACAAAATATTTTTTAATCAAGTAAGACAAGCACATTCGGTTCGTCAAAAATAATAAATAGAACAAATTGAATTCAGAAATATGAAGTACTAAATTGTATTGTTTCATAATACTGATGACCTCGATGACTCTACGGGATCATAACCGTCTTCTAACATTTAAATTAGGCCTACCTTATACTAGTCTGCCAGCACCAAATGAGTTTTAATACGTTTAATGCAGGTTCATTACACGAACCACCAGAAAGGAACCTACAAGGAAAACTGGTGGTGGTAAATGTTCCACCAATACTAAATAGTTAGTGTTTAAGGAACCACTACCGGGGTCGGCGCTAACAAATCGTTGTTATGGTATTTGGTATTTGCTAGGTATTAGTTCAATCCCACGTAGCTTCATTTAAATTATTTTAATATTTAATTTTGATTTATTTTTATTATGAGTAGCAAATGCAAAAATTTAAGGAGACATTGTAAATTAGGCTTTCAGGTGGTTTCGATGAACAGCGTCATTATTACCGATAAATGTAGTGGAGTTACGCAAAGATCGTGTATTCTTTATTATGCGTACAGCTTTATGCAGTGGGCTGGATTTGAATTGTTAATGTATGAGTCATTTATGAAGTTGCAAATATGTATAACTTCTGAACATTTATATCGACTGAGCTGTGGGGTACCCACAGAGTAGAACAGTAATTGATTCTGTACTAGGTTCGTAAACGGTTGTAGTACCGGCACCGACAGATGGTGGTATATCTACTCGAAACAGTGTAGCTCAAATATAACAGGGCAAGCACAGTCATCAGCATTGTAGCTTCGAAGCAATCGTGGATAACTTCCCCCTTTATTGGGAAGGCTTTTGTCTAGCAGTAGACGTTCTTCGGCTATTATGATGATGATGATGACATCGAATTCGGTATATTGTAGTAATCGAAGAGTGCCTAATTTATCTTCGCTTCCGCTTCAAGTCCACTTAATTTTTTACTGGCAATTTCTACTACCATTTTTATAATGCATCGAATTCTACAAAGACATAAAAAATATATAACTGAACTTTCTGATTGAATCACTCCATCCATATATATAAACCGTATTAAAATGAGTTCATTAGAGATTGAGTTTTGAGCACCTATACACAAAATGATGCAAAAGGATTTTCTTTTATATTATTTAAAAGGATTTGGTCTGACAACTTAATCAAAATTTATTGAAGTTGTTTTATATTTGAATTTTTCTTTATTTCCCATGCATACCACACCACTGCATAATTCAACAGTATATGTGATAATCATATCAGCCACAAGACGACCACTGCTGGATCCTGCCCTACGCTGCGCTTGCCGGCATGTGGTCTCTATTCCAGAATCTTATGACTCCATCGGCCATCGGTTCTGCGTACAAGTGCCCTGCCCACTGCCTTTAATTTACTAATCTTACTTAAGATATATATAATATAATATAAATATTAAGAGGCAGAGGTACCGGCAAGGTAGAATAGTACCTCCCCCTGTACCGAGGTGTGAAGTCGTAAGACGCGACTGAGATACCAGAACCGGCAGATAGCGGGATATCCATCCGATACAGTGTAGCTCAAATGCATAGGGTGGGGATGGGCAGTAACATCCCCGTCGCGAAAGCAGCATTCTGTGATTGCTAAAACGCTTACCCAGCGTGGCAATTATGTGCAAAATTCCTCCATTCTTGGGAAGGCCTATGTCCAGCAGTGGACTTCCGATAGCTGGTATGATAATGATAAAATATTATAATCTTAATAGAACCCAGCCTTGTATATATATTAACTACACGAGTTCACCACGCCTGTCCAACATAGTAACCATGATTTTTTTTTAGGGAGGCCTATGTTCTGTAGTGGTCGTCGATTAAAAATATTAGATCTAAAAGTTATGTAGAGCGGCACCCAACATTTTCAATTGACTTCAGACACAAAGTGTCTTTGACAATGAAAAATTGCAAAACAGCGAACAGTAACAGGCACCGGCACCCTGCTGCATTGTTTAATTGTCCAATTAAACCGTTTAATCTGACCATTGTTGGGGACCAACCAACTGTGGATCCGTTCTCGAGAATTTCGACAGGCCGTTGACTTTGAAGAAAAGATACGGACATAACTATTTTCTATGCCACAAGAAACTAATTCGAGCAACGACAGGGTAATTATATTTAAGCAAGGGACTAGGAGTGCCCCGCGGTTTATTGGCATTAAATTGTAGAACTTTCATACTAACTTTGCATCCCCTTAAGGGATGTTTTAGGAAATATATTTAACACTTTCAATGAAGAACTTTTATACTGAATTTTATTCGAAGAACTTCAAAAAAAGCAATGGTTCATATTAACTGCACCCCGTTTTACAACGTAGTGGGAGAATTGAAAAAATATATGTGATGAGAGATGAGAGATATTTGTGCTTGTTCTAAGTCTGCGTGTTAAATATGTGTTTGAGATTCTTCCGTTTTCTAATGCTAGTAACACAAGCCCTTTAAGACACTTACAGTTGATCATGAAACGTTATTTAATATATACATATATATGTGTAGTTAAAATTATTAACGCGCGTAATTTCGCTAAGACAATATGTCAAACTACTCAGTTACAAAGTTGTCAAATTACAAAGTGGAACTTGACAATTCGACAGCTGCGGCAAGAGAAATAGGAGAGAAAGATGACTTTTGTAAGAGCTCTACTTCATAATATTCATATAAATATATTTATATAAATTTATTTTTTCTCCAAAATTACGTGAACCTGATTTCCTAATAAGTCGCTAAAAACACTTATGTTACAGACTTCAGACAACAGAGAAATCACAAATATTCTACTTAAATACACATATTTAACACCCACACACATAACAAACACGAATATCGTCATATGTACATTTGTCCTAGGTGGGGATCGAACCTACAACCTCTAGCGCATAAGATAGGATCTCTACTATTTGTGCGATCGGGTCCACAATTAACCTACTTTTTTTAAAGATTAAAACGTGTATTTTTAAACTTTTAACATTTTTAATTCAACGTCGGCTACCTTAAGGGAACGGTTGTCAAGAGTGATCTACGTCTACTTCATAACTTTAAGATTTATGTATATAAAATCACTGAATTCTTAAAAAAAAGTTTATTTTTTTCTCAGGCCTCAGGCGACAGAGACTCGAACCTGCATCTTTTTAATGCCGGAGGACTGCACGACCGTTGTGCTATGCATTCCTCTGGCAGTTATTATTGTAATAAGGTCTACTTCAGTTTTTATTTTTTCCACACAACATACTGATAAAATCTAGGTACATATTTTGCGTCACGTGGCATCAGGAATTACGTAGCAGACATGAGTCATTGTTATATCCGAAATCGGCTAAAATTACTGTTTATCTCCCACGCTTTCTCACTTTTATATGTCTGTTCATAAGATTATTTATGACAAACGCATTTTTACAATATTATTTTGACCTACCTACCTATTTTATTTAAACCGATGTTTAAGTTGTTGCCATCAACTCATCGTGTTAATACAATAAATAAGTATGATATATATTTGTATTAGATACTGTAAGTTGGCAAAATATTTTAAGTTTTTTGCGGAAAAAAAATTTTAGTTCATATAATATTTACAAATAAATTACTTTAAAATTCTTATATTTGCGTCTCAAAGTTATTAAATTAATGCGTGAAACCGAATTCAAAAATGTTTCATGCAATCTTAGAAAATAAAAAATTTTGTGTCTCAGTGTTTGTTTGGGTTGGACAACATACATACATATATATATATTTAAGAAAGGACAATATCCGTTAAGGTAAGATATTACATGTGACGGACTTCACACCGAAGTTGTCTAAATTGCTACTTCACTCTTACCTATTTCTACTGCCAAATAGTAGTGTCCGCAGTGGTGTGTTCTAGTTTAGAGAATGATAGAGGCAGTGAAATTACTGGGTTATGTGACATATTATCTTCAAGGCACAAGGTTGGCAACGTTAGTGATTTTCTTGCGATATTGCGAGCGACTATAGGCTGCAGTGACGCTTAATATTACGCGGACTGTATGCATGATGTAATAAAAATAATAAAAAAAATATATAGATACGCAATAACGTAAAGCAGTAATTCCAAAGTACAGCCCTCAAAAGAAAGCTAAGGCCTCATAAAGCAAACATATCGCGATTCCGAGCAAACAAACTCGATATTCGACAAACACGATGATATTTCAATACACTCGCGTACTCATCGCAATTCCAACCTAAATCACGGTTGGTATTTCTTTAAATTACATTTTAAATGAACTCGTTTTATTTTTAAGGAAATAAAAATTAGCACTATATAAATAAAATATCACAAACTCACAACACATTTTTCATTGACACTCAAAAAAGAACTCTAAATATAAATTCAAATTTCAAATGCACTGCAAAACTTTTCGCGCGAAACTATTTACTGTCACTTGATGTGTACCTTTTTTTATTATTTTAGCGCCCGTTTTTTTTTTTATTGCGCTCTGATTGTGACAAAAGTGCCGGTAGCGCACGTACCTCAAGAGCACGAATTGTACTGAACGCTTGCGAGCACATTTGGCTGTGGAGATTCGCTTTCGTAGCCTCGAGCGACGTAGATATGTGAAAAAACAGACACAACCTTCTTTATCGAGCCATTGTTGATCAAGCTTTTAAAATGTGTAAATGTCTTATTAAGTAATTAATAAATGAACAATGGAATGTCAACAAATATTTATGCATTTGGAAGTCAATTAATATTGTTTGCTCGAAGCTAATAAATAATACTTTTTTAGAAGAAAGTTACTAGAAATATTGAGATGTGCTCTGCCTGAAATTTATTATATATATATTGTCATTATCATATAAGTGATAGGACTACCACTGTTGGACAATATTCAAGAGAAGTCTATTCCAAGAGATGTTTACATGAACCGGTGGTATACGCGTTGTATACGGGTTATATTTGACATATATACACAGTTTTGTTATAGGTTTTTTTAATCAGATCGCCTATGTTCAGATTTGTATTTACGTAATGCAAATGATTCTGTCGCTTTAAATTTAGTTTAAAAGTGAAATGTTCTCGTCAAAAAATGTCTTGTCACAAACATGCAATTAACTTTAAGACTTGTTTACTGATTTTCAGAAATTTCTTATTACTTCCTTATAAAAAATGGGGTTACATTTAAAATGAATTTTATGTTTGTATTAAATATATGCTATGTAATTTAGCGAAAGCAATATAAAAACAAACGTATTATGTAAACTTATTACATTTGCGTAGAGAAACTTCATGGAGGACATGACTAGTGTTTATCTATAAATTTCGAAACTAGATTTAGGCAGAACAAACCTAGCTCAGTCTGTATAAGATGTTTCCTCATTTAACATAATACTTTAATAAAGAATTATGTATAGATCAATTCGTTTATAAACTGTTCTGTTTGAATAAAAATTTATAAATTTGTGTAATTAAAAAGAGATATCCCCATAATTTCTGTACAAATTAAAAAAGAAGCATTTATAATCTAGCAAAAGTTCGCTCATTAATGAGCTCCCCCTTCATTCGGTGGCGCTGAAATTGTATGCACGAAATAAGTTATACATTCTTTGAGACCGGAGTATTTGTAGACAATTTTTATAGAGAAGGTTTAGCCAAGACTAGTGACCTTGAAGAAGACTATCGGAGAAGAAGAAGCTATTTATGAAACTCTTCTTCTTCTTCCCTCTAATATAATGATGTTTTTATACTTGGAAATGTCAATTCTAGGAGTTTCATAGGACTACCGGCGATGGTACAGTACCGACAGTCACACGTGGTTGCCCCGGATAATGCGCCGTGGTCGACCGCACTGGAGGAGCCCAGGGAAAAACTTGGGCTGTTGAACCTTGCGTGAGCTATGGGCCCCTTGTATTCAAATCGTGGTGGTTACTTGCATGCTAGTGTCTGGGACGATGCAAGTCGATTTCTACATTTCCTAGTTTTAAAATTAATATTTTTATTAATCCACCATTACAAAACCCATTCAGGTTCATCGTCATTATATCAACCGCAGGATATCTACTGCTGTAGATAGGCTTTTTAAGAAGAGATTTTTTGTATTTGTAATGAATTAACTAAATAGTTTTTTGATTTAATAAAAATAAATACTGTTAGAAAGCTTTATCATTTCCAAGTAAAAATAATAATACTCTTTATTGTACACAGATAATAATTACATAAAGTAAATTAAAACTTATAAATTTATAATACAATTAGCGGCCTTATCGCTCAGAGCGATCTCTTTCAGGAAACATTTGGATGGATATAAACGAAAAACAATATACTAATACTATATATATGTCCATATAATAGTAAAATTATATACCAATAAATGCGTAAATAAAAACTCAACTTATTTTTCAGTAATATAGGCTACAAATTGTATTTATATTTTCTTTATGTAATTATTTATTTTGCAATATGAAAAAAAGTTCACGGTAATTCTTTTAAAGTAGAGAGGGAGAAATTACCTCTTTGCCTAAGCAACTAGAGTTTTCGATATCGGAACGAGTTGAAATAATTATCTCTGAAATTTTAATATTAAAAAAAAACTGTTAAATATGCAAAGGAATTGGAAAAATAACGCATTTTCAGGAACGCTTTGCGATTTCATGTAGCCGAACCCGCGGGC
This sequence comes from Heortia vitessoides, assembly GCA_020976665.1. Lineage (NCBI taxonomy): Eukaryota > Metazoa > Arthropoda > Insecta > Lepidoptera > Crambidae > Heortia > Heortia vitessoides. Next base: position 1,110,640 of record JACJUM010002929.1, read on the forward strand.
CATAGCTAATAGTAAGTAGGCTACTACATACAGTCACATACCACCTATTCGATCCAATATCATGGCAAGATATCTGATTCCACTTTTAATGCATAAACAGTGTTTTATTTGAAATCGTAAACCTGATTACCTCTATCATGTGACAGACATAAATACAATCACTTCCGCTATGTTTCAGATTATCACTACATACAAAGTGTCAGTTATGTCTGTCTGTATTTATGTTCGGAATAAACACAAAAATACTGAACGGATTTCTGAATGGATTGCACCAACGAATGATTCTTTAAAAAAATCCCTACCTACAATTGAGTACCTACGTTTGTATTGATTGTATTGTATATTGTATTGAGTACGAATTCAGTAACTATTTCAATCATAAAACTAAATTATTTGTAACAATGTGTTCTTTACCGAGAGGTACCGGCAGAGGCAACTTAGGTACTAGATGCACAGGGCGGGGATGGGCAGCAGCGTCCCCTTCGCAAATGATGCGCTCTGCGATTGCCCACACGCTTGCCCAGCGTGGCAATAATTGGGTAAAATTCTACATTTCTCGGGGAAGCCTATGTCCAGCAGTGGACTTCCAATGACTGGTATGATGATGAACTCTATTAGCCATTGGTTCCGCGTACTAAGTGCCCTGCCCACAATCACTTTAACTATGCTATAAAACAATAATTAATAGTTTAATAGCAAACATTAACTTCCTAGATGTCTTCATAAAAACCTACTATATTGTTTTCATATTAACACCAATCAATATGTGAGGAACTCATATTTTTTGTATGACTTGTTGCCTCGCATAATAAGGCAGCATTACAGAGATTGATTATCGGTAGCATATCGTGAAAGATTGTTCTGGTTATCTAAGGGGGAAGTGCCGGAAGGCAGGTTGCGTTTCGGATGGGTGACCCCCGTCGTTATGCTTCGCGGACTGTGCGTATGGGTGAAGAATCTAAGACACGAGTGAACTAAGTTGACTGGTGTTTGTTAAGTTGAGACAGTATATATAGATATTTCTGTTTGACTTTAAATAGTGGAGGATTCGGAAACTTCATGACTTTAATTATTAACGAATATAAAACTTTATTATCAATAAATAATGGACTCTAAAGGTCTAAAAAAATTAAACAAATAATATTTAAAAAAGATGAAGAATGACTTTGATGATCCTACGGGATCATAAGAACAATCTAACATATGTAAATTAGGCTCACCTAAAACTAGTCTACTGGCATTAGACGGGTCTTGAAAATATCCTTTCATAAGGTAGGATATCTGTTAAAGACTTCACCAACACTAAAGATTACTCCAACTCAATTCCTCTAAAAACAACTCGATAAAAGCATTCCACCGTAACCATTTTTATAAATATGTATGTATATGTATGTGTGGACTAACAAGCATGCTATCCGAGCGAGCGTCAGCGCAGCCTATACACGTTCATGTTATCAAACAACGCATTGCCAACCTTGTGACTTGAAGATATAGTAATTTCACTACTTTTCTCACTTTACAACCTTGCATCTACTGTTTGACGGTTGAAATAGAACATAATCCCTACTAATATTATAAATGCGAAAGTAACTCTGTCTGTCTGTCTGTCTGTCTGTCTGTCTGTTACGCTTTCCCGGTTAAACCTCTCAACCGATTTTGATGAAATCTGGCACAGACAATCTTTAGACCTTAAGAAAGGACATAGGCTATTTTTGAACTCGAAATAAGGGTTGTAAGGGGTTGCAAGGGGGGATGAAAAGTTGTTTGCATGGATCGCTATTTTTAGAGCTAGAAACTTAAAACTTATTTTTCAGGCCATTGATTCGATATAAATAAACGTGACATTCAAAGTTTATATAATTTGAAGTAAATAGGTATGGTACCCAAAAAACTATTCCACGCGGACGAAGTCGCGGGCACAGCTAGTAATAAATAATTCATACCAAAATCTCATATAGTGACCTGTTTCCGAGATAAGTTGCTTAATACACATGTCACGGATATCAGACAACAGAAGAACACACACAAATATATATAAATTTTTGTTCTGGGTGGGAATCGAACCTACGACTCCTTTGGGGCATGAGATAGGATCACTACCATCTGCTCTATTGAGCCCGTCAGAAATAGGTGATAGAGTAGAATAGGAATAAGGAAGGTAGGAGAGTGAGGATTGGTACCGCACTCTCACTTAGCAACTTTAAATTTTTGTATGTCTCCGAAGTCGATAGTACTTTGATTCTCAACAAGACCTTAGCCTCTTCTGTTGAGTATTACCAAGATGGAATGCCCTACGTGTGAGTTCGAAGACACCTATAATTTAGGGACATTAACGGCAATTACGCCGTAGGGTATAGGCAGAGGTAATAGTATCTTCCTCTGTGGCAAGTGATGTAAGAGGCGACTGAAGGTACCTCAACCGGTAGATTGTTTTTCGGAGACAAATACTGGTGACTTTCAGTTAAATTCAAACATCATCTAATACATTGATTCAACTCCAGGATAAGTGATATAAGTCCCTTAGAGCACTTGTGTCACGGATATCAGACAACTGAGAATTACAAAGCGAGTATGAAGTGCTTAGCCGTGAGGTACCGGCAGAGTAGAATAGTACCTCCCTTAGTACCAGGTGTCTTAAGAGGCAACTAAGGTACGAAAACCGACAGATGACGTTATATCCATGCAAAAAAGTCAGCTCAAATATGCAGGGCGAGGATGGGCAGCAGCTTCCCCGTCGCGACAATTATGGGCAACATACCCCCTTTCTTGGGGAGGCCTATGGCCAACAGAAAATTTTAATGGCGGGTAAAATGATACAGTGCTAACTAACACTACTAACACTTACACGAGTATTTCATATATTAGTCTAGATGTTTCTTGTTACTTTATCAACTTGAAGACCCTTTATTCTATCAAGAAATACTAAAGTGCATAACTAAATATGAGGTATGGTGAGCTGAACACAAAAGCCCGATAACGCGTTTATAATCCCTACTAATATTAAAATGCGAAAGTAACTCTGTCTGTCTGTCTGTCTGTCTGTCTGTTACGCTTTCCCGGTTAAACCTCTCAACCGATTTTGATGAAATCTGGCACAGACAATCTTTAGACCTTAAGAAAGGACATAGGCTATTTTTGAACTCGAAATAAGGGTTGTAAGGGGTTGCAAGGGGGGATGAAAAGTTGTTTGCATGGATCGCTATTTTTAGAGCTAGAAACTTAAAACTTATTTTTCAGGCCATTGATTCGATATAAATAAACGTGACATTCAAAGTTTATATAATTTGAAGTAAATAGGTATGGTACCCAAAAAACTATTCCACGCGGACGAAGTCGCGGGCACAGCTAGTCCTAAATATAGCGCAAAAGAATTTGTGTTTATTCTGAGTCTAGGTATTAAATATGTATTTAACTATTTCATTTGTAATTACATTGTTATCTGAACAAATTTATCCTGAAACGCAGTCTCCGTACTTTATTTACTGATGTGTTTATTTATACAAATATGTATGCCACGTTTATCTATTTTGTATATATATTGCCTGCACCACTATATATATATATTTTTTGTTTTGTGTAATGGTTGACTGGGAGATAATGCCATCTGGCATTAAGTCCGCCATTTGTACATTTTGTAACATTTTGTGCAATAAAGTTAAATAAATAAAATCTGATATTCATAACGCAAGAACTTAAGCCTACTAATCCCAGAGTCAGGTCAATGAATGAGATGTCGTGTGATTTAAAGGAAATCATCCACAAAAGTTAAAAAAATCTTACGAATATCAGATTTCCGAAGTGTAATCGCAGCGTTAGGTAACATCCGGGCAGAGATGTTATCTGGATTTCGTATTCGAGTTATGAAAATAGGTTATCTAGTTAATTAAATACAATGGCTTATAATTGCCGTGTTCTTGTTCAGTGTAATAAAGTTATCAATGGGAATGGATTCAAAGGTGTCAGGCGGCCATATTTAAAAAAAAAAGCCATTTTATTGTTGTTACATCAAAGAGAAAAAGAATAGCCGTGAGGTACTGAGTAGAATAGTACCTTTCCCCTGTGTCGTAAGAAGCGACTAAGTTACCAGAACAGACAGAAGGCGGTATATCCATACGATACAGTGTAGCTCACTAGCACAAGTTGGGGATGCGCAGTAGCGTTCCCGTCGTAAGAGTTACGCTCTGCGATTGCCAACATGCTTGGCCAGCGCGGCATTTATGGGCAAAATTCCCCTTTTTCTTGACCTATGTCCAGCAGTGGACTTCCAATGGCTAATATGATGAACATACTATAATAAATTTACAAAATAGATATACGTTAACCCAATTAGTATTTTTGTACGTTTGTAACAAATCAGGTATCAGTACAGGGGGAGGTACTGTTTAACTCTGTTCCTTCAGAACAATGTAGCTTTTGAATTAAAGAACTTTCAAAATCAGTTCAGTAATTTCCGGGAGCCTTTTTGTTACAAACAAAAAGCAAACAGACAGACAGACAAAAATTGTAAAAATTATTTTTTGGTATGTGTACCGTATATACATTTATATGCATGTAGTAGGTCCCGTCCAAATCGGTCTGGCCCTTTCAGAGATTAGCCGGAACAAACAGACAGAAAAAAAATATTTTGTTATGTGTACCGTATATACATTTATATGCATGTAGTAGGTCATTTTATTATTACAAACAGACACCAATTTTATTTATATGTATACATAATATAACCTTCGTACGCGGTGTAGATATAGCTTTATATCGGTCGTAGAATTATTTAAATTGACCGAACAGATTTTGGGTTTGATCGTATCAAAGAAAAAATCAAATATATATTCTTTTTAAAATATTAGTATAGATAGCACAAAAAATGGAAATGATTTTCGCACCGCCAAATCGTTACCACTGACAAAATGGCAATACGAGATTGTCAGTTGCGTCTTCGCTTGTCCATCAAGTTAAAATGTATACATTGTTCGTTCCCATAACTCGTTAAACGAACAAAAGTGGACCAGTCCAGTAATGGATGTCATTTCGCCCGTTCGCTATTATTTCCCCATCAGACTGATACGGTCGGGTTTTAAAACTCGCACGTCCTACATCGACTGTTCAAGATAGTGGCTTGTGTTCCTCGAAGGGTGGCCATGATTTTGTATTATAGTGAGACATATATGTGTAGAAGTCAAGAACCTGATGGCGCTAATGGTAGTGATATAGTATACTAAAGTTGTGGGTTCGAACCTCACCTAAAATAAACATTTATGTCTTGAATATTTGTGTTTGTTCTGTGTCTGGGTATTCAATATGTATAAAGTATTAAATGTATGGCTTTTCTGTTGTTTGATATTCGTATAATGCGTGTATTAAGCGAATTATTTCGATTTCAAATTAATGTGAAAGATGTAGTGAGAATTCATTATTATTATTAGAGTTTTATAGCGAAAATTTTGCAGTGTCTTTAATCGTATATCCCATATAAATTACAAGTTTTATCGAGATGAATATTTATGCAAAATTTAAAATGATTGGTAAAGTAAATAAAGTGTGAAAAGGCAAAAACAAACAAACTGACTTTCACATATATAATATTACAGTCGTTCTAGGGTTATTTATACTAATATACAGATAATACAGATTTTACATTTAACAATTAATTTTATTTATGGTGATAATGCTTTCTAGAAAAATTTTTTTGGTTATACATCGAATACATTTTCAGATTACATTTATATGAACAGAAATCTCGTTGACCAATATAAAAAGTATTAAAAACTAATATATAGTATCTTTATTTAAATAGGCTTATTGCAGGTTTAAAACGTTAAAATAAACACCATTTTTTAAAATATATATAGGTAGATTGCATAGAAATTAATTAAAATCATAATAAAAAAAACTAAACCTGGCCTGGCAAACAGGATAAATAACACCTAAAATACCTCAACATATTTTTTTTTTTTTTTTATTAAGTGAGCAAACAAGCGTACGGCCCGCTTGATGGTATACGTGACCGCAGCCTATAGAAGCCCGCGTCATCACAAAGATATCACTAGCGTGTCGCCAACCTTATGAACTTAAGTCACTGTCACACTTAGCCAGTAATTTTACTGCCTCTCTCACTCTTAAAACCGGAAAACAGTCATGCAAACAATGCTAGAAATAGGTAAAAGTAGAAAACTTTTGTGGGAGGTCTATCTTCTGTGAGTTTTCTTTACTATCTCTACCTAAACTATATATATTAGAAAATACACCTTGTTCCGGGGAAAGAAAACACTGACCTAGGTTAACTGTATATTTTCTCTACCGTCTCTACACAAAACAAAGTCATGGCGACTCTACATTGGAAGCAGCTCTCCACGCGCCACAGAGCGTGACGTGGCGTAACTGTGGTGGGTGAAGTAATAGATTACAGGCTCATCCAGTGTGTGACCACGCTGGACTCTAAGTCTATTGTAGAGCAGTTTTTCTAATTCACGCTAGCCTATGAATCTTGCTAGTGTAATGTGTAGCTAATTTGTGCTTATTACTTGCGATTGCTGACTCTACTTGACAGTGTGTAAAGAATTTCTTATGTAAGTTGGTATGTCAGGCAAAAAATTCAACAGCTCAAAGTGTTTTCATTTCAATAGGCCTTTCAAATCGCCAAAACATATATATTATTTTTTTTTAGATTTGATTATGAACTAAGTAGAAAAGGATATTACAAATGATTCAGGTTCATTATCAGGATTAATGCGAGTAAAGGAAGAGATAAAGGTATGCCAATATCGTAGCAAGTGGAGATCCATTGTCTCTGCTCACCCTGATGGGACACAGGCGTATATGTATGTTGTCATTGAGTGTCCTACTTAAATATTAGCCTGCTTACACTAGACAGTTCTTAAAAATAAGTTTATAGCAGGAAATAATATAATCGCGGATATAGCGATTGATAAAAGGTTCGAATTTCGAATAAAAATATGCTGAAATTTGGACCCCAAGATACTTCTATTCCCCTATTTTACCCCCTTAAGGGATGAGTTCCGGAAAATATTTTACACATCTTTCATGACTTTTAAATAAACAAAATTTATTCTGAATTTTATTCGAATTGCTTTAAAAACGGCAAGTTTTCATACTTCGCACTACAATTTTCTCTTTGGAGTAAATTTTCAAAAGTATTTCCTTGATACTCTCCTTTGCTATAAAACAAGCGCCTCTGGCTCTGGCGCTGCGTTGATATGTCAGTCACATTACCCTTTTGTTAATTAATCTTTATATAAAAAAGGTACACTGTAGACTCTTACGTTGCAAGCCACAATTCGCTTCCATTTTACAATTAAACTTCAACTCAAATGTAGTTACACAGCGAAATGTAGTTCTCATTTGAACACATTGTTTCAAGCAACTCTTAACAGATTAATTGCGAACAAAATGTCTCACACAATTGCCTTGTGTCTCACTTAAAGGGCCTGTTTAATAGTTAACTTTAAGACCTATTAGAAGTCAGCAAAGATTTTAGCTTTAAAATCGGTCATTTATTTTTCTTTAATTATACTATGTTACTATGGGATTGTCAGGGTCATCGGTCATTTTATTATCATACCTACCTACATAGACTGAGACCACCGGACATAGACCTTTTCTAGGGAAAGGGGAATTTCGCCCATAATTGCCGCGCTAGGCAAGCGTGTTAGCAATTACAGATCGCAGCCCTGTGCATTTGAGCTACACTGTCTCGGATGGTTATACGGCCATCTATAGGTTCCGGTACCTCAATTGTCTCGTACTACACCTGATATAGGGGGAAGTACTATTTTACTCTGCAGGTATCTCACGGCTTATAGGTCATTCGCTTTATCTATGTGTGTATGTACAAAAATGGCCGCGATAGGCTTATTTGAATAAAGATATTTTTGTATTCGTTTGCAAACAATTTTCTACAAGTACACTACACGCATGTAACACGTGAGGCTGTTACGACAGCTTAATAGAAAGGCTGTGTCGAGTTATTTCGCTCGTTATGGCTGCAAATACTAAATTACACTTTCGTAATACACACACTTCTTAAATCGACGATCATCGCTAAGGCGTCTTGCACGCGGCTGTTGCATTTTACGAGCGTATGTTTATAAAGATGAATATTAAATATAATAATAATAATATGTTTATTTTAAAACAGTTTCGTGCGTCTTTCAATTGTAACTTTAAAAAAACTGTACTGCAGGCCTTATACTTCCCAAACTATAAATATAGTACAAGTCTATAACTAGGTTATACAAAAACAATATCAATTAAAATAACCAGAAGGGAACGCAGCCTATAGACGCTCGTGTCATCACCAGCGTGTTGCCAAAAATGTGAACTGAAGATACTATGTCACATTTACCCAGTAATTTCAGTGCCTCTCCCACCTCTTAAACCTGAACACAGTACTGCGAACAATACTATTTGGCGGTAGAAACCTCAAATTCTTTACACGAGACGAGATAAAAAAAACATAGGAAAAATTTAAAAATATTTGTAGTTATTCTAGCGACGACCTGATACAAAGGCCGTCTGCACATTAGAGGATACATACGCAGTTTTGTAATTAAAAAAAGATTTTTATGAAGTAAAAAGTACAAGAATATACGAACGTGTTTGAAAGGACTAATGTGAGTGAGGGAAGCAGGAAAAGTATGCCAAGATTGTAACAAGTGAAGATCCATAGTCTCTGCCTACCCCGATGACGTGATGAATGTATGTAGCTTAGCTAAATGAAGTGTCTTGATCGTTCATCGGGCCTTAACCGCTACATAATCCAATTACAGTATAATTGTTATATTGCGTTCGATAATCACTAGCCGTTATGGGCAAATGATTCAGATAAATTATCTATTTCCATAATTACATCTGTATAAAATATAAAGCTATTGATAATAATTTGGTCATTTATAAACGTTGTTAAGCGTAATTATATGGTAAAATAAGATATTCATATCAATCGTAAAAAAATAAGTCTATGGTAACCTTAGCAATAGTTATTCATTTTTATTAGTATAAATAACAACCTATAATGTATAAAAAAGGTTGAAGAATAAGTTTGGAAATAGAAAATATCAGTGAATTAGTAATTTCTGAAAATTCTAAAAACTGAATTAACATTTTTCGTAGACTATAAAACGAATTCAGCCAAAATTAAGGTTTTTGTCGATTGCACAAACTGTTTTCACGGTGAATCAAACCGATATTTAAAGATTAATATATTTATTATACAAAGAGGACAGATCAAAGTTACCCGGCTAGATCAATGCTTACTAGATTGACTATATCATCATCATACCAGCCTTTAAAAGTCTACTGCTGGACATAGAACTCCTAAGAAAAAGGGGGAATGTTGCCCATAATTGCGCTGGGCAAGCGTCTTGGCAATCGCAGAGCGCAGCTTTCGCGATGGGGATGCTGCTGCCTATCCCCGCTCTGTTCATTTGAGCTACACAGTTTCAGATAGATATACCGCTATCTGTCGGTACTGGTACCTTAGTCATCTCTTACGGCACCTGCTACCGAGAGTGATATAATTCTACACTGCCGCTACCTTTCTATCTTACACATAGTTTATTTGTTCGCAGATCTGATAAATATTAATTCAGTATCGAAATACAAAATGGGACCGTTGGTAGACCTTTAGCCAAGGTTGATAGGTGAAAAGGCAACCCACTCATTATAGGCAATAATATTAATAATAATGATATAATAAATAGTAGGTTCGTGCTTGACCTACGACTGACCTTAATGCTTAAGTGCTTTTGGATCAGCTTTTAATGCTTATCTTATTTAATATTTGAAGGGGGAATGCTTTGTTTGACTTTGAATAAATTAAAATGAAGATCAATTGCCAGGAATGGACGCTTGTATCCGATGGATAATAAAAAAAATTACAAAATATCTAATACACTTAAAGCACTTGTATTACAGACATCAGCTAACAGAAATACATATACCAGATATTCAACACCCAGACACAGAACAAACACAAATTTTTTCATATAAATATCTGTCCTGTGTGGGAATCGAACTCAAAACTTTTGTCGCACAAAGTATGGTCACTACCATCTGCGCCAGAGGCCATTTGTCGGTTCAGCTACCTCAGTCGCCTCTTATGACACCTGGTGCAGAGGGAAGTTCTATTCAACTCCATCGGTACCCCATTACCTTAAGATCAGTCTATATTTAACTTTACGTACTCTAGTACTCTGTACATAACATGCTTTAACAAACAGACCCCTATGTTGATATACGAAGTGACAAACCACATCACACAACTAAAAATGGCAGGCAGTCTTGGCAGTAGGCTCAAGTTTTTAAATATAGGTTTGCCTGTTTATTCAGGCTATAATGCCAATTGCTTAAAATGCTACTACATTGATATCTGTCATTTTAATCAAGCCACATTTTATGTTTAACCTCTTCTTGACAAAAAGAAAAGTATTGTGAGTCAGTGAACAAAATAGAAAACGACTTTCTCCCTATCATCCATTGCAAGGCATTTACCTGATGCCTGTAATAAAAGCTAGCCTAGTTGAAGTTAGTTGTCAACGGGACTATCAGGCGGTGCCTCGGGACTAAGCTCTTTCTGTTCACTCAACTTTAACCGTTTAACTTTCTTATGATATAGGCCTCTAAAACAGCGTTCTGTGTTAGCCACTATCTCCTATAGATTAGAAATCCGTAAACAATAAACAAAACAGAACGATCAAAAAAATAACGGCCCTTGGCACACAAGCTAGGAGTTTATCATCTGCACTACTGGGCCCATAGTAAGGATACAATATTGAAAAAAAATTAAATTGACATCTGTTTGGTACACAAACTAATAATGTCATCATACGCCTGTCAATTATATCTGTACTCGTGTGACAGAGATTCGTGGTTTCTCTAAATACACATTTTATGTATTTGTCTTCAGTCACATCTTATAGATCATTTAATTTTATCTGCACTATGTTGTTTGTCCTGAAGGCACAATCGATAATGTACTTGTAATGTTCGATGCCCACCCAAGATAATTATTTATATGATGATATTTGTATGTGTTCTGTGTCTGGGTGTTAAATATATGCATTTAAGTAGTATATTTGTGATTGCTCTGTTGTCTGATATAAATAAAAACAAGTGCTTTAAGCGAGTTACCACGGAGTCAGTTAAGGTGACATATTATCATTTATGTTTGTTTTGTCTATGGGCGTTAAATATGTATGAACATTAGTGTTCAACACATGAGCTGTGGTGTGAGTTTATTTATTACATTTGAATTGAAAAGTAATTATAAATAGTCTATCAAAAGCTTTCATTTTGGAGTATTGATTGAAGTGTTATTTAAGCAATTGTATAGAAAAAATACCACTGTACACCACGTATGTAATCTATTTTTTGATTGCCATAGACAATCCATATTTGGATTGGTGTTTATAGCGAATCACTTGTCATAATAAAAAACTGGATTTTATTAAGCTATTTGCTTTAAAGTTGGTCCTGGTACGCAGTTTGCCTTGTACGCATAAAAAATATACATATGATTATAGATAGCAAATGTAATGAAGATATACAAGGAATTTTGAAAGTAGGAAACTCATTGAATGGACTTATGCATGCTGCAGAGAACAGTCAATGTATATTGTGAGAAGCGATAATGACAATACACAAATCAATTCTGATTTTTCCATTGGAATTATTTTTAAATAGAATCAATGCAGTTGTAATGAGATATTAAAACAGTATTGACCAAGTAAATTTAATCGATGGGAAAACGGCGTTAAATGAGATTTGTTGTGAAATATGCTATTATTGGAAAAAATTGCGAGATGAAGATCTCTTGCAAATGTCGTCTGCATTGATTACTCACTCTCACCTATTACCGTAGAATAGTAGTGTTTGCATTGCTGTCTTCTGGTTTGAATGGTGAGAGGAGGAGCAAAAGTACTGGGTAAATGTGACATTTTGTATTCAGTTCACAAGTTTGGCGGTACACTAATGATATCTTTGGGATGACACGAGTGTCTACAGGCTGCGTCCACGTTTGTCATCAAGGGGATCGTATACTGGTTTGCTGACTTCATAACATAAAAAACACGTGTAAAAATATTTTTTCGCAAACCATCCCTTAAGGGGGTAAAAAAGGGTGCAAAGTTAGTATGAAGTTCTACTACCTAACATGGGTGAAACCGCGGGGCGTTGCTACACATAATTATTAATAGTCCTATATGAAGAGAATATGGAAGAAAAAGAAGAGGCTAAGGCTATTAGTTTTGTGTCCTGTGAGAACTGCCTAATGCCTGGTTATAGAATAATCCGCAATATAGCTAACTTTTGGTCTTCTACGAATATTCCCAAATTTGATTGGATCACGCAGACTCCGAAAATAGTCAACGAGCGAGCTGCTGGAATTCATGACGTCAAGGTCTTTAGTATCCCAATTTCAGATGCTCTGCGATTACTGACACATGAAAATTCATTATACATCATACAAGCCACTAAAAGTCTCCTATGTACACATAGGCCTCTCCGACATAGGAGGAATTTTTACCAAAATTGCCGCGTTGAGCAATCGCAGAGCGCAGCTTTCACGATAAGGATTCTGCTGCCCATTCCCACCCTGTGCATTTTAGCTGTACTGTTCCGGATATACCGCTATCTGTCGGTTCTGGTACCTTAGTCACCTATTACGACACCTGGTGCAATGGAAGGTACTATTCTACTCTGCCGGTACCTCACTACAATTATTCGTAGAAAATCCCTATCTTTGTCATTCTCTAATTCATCGCTAAATCGCTTCATACTTTCCTCCCGCTCACTTTATGGCTTCAAAGCAAACGCTGTATGGATGTTAGCACAGGTGCACCGCTTCCGCCCCTCGGCCTTGGTATTTGCAACCCCTATACCCGCCGGGGTCGCGGCGCCGGCGCAGATGTTTAATACACCGTCCGTTATAGGTGGGTATTCTTTGTGTTTCATCATGAAACAAAACATGTGCAACTTTTGTATCTAGCATTTGTGTTGACAATTAGGTTTTTTTATTACACCAGGTTAAAAAACTATCTGTAAGCATCACCAGAAAGTTGCCAACCTTGTCACTTGAAGATGTTACGTAACAATATCCAGTAATTTCACTCCTTCACCATTCAAACCGGAACATAGCAATGCGAACATTGCTATTTGGTGGTAGAAATATAGTTAAATGCATATATTGACGACAGATAATTGTGATTCTGTAAATATAGTGTAATCTATTTAAATAATATTGTGCGAAATTGTGTCGGTGTGGACGGTCTGCATGTACCGGCTAAAAACAGTGTAAAGTTCACTTGGTAACCAGATGACCTTTATGTACTACGCCAGGTATATTATAATAAAATTCATTGGAAGTCCAACACTGAACACAAGCCTAAGAATTTTGCCTCTATTTGCCGAGCTGGGCAAGCGTGTTGGTAATCGCAGAGCCCATTGCATTTAAGCTACACTGTTTCGGATGGATATACCGCTATCTGTCGGTTCTGGTATCTTAGTCGCCTCTTACGACACCTGGTACAGAGTGAGGTACTATTCTACTCTGCCAGTATGTATCGGCATAATTAACTTGTTTTATTTAGTGGATATTTTGGTCGTTTTGTTTTTGAGACGCAATATATAATGGATCTGTGAAAAAATATAGCAGACCATCTATATGTTAGCTGGTGAAAATAACATCGACATCGACTATTTATCTTTGAGACAATGGTTTGCTAGCACCGACGCCGGTATCCATTAACATGAATCACTCGATGTTAATTGAACTTTTACAATCACCAGTTCGTTCCTTTTCTTTCCTTTCTGGTAGCTAGTGTGTTAAGCTTACGGTAAACTTTCTTTTTATAAATAAATTCACAAAACATGTCATATATTGATCTGACTCAAGATAAGTCGCTTAAAGTATTTGTGTTACTGACAAAGGAGGAATCACAAATATAATTACCATATCAGCCATAGAAAGTCCATTGTTAAACATAGTGTTCCCTAAGATGGGGGGATTTCTGCCCATAATTCCCGCGCTGGATAATTGCAGATTGCAGAATTCGTGACGAGGTTGCTGCTACCGATCACACCCTGAAGTATTTAAGTTGTGCTGTTTCGGATGAATATACCGCCATCTGTCGGTTCTTACGAATCCTGGTACAGAGGGAGGTACTATTCTACTCTGCTGGTACCTCACACAAATATAATACTTAATGCATATTAAACACCCAGACACAGAAAAAACACAAATATCATTATACAAATATTTGTCATGATTGGGGATCGAATCCACGGCCCTTGGCGCATAAGTTGGGATTGCTACCATTTGCGCCATCGGGCACTCAGAAGTTTTAAGATCCGCATAGTGCTGGCCCACTTGTTTATACCAAATCCTATGACATTATTTATTTACTGTATTTTGATTGTTCTGATCTTGAGAAAATCTGTTCCTATTTTAATGATAATATATATATATTTTTCTTTTTTTTAAACTAGCTGTTCACGATTTTGTATGCGTGAAATAATAACTTTGGGCCGCGTATTTTCCCCCCATTTTTGATTGATGCTCCGCTCATATTAGTCGTACTGTGATGTAGCCTAAGTTACTCCTTGTTATATCAATTATTTGACAGTAAAGATCCCGTTTAAATGGTCTAGCCGTTCCAGATATTCGCCGGACAAACAGACAGACAGGCGAAAATTGTAAATAAAATATTTTAGTATGTGTACCATAAATACATTTATATGCATGTAGAAGAAAGTTATTTTAATATACACACTAATTTTTTTTATATGTCTAGAATGCTGCATTTGGATAACTTTCATAGCTGGACCAGCCGTCTTTGACTAGAGAAAGGTGTATTCCCGATTAGACCGGTTGTATACTGCTTGCGTCCAGCTCGATCCCGTAGTTCTAGACAGATCGTCTGTCACCTTCAGGAGGATCTCACAGCATCGTCGGCCGTCAGTTCAGCTTGCTATGTGCCTGCCCACTTCAACTTGCTGATCCGCAAGTTTATGCCTTATATATATTCTCACAACAACTCATACATTGACCTGACTCCGTGGTAAGTCTCTTAAAGCACTTGGATCACTGACATCATAAAACAGAGGAATCATGACACTTAAATACATATTTTTGACACCTTGACATAGGGCAAACACAAATACATTTGTCCAGGGGGGAGATCGAACCCACGACCCCTGGCGCATAAGATAGGATCACTACCATCTGCACCAACGGGCCCGTCAGATTTAGTAATCAGCTTCAGTAATTAATATGTTAAGTTCCTATTAAATTCTACTTAAGTAGCACTTAAAGATGCCACCATAATATTGATATAAAACTATATTAAGTAATATTTCATATCATCATAGCAAGCGTAGATCGTCCACTGCTGTTTTTGGTGGATATATCACTATCTGTCGATTTCGGAGGAGGTACGTTTCCACTCAGCGGGAGGTACCCAACAGCAACTGTTATATTAACCGCGATGAGCAATTAAATAAGCTGATAGAAATATTCCTTCTTTATTTGGTTTCCTAAGATGGCTGACATTTGAATTACATGTAGTGGATCCTATATTTTTTGTTGTAGTTTCGTTTCTGTTGGCTCGTGAAATAAACTTGCAATAAACTTAGTTTTAAGACACGTCTGGTGCCGGCAGAATAATGAAAAATAAACTATCTTATAGTCCTAATTTACATATATTAGATGACTCTCATGATCTCGCAGGGTCATCAGTATTATAAATGTAATGGAATCTAGTATTTCCTATTATGGAGGTATCTTATGACTTAATTTTTGACTATTGAATGTGCATTTAATGTGCCTATTTAATTATTAAAAGTCTACTCCTGGATATAGGTATCTTCAAGAAAGAGAAAATTAAGCCTATAACTGGCAATCGCAGGCACAGTTTTTGCGACGGGGATGCTGCTGCACATCCCCACCCTCTGCATTCGAGCTACAATTTTTCAGATGGATATACCCCCGTCTGTCGGTTCTGGTACCTCAGTCGCCTCTTACTGTACTGGTATAAAGGGAGGTACTATTTTTCTCTGCCAGTACCTCTGATCTACTTGAATAAAGTATATTTTGTGTTGGAGTTTGAGAGATAATTTGAGTTGTTTTACTAATAACAACCCTTCAGTTATATTTAGATATAAAAATGTCAGATCAGAATGTCAGCCAGATCTTACTTCAAGGTGTGTCTTATTATACCATCAGAGGAGGTCAATTACGGCCGTAACCACACGGTTGCGACCCAGAACGTTTTGCACACATTTATTATGAGTCAGTTGGCACAAAATACTCCACGCTCTCCAACAGCTTATAATGCCCTGGTATTAAAATCAGGCTTTATTCTTGTACCCATTTTAATTTTGTATGACTGCATATAGTGTATCCATTCTTTTATTTAGACATCTCATATATTGACTGATACCAACTGACCTGACTCCGAGATAAAAAGCTTGAAGTGTTACAGATATCAGACAACAGTGGATGAAATATTTTCTAACATTTACTTACGTTTTTCATACTCATAATGGCCATTTTCAAGATATCTAGTGTCGTATTTTGAGAACAGTTGCCGTAAGGTTGCTGAAACGTCGAACAAAAAATGTTAAATGTAGGATTCAACACGTATAAAGCCTCTAAAATCACTAATTCGTAAGGCGAACCTAGAGGCAATTGCGGAGCGTCACGAAGAGGAAGGCCGCCCATCCCCGCCCAGAAGTGTTTAAGTCTTTTATTAAGTAGAACCAAGAGGTGTCCGTGAAATATAGTACAGGGTTTCATCTATTTTTTTGTTATCATTTGATCAGTGATATCATCGTTGTGGGAATAACCTATATTTTGCTCCTAAACTGCTCAGTGAAGATATAGCTTTCGACTGATCAAAAAATACTTGGTTGAAAATAGAAGGTATTTGGTTGGTTATATCCTTAAAAATAGCGTGTGGTACCAGCAGAGTATAATAGTACCTTCCCATGTACCAGCTTTCGTTAGAAGCGACTAACCCCAACCGAAACATTGTAGCTCAAATGCAACAGAGCAGGGATGGGCAGCAGTATTCCCTCTCTCAGCACACACTGTAATTACCACCACGCATGCCCAGTGTAGCAGGAGGCTTATGTCAAGCAATGGACCTTTTACAGCTGTTATGATGATGATATTGATCCTCAAAGTCTAGGAGTTTTTGCTCTAGGATTTCGATAAATGTATCAGCCATCTGCACTTATTGCTTTGTGGTATCTGAAGACCCGAGAGATGTTATTAGTGGCAGTTTAACGAAGCGTAGATGATAGGTTCGTCTTATTTTTTAAGCTGACACGAAATGCCCCCGCGGGCGGAGCGAGGGTTAGGTAATTATGTTAAACAGTACTAGAAGCCTTGTTGACCGCAATGAAGAGAAATATAAAAGGATGTACGTGAAATATCACAATGGTATTCCACTCAACATCTCAAACGTTGTCCTGACTCCGAGATAAGTAGTTTGAAGCATGAGGTTTGACCTAGGAAAGGTCGTTTGCGTTGGTTCTTCGCTCTCACCTACTTCTACCGCCAAATAGCAGTGTTTGCATTGCTGTAAATGGTGAAGGCAGTGAAATTATTAGGTAAATGTGACATTGTATCTCCAGTTCACAAGGTTGGTGACACGCTAGTGATATCTATGTGATGACACGAGCGTCTATAGGCTGCGGTCACATTTATAGTCAAGTGGAGCGTATGCTTGTTTGCTATTGTAAACTATATTGATTATGAAAAATTAAGTAAAGTATATATATATGTACATACGTACATACATATTTTACTATATTTTGTTATAATAAACTAAGTAATAAGTGCGTAAAAACCTAAATAAACTATCAATCACAATGCCAGAATATATATTTTTATATATTTTTATATATTTCAATAATAATCACACGTCTCATTGACCAGACTCCGTGGTAAGTGGCTTGAATCACAAATATAATACTTAAATACATATTTTTTTACACCCAGGCGCAAGAAATAGTCAAATATCATCTTCATATAAATATTTGTTCTGTGTGGGGATCGAACCAACGACCCTTAGCGCATAAGACAGAATCATTACAAATATATTTATAAACTTATGACAGACATCCAAACCGCAATAGAGTATTATATAATTTGACAAGTAGGTACAACAATATGCAAACGAAAGAGAGAACTAAACACTGCGTGGGCGCAACAAAGCGGCCGACCAGGAACTGGGCCGTAAATCGATGTACGGATCGTAAACGACGTTAATCGATCGATTTTAGCTACAACATTCGATATTAAGTGTCCGCCTACGACTGACAATACTTGTGACTTTTGGCAGGTGCTACTAATGCATTGTGTCCATTAATAGCCGTTAGGTACCGACGGGGTAGAACAGTACCTCCCTCTGTAGGTGGCGTAAGAGGCGACTGAGGTACCAGGACCAGCGCATGGCGGTATATCCAAAACAGATCAGATCAAATACTCAGGACGTAGTAATAAGACTGGCCCGATGGCACAAATGATAGTGATCCTGTCTTATGCGCCAAAGGTCGTGGGTTCGATCCTCACCCAGGACAAATATTTATATGATGATATTTATGTTTCTTCTGTGTCTGGGTGTTAATTATATGTATTTATGTAGTCTAATTGTGATTCATTTGTTGTTTAATGTCTGTAACACAAGAGCTTAAAGAAACTTATTGACGTCTTGGGATATTTTTTTTTATTTATTAATTATGGGCAAAATTTCCCCTTTCTTGAAGAGGCGTTTGCTTAACTCCCAATGGCTGATATGATGATAAGCGAAACAATAACTGCATCTGCAAACATTTTTTTATAAATAACAGTACGTAAACAATTTAAACTTATAACAACTCTTATTTGCCTGCATCAAGGCAGCTGTATATCTTTTGCTGGAAATATGGTGATCCAAGGAACTGTATAATATATAATACTATATACACATAATAGCCACGCTGGGCAGGCGTGGTTGCAATCACAGAGCGTAGCTTCAACGTGAATTCTGCTCTATCCCCGCTCATATAGCTATTCTCGGGTAGATATACCGCCATGTCTGTTCCAGTACCACAGTCGTCTATGATGCTTTATTGCAATAAGAGTATTATCTATAAATATAAAGGGAGAAGCTGATTGACTGACTAACTGATACATCAACACATCAATAAAGGGCCTAAACTATAAAGGTTAGAAACTTGGAATTCTGCACAGGGATTCCTTTTATAACGTAAGGGAGCATTAATAAAGGGTTATTTGAAAATTCACCTCCTGAAGGGGTAAAATGGATGTGTAATGTTAGTATGAAACTTCGCTGTTTTAGAAATTATTCGAATGAAGTTCAGTATAAAGGTTGTTCATTGAAACATGTGTAAATTATTTGTATCGAAAATCATACCTTCAAGGGATAAAACGGGGGTGAAAGTAAAACCGCGGGGTACTCCTAGTAACATATGAATATTAAAGAAAAACGCGCATACCTTGGACGAAGCCGATTAAATTTTTAAAATATCGCGCGGTCAGAATAACACTATAGTTTAGTATCGCATCGTTTAATAGACAGCTTGCCTAACCACCATAAGGATTAATAAGTTATTATCATAACTGGAATCAAATTTATGTGTCGCTTAATTGATTTGTCCTTTTGAAATAAAAGCAACCGGCGAGAGCTTAACGTCTATACTTGCAAAATCCGTAGGCGTCGACTGGTGGTCGTTTGAAACTTACTTTTTTAATTGGGTCGAAACAATTTTGCTTTATGACTTAATAATGGTCGTAGATTTGATTCTCGAAGTGCCGGCAGAGTAGAATAGTACCTCACTCTGTTGTAGGTGGAGTAAGAGTAGAAGACGCCGTAATCGATAAATAAAAATTTAGTCAAAATAAATTCACACTTCATCTTATATATTGAACTGAACATGACAAATATAATAGTTAAATATATATATATATAACACTCAGATATATAATGTTTGTCTTAGGATCTAGGTTAGGACTACGACCATCTGCACCGTCGGATCCGTGGGAAAATGTCGGTTTGTGTATCCGAGAGGCTGCAAATGTACCCGGGCGGGGATGGCCAGCAGCGCAAATCATTTCAAGTTCAAATAAAGCGGGATTGTACATTGTACTTTAGTAATGTTTAAGGGTTTTTTGTGACATAATAAAGAAACTGAAGCGTAATTTCAGTAGGTAATAATTAGGAGGTGCATACTTATGTATATATAAATATTGCCGGTATATTAAAATAGTACCGGAATGGACAGATGGCGTTATATCCACTCGAAACAGCGTAGCTCAAAAGCAGCAGGCCGGAGAAGGGCAGCAGCTTTCTTTCAGCTACATTCTGCCACCAAGCCTGCCCAGCGCAACAATTATGGACAAATTTCTCTTAGTCTTGGAGAGGTATATGTCCAGCAGTGGAGGTTCTATTATTATGATGTTGATGAATAGGTATTTTTAGTGATAACTTTCTTTATATCATCATCATCATATTAGCCATTGAACGTCCATTGTTTGACATATGCCTCCTAAAAAGGGGATCCTTTACAATGATATATACTAGCTGCCTCGGCAAACGTTGCTCTGCCATTTAAATTGTATAAAATTATTAAAATTACTAGGGAAAAATAAGTGTTGAAATAGAAGCTTGAAAATTGAGGGTTAGATATATTTTTTAATGCCACAATATAATAAATATTTAAAAAAAAAAATACGTGAATACCCTTTATTACATAGAGGTTTGAAAAATACATATATAATAGGTAGCAGATTCAGCCTAAAAAATTCATTAGAATTGGTCAAGCCGTTTCGGAGGAGTTTGGGAGCGAACATTGTGACACTAGAATTTTATATATTAGAAGAAGATGTATAGCTAGTCTAAATTAAGCATCAATCTATTATATATTATTATCCAGTAACATAGTATTAAGGTTCATTAGGAATGAAGTCAGACAATTTCCGAGAAGAATACAAAATTGCCTACACGCCCACAGCACGTTGCACAAGGAAATCTACTTAAATCTTCAACATACACGAAAGTGTATAAAATAGCATAGACAAATATGTCTTGCTAAAATTAAACCACGTGGTTTTTAATTTCCATCAATAGATGGCGTTATACAACGTTTTATTATTATTTTTTTATCTGTATTACTTTACTTGCTGACCCGCCAATGTTGCTTTTTGTTTTTGTTTTGTTTGGTTGTATATATATATAGTTATAATACCCCTATTACAGTAGTTTTCCTCGATAAATAGGGTATTTAACACTGAAATAATTTTTGAAATCAAACCAGCGGTTCCTAAGATTAGTGCGTTCAAATAACAAGCGAACAAACTCTTCAGCTTTATAATATTAGTATAGATATAAAAATAATAAACCTCCTTTCTTGGGAGGCCTATGTCCAGCAGTGGAATACTAATAGCTTGTATCATAATATGATGACCGATGACTGTTGTTGTCATTTAAAAAAATTATAAAAAAATAGGTCATTGACTGTCCTATTTTAATACTAGTCTGCTGGCACCAGGCGGGTCTTATAACTAAGTTTATATTAGGTCCATTACGCGAGCCACCAGAAAAGATCCTGCAAGATAAACTGATGGTGATATAGGTTTCAATACACATAATGGTAGGTATTATTGGACCCTATATCGCAAATATGTAGCCATATCTTATGTAATATTACTTAAAGGAAATACCTTTGTTTACCCAACTTGCTTTCGACTTGGCCCATTTAATAAGCTTATAAGGCCTGGTCAATTCGACCTACAGTGTGCTTACTGACAAAAAGGGACAAGACTACAATTCAAGCGCTCTTAGGGCTATTTAAAAATTCTTCGGTTTTGCTATGGCACAAGTTACAAGTAACAGCGGTTTTGAAATTTTAGTGATGGTGCTAAAGTAGGTAAATTTAAATAGTTATATATGTATATAAATATAAGTCATCGTCGTCATCATACTATCATTTAGAAATGCATTGCTGAACGTATGCCTCCGCAAGAAAGGGAAAAATGTTGAACATAATTGTCGCGCTGGGCAAGCGTGTTGGCAACTGGAGAGCGCAACTTTCGCGACCGATGCTGCTGTACATTCTCATCCTGTGTATTTCAGCTGCATTGTTTTAGATGGATATTCCGCACTCTGTCGGTTCTGGTACCTTAGCACGTACGACACCTAGTACAGAGAAAGGTAATATTCTACTTAGCTGGTACCTCATGGATATCTGCATTAATATTGTTAATTTTGAAATAACGAATTGACCGCAATATATTTTGGTCCTAATAATCATATGTTTTATAATTTAATTTTAAATTGGCTACTATTTTTTTTATTAAAAAAAACAATGGTGGGTGGAGATCAAAGACACGACCCTTTGCACAAGATAGCACCATCAGGCCTGTCAGCAAACAGTCTATCACTCGCCCCACGACCCGAGTCGAAGGCTCGCATGCTCCGATCTCGCTGACGAGCACGCGATGGATCTGCCTAAAATTAATTTGCCTAATTGCGGCTCGCTCCTTTATGATGTTAACAGAATCGTTTTATTGTTTTCGGTTAAAGTATCAGATTGTATAAGACTAGCATTCCGCACGAGCCTTAGTCTGCATGGACTTCACATTTTATCATCATATCAGCTAATAGAAATCCACTGCTGGACATAGGCATCCCCAAGAAAGGGGGAATTTTGTCTACAATTGCCGCGCTGGGCAAGTGTTGGCAATCCCAGAGCTTTTTTACAGCTGCATGTTTTGAATATACTGCTACCTGTCGGTTCTGGTACCTTAGTCGCCTCTTACGACATCTGGTATAGGGGAAGGTACTATTTACTCCGCCGGTACCTCACATTTAATATAATATTGCGTCGCAAAGTAGTTTTGCCGGAGACAGGAGTAGTCACTTGTAACACGATATGTGCTTAAAAATTCTAGCTTGCGTTTATTTATCATTATAATAAATAAATTCACACAACATCTCAAACTTAAAGCACTTGTGTTACGGAAATCAATAATTTATATCCAGAAATAGAACAATCTTAAATATTCATCATTTGATTGTCCTGGGTGGCAATTGAGGCAACGACCCTTGGCGCACAAGATTCGATCACTACCATCTACGCCATTGGGCCCGTGAAAATGTAACCAATATAAAAAAATCAGGCTGACAAATTTAGCATTTGTGACTATATTAGCGGTAGGAAGCCTACTGCTGGCGAATATACCTCCCCAAAAGGCATACAGGAGGATGTAGACCATCAAAGATTGTCTGCATTGGTACCTCACTCTCACAGATTTCTACCGCCAAATTGCAGTTGACTATATGTGTATCTAAAGGTTCCCTATTTGGCAGCTTGCGTATTGAACCTGCAGGGAACTTAGTTCTAAATTCGACTTGGTACCGGCAGACTAGTTTGAGGTCAGGACAATTCAGTCACCTATATATTATAGTGGCTTCACTTATGATCTCTAGGGTCATTAGGCCACTAGCACGAAGAACAGAACCAAGGAGGTGCTTTTTTGGATATCTTTTTATTACTCAAAAGGCTTATGATATAGGCCCTACTTGAGGATAACATATATTTTAAAATGTTTGGATTTCTAACGGACCAGAGGGTCTGAAGCTATTTTTAGAAAGCTAGATGTTTGTTACCTGATTACGCTAGAACGATTCGACAGATCTGAATAAAATTTGGCACACTGATGGATTATGCTCTAGTATAGGACATAGGCTAATTTTTTTTACGAATTAGCTCGTCGCTAGCACTATGATAAAAAAGACGAATGTTTGTGCCAATGGAGGGATATGTGAGTGTTTGAAGTTCTTTCACGGAAAAACTGCTAAATTCATTTTAATGAAACTTCACTATAATATAGCTCAATTATTAGATTGAAACATGGGGTAAAATTTATACATAAACATTTTTAACTAATGGTAACACGCGACGTGATAGGCCATCATTCACATAAATGTTAGTTTGATATAATGATTACAAAAACTATCCATCTAATTACCTCGTACTGATTAGAAAAGCGACATCTCTGAAATAATTAATGAACTAAAATTGTTGGTGAGGCAACGTTTTGTACATTCCACGCGTATCGCAAGAGATATACAGCCGATAGACCGTAACATGAGTAATGAAATAAATATTGCAAAATAAAAAAAAAAAATAACAGAAAATATTAACTTACTGCTAAATTCGTAATTGTAACAAGCGGGAGATCCTGTTATACCACGGCGACGAGGATCCATTATTTATAATCCAAAATAAAATAAAAACAAAAACACTTTCACTTTTGTGCAGACACTGCCGCAACGACCGAGGAAAACGCGGCAAAAACTTGCAAGAAATTCTATGCGACGACAATTATTCGCGAAATGTGTTTCCGAAAACTTCTTTTGTTTCAAACAAACGCTTCATTGAAAATAAGATTATAATCTGTGTTTAATTCTGATCACGAATTCACAGGTGGCTGCCGTTCGGGGCCCACAACAACTGGCACAGTGTTGCATTGTGTCCTGCCCACGTTGGCGTTACATCAAAAAATACCGCAGTTGGAAAACAAAACGAGCACACGTGTATCCGCCGTCTCTTTCGTGCGTGAATAAATTATGTACGTTTTGCGTTACGTCCTTGTCGGTCAGTTTTTTTTGTGCTCTCAAATTACAAATGGCCCCAATTTTGGTAGTGGTTAGGGGTTGATTGATGTTGCTTTGTGTTTTGAAAACCAATTTTGGATCATCGTTCGCGTAAAAAATATCGTTCACTAATATCGCTTAGTCGTCCGAAGCTTTTCTTAAACAACGTAGGTTGGTACAAATTACATCATCTTTTAAGATTAATGGTGTTTTATTTATTAACCCGCAATTCCAAAACAATATATTTTTTTTTTTAAATAACGATTCCTTTCTTTAAATTGTAAAGTTTCTAGGTCATGTAATTTTAATATGTAATTTTTCTAGGTCTATAAAAAAAATTATATTTTTTAATAACCTGCATAAATAAGACTAAAAATTAAATAAAATAAACATATTCAGGTTTCTTTGACAAGAGTTCACATTAACAGCTTTAGTGAAGTCCGTGGGAAACAGTTCGTATATTTCATATTGCATACTGACCGAAATACGGGGAACCGATGGTTGGTACCGTGACTTGGTTCAGGATGCTCTGCTGTGACAATGACCCTTCGATGGACAAAGTTTGTGCCTCCTGCCGCCCCATTTTCTGTTAAGTGTCAAAGAACTTTAATTAATTACAGCGCCATCTAGCGGTGTCATTGAACACTAGTAGAAACGAGTAATGCGAGTTTGTTGAAAGTTCCATAGAACTGTAATAGATGGCGTTAGTTTACTAAGTATAGACTAAAATATTGTACAATGAATTCTAATTAACTTACATCGTTGCTGTCTTTGTTTCTTTGGTCTTGGCTCAAGTTTATATTTTTTGTTTGCATTGTCTTTCCTATTGCTAACAACAGTCACCTGCAACAAAAAAATTTAATTAATCAATATTATAAATCAAAAACAAAGGTACAATTACAAAAATATTAAAATAAAATATTTAAATGCAGCACGATCTTGTTTCGATTTCATGCAAAGCTTCATGATAGTGAGATATCACTTCGTATCCCACAAAATCCTTCAAACAATTTGCCGGGACAGTTCCAAATCTATGTTATATCCTGTCACAGAAACTAGCTGCAGGCTTTGAATATAATCTCATTGGATTGAATGTAAATAAAAATGATTCTTATTTGGATAACTCTTCAAAACATTTTTATGTTTATAATTGGTATCATTCTTGGTTCAGTTAGATGGAGAGGTAGAGGTAGGAGGTAGGAAATTACACTAAAAAGTGATAAAACCACAATAAAATGTATTGCCAATATCTACATGTTAAATAGAATTTTATAAATTGATACTCGAACATTAATGACATTTATTATTATTAATATATTTATGTATTAACATTAGTTTAATTTACTACAGAATAACGTTATTTGCGTATATTTTAATAAACAAAATACTAATTGTCTCAAATTACTCGTATAATGCAATAATTCATAAGTTAAGATATACATATAAGATATATATATATATATATATATATATATATAATACTAGCTGTGCCCGCAACTTTATCTGCGTGGAATTGTGACTTTGGGCAGCATATTTTCTTTCGAACTACAAACTTCCACGCAGAGCAATGTAAATTTATTGCCCGTTTTTGCCACATTTTTATTCAAAACTCCGCTCCTTTCGGACGTAGCGTGATATAATATAGCCTAAGTTACTATTTATTACGATAACTATCTGCTAATGAAAGTCCCGTCAAATTCGTTCCAGCCGTTCCAGAGATTAGCCGGAATAAACACACAGCCAGACAGACAAAAATTGTAAGTATTGTAATATACATTTTATACATTTATATGTATGTAGTCGAAATTAATATTACAAACAGACACTCTTACTTTATTTATATGTATGTATAGATAAATAAGTTATTTGTTAATTTCGCTATCAAATCCACTTAAAAATTCGCAAATTTCACTATTCACTTTGTAACCAGTGCGTCATAAATATACACCTGTATGTTTGTTTGTAATGAGATAATGTATAAAATGCAATAAAATGAGCGGGTAAAAGGATTAAATCCTCCCCCATTATGTCCTACCACATCAAAACTTTTGATCTCCGCAGAAGTAGCATGACAACTGAAAAGCTTTTGAAATGCTCTACCAAACGATTCCATATATACGACTGTATATAGAGCTGATGAAAATAGACTTTATCTTTTAGTAGAGTCGGTTTAGAATCATGAAAAAATGTAGAGTCCTTACAGCCTTTTACGCTTGTGTATCTTGTTACAATAGGAAACGTTCTGTGTAGGTAGTTTTGTAGAGTGACGCGAAACTGCAAGTGGAAATATAGAGTTGTATTACAATCTGTTGGTTTGTTTACTTGTACTGTTCGTTTCTGTGGTGTCTTGAAGTTTGTTGAGATTTTAGTAGTGTTTTTGTAGATGCATATGAGCTATTGAAAGTTCACGGCCTCCCCAAAATAGGGGAAATTTTGCCTATAATTGCTTCTGGGCAGGCGTGTTGGCAATCGCAGGGCGCAGCTTTCGCAACGGGGATGCTGCTGCTCATCCCCGCCCTAAGCATTTGAGCTTCTGATGTACCGCCATCTGTCGGTTCTGGTGCCTCGTTGCCTCTTACGACTCCTGTTACAGGGGGAAATACTATTCTTCTCTGTCGGTACCACACGGCTAATGAAAATATTGCATAAAAATTCCAAGAACACGCTATCGTATTTTCGTTGATTTTGTAATGAAAAATAAAATGTTAAATCTTGCCAACACAACCAAGTAGCTCACTCAGAGTTTGCAAAAACTGTCACTGACTGACCCGATGTTCGGAAATATTGTATGTCAGTGATTCCCAAAACATTAGCATCAACCCAAAACAGATGTTTTTATGATTGTCATAAAAGTGTGATAGTGTAACAGTTTCAACATGGAACCTGAAAGATTTGTTAACATTCATTACTTTGCTCATTCCTTATACACCTTTCTTTGTAGTATCAGATGAAAAAATATGTGTACACCGGAAATAAAATAAAACTTAGCACAATCCCTCCCTACCTTAATCTCACTGATAAATAATCGAGAAGCTTGATTCGCCTTTAAAATGTTTGTATTAGAATTATATTCTGATATCGTAAATATGACCAGAATTTCGCACAAAACTCGAAAGTTCATTTCGATTTCACCGGAATACATATTTATTATTAGATAGAATATATTATTTCACTTCTTTACCATTTCCTTATGTTCTTCTCCTCCATTTTTCAGAAACGTTTCGTTTTTCTTGTATGGTTAGGCCCCATTTTTTAAGAATACAAACTGCAGTTTAATTTATATATGTATATTTATTATCGTATATATGTGTATATATCCTATATATTGGTGTGTAAATTGATTCGACGGGTGAAGGAGGTAGCTATATTGTGCCCCCAAAAGTCGTAGCTTCGATCTCCACCTAGAGCAAATATTTATATAATCAGAGGTCCGTATCCCAAGTGTTTTGGCGACTTACTCGGAGTCAGGTCAATATCTGAGATGTCGTTTGAATTTATTATTTATTTTTATTATTAATAACTTACATTTCAGTTGACAAATAATAGCCTTTCAAGGAAAAGGCGCCCGGTTCGCGGGTGCATGATTCAACAGTTTGGGGACCTCTGCTCAAAACAATGCAATAAACGTTGAGAGCAAACAGAGGTCCCACGGGAAGATATAAAACGCAGGATGCGGCTGTGGCTTATGGTTTGACCATCGGGTAGATCAAGGCTTTGAGCAGTTTTGGTTTTCCATTTGCTTTGTATTTTATCTTTGCGGGGAGCGACATCTTTGTTTTGTATTATTTCTCAGCGTGATTAAAGATCGATGTGGTGTAAAAGATGATGTTGTGACAACAACAGAGAAAGGAATGTTGATATGGTTTGGACATGTAGATAGGATGGTTAAAAGTAGAATGATAGCACAAATATGTAGAGCGGAAGTGAATAGAACAGTTGGTATAGGACGACCTAGGTGAAAATATCTTAACCAGGTAGAAAAGGTATTAAAGAAGGGCCAGGTCAGAAGTATCAAGAATAAACGAGCATGTATGAAAGAAGTAATAAATATGCCAAGATCGTAACAAGTGGAAATCCATAGTCTCTGCTCCGCTACTCCGAGACACAGGCGTGATGTATGTATGTATGTATATAGTAAATTAATTTGAAAACCATGCTAATATAACTACAGAGGTTTTAAAAATTTTCCGCCACCCCTTTTTACCTCCTTAGGGATTTATTTTCGCAATATCCTAAATAATTTCTTGGTCATTACGACACTTGGTAAGGGGGAGGCATTATTCTTACTATTCTACTCTGCCGATACCCCAGCTAATGACAAAATAAGCTTTTAATTTATTCGCTGTCTCTGTGTTTGAGATAAACATCGACACGGCTGGGAAATTTAACGAGACTTTCAGAACAGATAGCTGACGGTATAAGAAGTAACTTTGGCTACTTTTATAATTTATTATTCTCTCGTTAACAGGAACTACGCAGGTGAAACCGCGAAGCGTCGCTAGTTATTAAATATAACGAATTCGTGTCACGGTGATAGTCCGGGATGACCTAGAAGGTCATTAATGAAGCGATTTTAATGATTTTTGCTTACTTTTTACAGTTTTGTCGAACGTTTGAGATAAGAGTTATATCTCAATTTATAGTCGCATTATTTTTTTCATGATAAATATATAAATATATTCAAGACAAGACAATGTTTGTCGGGTTAGCTAGTGTCTCTACTAATATTATAAAGAGAACATATTTATTGTTTGTTTGTCTTACGATTTAACTGAAAATATGCTAAACCAAAATTATTATTTTGCCGTTAGAAAGCTTCATCGAGTAACACATACTGTATTATATTGAATAAAATCAAATTATAAATATTTAAAACAGATTGTATGCAAGATTTACACTATTGTGCGTTTGTAACAAATAAACTCGAAAACTACAAAACTAATTTCAATAAAAAATTTACTAATAACAAGCTATATTATCCTCAAATGATACAATTAATATTATATTTCTAAAACCCCTTGGCAAGGGAATCTACGCGGGCAAAACCACGGTGCCCTACTAGTATCCAATAGAATAAATTCTCCCAGTCCCAGTTCATTGTGAACGGCAACTAAGGACAAACGCGCTAAAAACAAGATAAAATCCTATTTCTATAAAACCTGTTCCGACGCTAACCAAAAACCAAACTTATCGTTACGCAAAAAAACAGTACGACCGAAGCCGTGTTCAAAATAATACGCCGACAGTCAAAGGGTATGCCTAAAATAATAGCCCAAGGGCCAATTATATAGCGTTTCATTCACTATACTGCTCCGAACACGCTACGCTTAAAACGGTGCGTGTTAACTGGCGAAGCGGTGGAGTGACGCGGGTTAAACCAGATCGGCTATTAGCCAGCCTTTGCTTCGACACGGGCTTTGATGGCCGATTAGATAATTCATTTTCTAACGTTATTGATATTTTTATTAGCGATCTACTAGGCGTTGTTAATTTTATAGCTGGATAGATTCTGTCTTCGGAGTTTTAAGTGCTTTTTTAACTGTATCTTTTTATTAGACCATGTCGACAAACAGGCGTCCAGCTTGCGTGATTGTAAGAGTCACAGCCTATAGACACTCATATTCATTAAAATCAGCAGAATCGCGCTGGACACAGGCCGCATACAGCTTTATTGGAGATCACTTGGGGAGTCCTGTTCAGTTGTGGAGGCAGTTCTTGCGGCTGATATGATGTTAGTGATGATGATAAAGCAAAGTCGTTGTGTTCATTAATGTTTGGTCATTGCATGCATTTTCAGGGTTTTGCTGATTACAAAAAGCGATAGACGCAAAGATATTTGTGTTTTCAGACGACTATTGAAGCGTGCTCAAAAGTTTGAGTGAAAAGAAACTTTGATACATAGGCTTCTTCATAAAAGGATTGCCTAATTGCTGCGCAAGCGTGGTGACAACTGCAAAGCGTACCTCCACGATGGGGGTGCTGCTACCGGGGACCAGTACCAGTACAAGCTCCAGGTACGGCAGGTCTTCCCGATGGACCAGGACCGATTATTATTATTTACTCAGGAATTGATTTTCGTTCAAGACATCGGATAAGCTGATGCCCTGCCCTCTTTCTGAGGAGGTGCCAGAGCTGTAAGACACGCTCACATCCTTGCAGACATCTCTCCAGGTTCTTCTAAAACTGCTGGGTAACAGGGACTCATATTAGCGGCTAATGGAACTTCCAGTTGTCGGGTGCTGGCATCAGAAATGTTTCATGGCAGAATAAACCAACCCCACTAATCCAGTAAAGGCTCTTCGGGCTTCGTAATTATCATTCGCATTCTCCTATCAACACTACTAGACTCGTACTCGTTGTGCACGAGGCGGAGCGCCCGGTCATTGGAGTAATACTGGGCAGACGCACATTGTCCCCCCTCTACAGCTAACCACATATAAGCCACTGCGAATCCAATCCTCAATTTCAGAGACACCGCTTGAGAAAACTCTTGCAAGAACTGCCACACGGTTGGGCTAGTCTCTAAACTCGCAGTACCCAATAGTCTTGACAGAGAACCCGTGGTTTATCTGTAAACCCCATGTATTCGAGTTCTGTAAATATGGACCAGACACAGGACAAACAAATACTCATCATAAATGTTTGCTTCAGATGGAGATCGAACCTACGACCTTTGGCGCACAAGATAGACTACCATCTGCGCTAACGGACTCGTCTATACAAACAAAAAAGCGGACAACAGATAGTGTTAAACAATGTCAACTGTACATCCTTAATCAAACGAGTTTGTGCTATTAGAATGTTTCTTGCTCGATCAAATAAATCATAAAACATTCCCACGATTCTCGTCCGTCTGTCCGTCCGACCAGTCTCGGAGGAAGGAAACGCTTACATGGTGATAGAGTAATTAGAATGCTAATTAGGGTTTCAATGTGGAGAGGGTCTTTAGGGATTTTTTTATATGCTATATTTTTCGGGAATGTAAGCATTGTGTATCAATATCTATACTAATATTATAAAGAGGAAAAATTTGATTGTTTTTTATCTGAATATATCTGAAGAAACTACACGACCAATTTTAATATTGCTTTCACCATTAGAAAACTACATCTTCACACTCTTACTTCTTAAATCAATTATTTTAATATGTGTACAGGTAATGACCATTAATTCTTGAATGTGAAGGAGAAAAATATATATTATTGTTATTACATTATAACATTTATTAGGAAAAAAACAACGTGTTTCAGGTATCAGGCGGAACACCTAATGCAAGTTGATTATTTTGTAGTAAATATCAACTTCAATATAAACCAGCAGTTTCTAAGCATTAAACCTCTCAAAGGCTGTTTTATATTTTGTAAAATCAAACTATACTTAAAATGGAATGTGATGAGGCACAATTCATATTATTGTGCTTTTGTAAAAAAGAAACTAGCAGCGCCCAACAGTTTCACCAGCGCTAAGTTGTAGAAATAACATACTAATTTTGCACCTTCACTTTACCCCATACTGATGAATTACAATAAAAAAATTTAACTCAAAATTTAATTCGAATAACAGAAACAGCAAAGTTTCAAATTAACTTTGCACCCCCGTTTTACCCCTTTAGGGGGTGAATTTTCTATAATACTTTTTTAGTGCTCCCTTTAGTTATAAAATTTAGTCAGTCAGTTTCTCTTTATATATATATATAAATAAAGAGTGTATATATATATATATATATATATATATATATATTGTATTGACGTGACAACGTCTTATAAATTGGTTTGCTGGGTGACACTTCAAGAAACTGCGTTACGCTCCGCTCACGTTATGCGCTTTTATGCGCACGCAGTTACATCGTGTTATTACAATGTAATAAAAAAAATCATACAACTTCTCATACCTGACTCCATGATAGGTATTAGAAAATTAATACTTCAATATAAATTTTCAAAACTCAGATGCAGAACAAATGCTACTCTTTATATAAATGATTTTCATTCGACATATATTTTCGACGATCCTACCGTGTACCCCCCTCCCCCTCCCCCCTGTTCGTGGGTTAGACGCGCGAGAGCAAATATTTTATGAATATATATCTAAGAATTATAATAGTGATTCCTATGTTGTCTAATGTCCGTGACACAAGCTCGACTTATCTCGGAGTCAGGTCAATGCATAAAATGTTGTATAATATATATTTTGACGAATATTTGTGTTTGTTCTGTATCTAGGTGTTAGATATGTGTTTAAGTATTCTATTTGTCTGTTGTCTGATGTCCGTAACTCAAGTGCTTTAAGCGACTTATCTCGGAGTCAGGTGATTGTGTAAATTAGTTTGTCAGTACGTATTATGTTCCCCACCAACGAGAGTAAGCAATTCGACCCGGCTTCAGATAATTTCGTTATTCCCCTAAATCGATTAACTCAGCCAGCTCAGACTGGAGTGGTTCTTATTATTTCCTTTTTTATAGAAGGACGGTGTTGTGTTGAAAATTCGTTGTATTTTAATGCGATGTTTATGAATGAAACAATAAACATATACAACGGTAAAGTGCACGTTGGTAACAAATATATCACTTACACCCAGACTCGATACAAATGGTATTTTTGTGTTACTTTACTTTCGAGTCGGAATCTTAATCACGGGGTTAGAAGGATAACGTAGTTAAATAAATATTTAATAGCTAACCTGACAGACGACGTCCTGTCTCTATATATTTTAACATAAAAACAATATTACGACAAAAAATTTGACATAAATTATCCCATATCACTTCCAGATTTGATCAAACTTCACTTGCATTAGTTAATAATAATATATATTCACACAACATCTCATACATTGACCTGCCTTTGTGTAAAGTCGTTTAAAACACTTGTGCTAGGGACGCCAGACAACAGAGTTATCACAAATATACTTCTTAAATACATATATTTAACACCAAGACACAGAACAAACTAATATTTGCTCTATGTGGGAATCGAACCCACTGGCGCACAAGTTGAGTAGTATTCAAGTTTATTCTAGACAAACAACGTGAGACGTTTTATATACATATAACAAATATATTTTTTATATAGTTTGATGATAGATATACCAGTATATCAGGTTTTCTTGTAGACATTTTTATGACGGATGGAAAACTTGCATTAAACTTAAACGGAAGATACCTGTTGAGATAGGATACACTTTCATCAAGCCGTGGGGTACCGGCAGAGTAGAATAGTACCTCCGCCTGTACCAGGTGTTGTAAAACTCCGACAGATGGCGGAAAGCCATTGGGAACAGCGTAGCTAAAATAATGGCGATAAAGTGATCTTTGTCGCGAAGCTCCATTTTTTTTAATTAGTACAGGTCTAAAAACCATAATACTGGCTGATGACAAACATAACGGACTGAAGTCTTGCTTGTCGACCTGGTCTAATAAAATAAAATAAAGAAAATATGTAAATAATAACCGGTATCGACCGCATATTTAAAAATAACAGAGCCAACAACTACAAGGCACTTCTCAAAATACTTAGATACAATTAGCAGCCATAAAATAAAATTCAAGTAGAACACGAACGGAGGCCATTTTACCCGCTTTCATTACAATATCACCGACCACAAATAAACAATAGAAATCTGGTTTGTACTGTTTACACGGTACGATGTTTCAGCGGAGTTACCATACGATATTCTCTGTGCCGTGAGGTACCGGCAGTAGAATACCACCTCCCCTGTATCAGGTGTCGTAAGAGGTAATTAAGGTTGCTGAACCGACAGATGGCGGTATATCCATCTGGAACAATGTAACTAATATGCACAGGGTGGAATGGGCAGCAGTATCCCTGTCGGGAAAGCTATTTAAGAAAATTATAAGCATATAGTCTTCGTGTTGGTTTTTGTCTTTGCGACGGTTATTTTAAGACGAAACAACTTCTTGACTGTTTTCATCTGCGAAACTTTGATCATCCTCATCGTTATAATATACACATAAGCCACAAGGCGTCCACTGCTGGACATAGGCCTCCCCAAGTAATCTCTAATAGGACCGGTTATATGCCGCTTGTGTCTAGCGCGATCCTGCGGTTTTAGTCAGATCGTTGGTCCGTCTTGCGTCTGGGCTTGGACTATGATTGATGCTATTCAGTTAGATGAAACTACTGTTATAAAAACATAAGTTTTGCCTCCAAACTCTTACTTATTTTATTATACATTTCAATAAATTTTTGCCATATAAAGTTCGCTGCAAGATTAGTCACATCCAATGTTTTAATTTACTTGTTCATCTATGCAAGTAGATCTTGCGGCTAACTTTTATTTACTACTCCATGCGGACAAAATCGTATAGTTTTTACCTAGATTAGGTTGACATATAAGTCCGTGTGATACTGGAATACTTTCACTCTCGCTACCGGAACACAGCAATGCTAACACTGCTATTTGGCAGCATAAATACTAGGGGTGATCCAAAAGTAATGATAATGAATATTAAAAAACATGATTATACCAAATTTTTTAATTTATTTTTCTACATAGTCTCCTAACAAGTTAATGCATTTAGTCCATCTTTTTTCTAAACCTAAAATTCCCTTTAAAAAAAATCTTTTTCTTGACTCTCCAAAAAAGCCTCTACAGCGGACATCACTTCGCTATCGTTTTCAAATTTCTTGCCTCGGAGGTGTTCCTTGAGCCGAGGAAAGAGATAGAAGTCGCTGGGAGCTAGATCTGGCGAATAGGGAGGGTGTTCGACCAATTCAAATCCCATTTCTTGAATGGCAGCTATCGCAACTGCAGCTTTGTGAGCCGGTGCATTGTCTTGATGAAACAGCACTCCAGCGCGCAGCTTGCCGCGTCTTTTTTCCTTGATGGCCTCCCGCAATCTTTTTATTTGGTCTGCATAGTAAGAGCCTGTAATAGTGGCTCCCTTTTCCAAATAATCCACCATTATAATTCCTTCTGCGTCCCAGAACACGGAGGCCATAACCTTCCCCGCCGAACTCGACACTTTGAATTTCTTCGGCGTCGGTGAGGAGGCTCGTTTCCACGTCATTGACTGCTGTTTCGTTTCAGGATCGAAATGATGGATCCAGATCTCGTCCATGGTCACAAAACGTGACAAAAAATTTTCCTGGTCAAGTTGAAACTTTTCGAGATTAGCCTTGGAAGTGTCAATTCGTTTCTTCTTTTGTTCGTCGGTTAACATTCTCGGTACCCAACGCGCTGACACCTTTTTCATATGCAATTCATTTGCGAAGATTCTTTGGATACTGCCATATGAAATCCTTGTGACCTCAGCTACGTGCCTGATGGTCACTCTTCGATCTGCCAACACGATATCTTCAACTTTTTTCACGTTATCCTCAGTGAGGGACGTGGATGGGCGTCCTTCGCGAGGTTCGTCTTCTGCCGATGTTCTGCCCAACTTAAACTCCTTGGTCCAGCGTGCAACTGTGGAATAAGGAGGAGCAGAGTCCCCTAATGTTTCCACCAAGTCGCTGTGTATGTTTTTGGTAGATAATTTTTTCAAGCAGAGGTGCTTGATGACGGCTCTAATTTCTTTTTTCTCCATTTTGATGTTCTTACTCCGACAGGTCGAATTCAAATGAATGTAGCTCCCGGAAATCATGGCCTATTTATATGATTTTTCTAGCCTGAAGTAGTGTGTAGTATAGCAATATACATGATTTTTTTTGGATTTTTATTGCACTGGAAATAACCAATTATCATTACTTTTGGATCACCCCTCGTAGGTGAGAGTGAGGTACCA
Source organism: Heortia vitessoides (assembly GCA_020976665.1). Lineage (NCBI taxonomy): Eukaryota > Metazoa > Arthropoda > Insecta > Lepidoptera > Crambidae > Heortia > Heortia vitessoides. Next base: position 1,147,064 of record JACJUM010002929.1, read on the forward strand.
ATGTAGAACCTTTTACGTCATACAAAAATAGATGAGGTCTACCTCATCTATTTTTGTATGACGTTTTATTACATTGATTTATTTGATACCCATAATGATAGAAAGAATTTTAAAAGATCTGCATTCTGTCGGGTGTCGGTACAGTTAACCATGCACTGTCATCCAAATTGATAAAAAACAATTATGGTTGAAGATATCTACTTCAGAATTGTTGCAAGATTTTACTCGAGCATACTCACATACATTGCAAGTTAAATAAAATATCGCTAAGAGACTCCAGCTTTCTGTTAAAAAGGTTATATTTTCTATTAAAGTAAAATTTAATGCTAATTCTTGATGAGTTTTTGATAAATGTTTATTTCCGGGTTGAGTCGGTATATTTTCTGGTACACTGGTGTCTGTAGATAAAAAAAACATTGACGAGGTCCATGGTAAATGGAAGTTTGGAAACCACTGACCTAAGGTAATGTTTACGTACAAGCTGCATGCTTTAAATCCCTTTCAATCTCGTGAGTTCAGCGGAGTCAGTCATAATTTTGCATAATAATATGTAATGGCCTACTCTACCGATTACCCTGGAATTGACATCAAATTACTCCAGCATTAGGTACATCACAAAAAAGGGTCGGATGCATCTTACAAGATTATTTTACTTTTTATTACTTATATTCATAATGTAAATTGGAAAATTTTTGGCTTAAAATAACAGAATATTGAATAATATTAGCGAGATGCAAAAGATGCGAACGTAAAATAGAAGAACTTTATAGTCTTAATTACTCAGCTATTGCATCGCTGGCCAAGTGTGTTGGCAATCGCAGAGTGCAGCATTTGCGGGTAGCTACTGCCCATCTACAGCCTGTGTATTTGAGCTACACTTTTTCAAACGGATATAGCGCCAACTGTCGGTTCTTGAACCTTAGTCGCCTCTTACGATAACTTGTAAACAGGGAGGTTCTATTCAACTGCCAGTACGTTAAGACTTAGAAAAACATAGACGACTTGTATTGCATAGCTCCTGATGAAACGTAAATAAAGATAGAATATGGCAATTTCCAATTAATAAGGTTTTTAATTACAGCACATTATTAATATTCCAAACTGATCGTAATAAAGTCGTGTCGCAATCCGATCGTACAGTGTGAACATCATAATTGTGTCGGAACCGGCGCCACGCCTTAATAACCAATGTTGCCTGAATTAAAAATTACGATCTATTTTGTCTGTAATGGCCGCTCTCAACCACTGTGAATCCCAGCTTCAATAATTACTTCCAAACACAAACGCGATGGGTTGCCATTATCTTCGATTTCAAATAGAGCAAGCGGTAAGTTAATTACACTTAAATATACTTCACGTGCGAAGACCGTTTTCACTTCTGTGAATTAATTATGAATGAAGGTACTTAAAGACGTGGGGTACCGGCATGACAGAATAGTACCTCCTCCTGTACCAGGTGTGTTAAGACGCGACTGGGATACCGGAACCGACAGATGGCAGTGTACCCATCCGGAGTAGTGTAGTTCAAATGCACGCGGCGAAGGTGGGCAGCAACATCCCCGTCACAAAAGTGAGCGAAATTAAAAAAAAATGAAATTTAGTGAAATGATTGTTTAAAAAACATTTGTTAATAGGGTAAAAAGGGGATAGCCCCGTTCAAAGTAAGTATAAAATTTCTACAAGTTAATGCAAGAGAAACCGCGGGGCGATACTAGTAAGACTATGTTATTCTGCTACTTTTTTTAAGTCATATAAATCTGTCAACAGGCTACGGACCCGATGGCGAAGATGGTAGTGATCGATTACCACGCAGGATATTTTTTAAAAATAAATAAGTTGTTTTGCTTTGTTCGCATTGCTCTGTTCTAGTTGAAGTGAGGGAGAAAGTGAAATTTCTGGGTAATGTGACATAATATCTTCAGGTCACAAGGTTGGCAAAGCGTTAGTTGTATCCTTGTGTTATTACGAGCGTCTATAGGCTGCGGTGACGCTTACTAATTAAGTCAGTCTGTGATTTGCCTTTTCAGACATATTCTGAATAGATCTTAATTAAATTTGAGATGAGACAAACTTAAGCCTTGACTTTGCCTTGCAAAAAAAATCTTTTTTAGTGAAAGCTTTACATTTTTATATTACTACTAGCCGTGTGGTACCGGCAGAGCAGAATAGTACCTCCCCCTGTATTAGGTATCATAAAAGGCGACTAAGGTACCGGTACCGACAGATGGCGGTATATCAATCCGAAACAGCGCAGCAGCATAATCGGGCAGCATCCCCGTCGCGAAAGCTGCGCTCTGTGATTGCCAATACGCTTGCCTAGCGCGTTTATTATAGGCAGGATTCCCCCTTTCTTGGGGAGGCCTATGTCCAGTAGTGGACTTCCAATGGCTGGTATGATGATGATTGCTACTAGCGTTCTAGATTTTTTTCAATATCAAAATAGTCTATATCCTTGTCAAAGTTAAGTTATTTACTTTTTAATTTCGAAAAGATTTGTTTCGAGATTTATCATATCAGCCATAAAGATATAAATATAATAGGCCTCCCCAAGATAGGGAAATTATTGCCCATAGTTGCCGCGCTGAGCAGGCGTGACGAGGTGAGACGATGATGCTGCTGCACATCCGCAGCTATTATTAGCGAAATCCACCTTTTATTGGGAAGGTCTATGTCCAGCAGTGGGATGATGATGATGAAAGTTTGTATTTGTTCTATGTTTGGGTGCTGAATTTATGCATTTAAGTAAATAACAGACTAATCTCGTATATATTTTTTTGAGATTAGTCTGTTGTCGGATATCCGTAACACCACTTGTGTTAAGTTATTAAGCCACTTATTTCAGAGTTAGGTCAATCTCCGCTAAAGGGCAGAAGAATAATTAACCATTTTTTCCTGATTGGTTTCATTATTTCTTACGTCTTGTTTGATTAAAAAAAAATCATGTGTCCACACATCTCCTGGGTTAGCTTCTTGTTAATATTATAATAAATTATGAATATCAGTATGTACGACATTAACCTATAAGTGTACCTAAAATAAATAAATGTATGAGATGTTGCGTGAACTATTATAGTACAAGTAAGTTATGTTTTAGTGTTAAATAGTTATTTTAAAATGATATTACACTTAACGCAAAGTTCAACGCATTCGCTCCCTGGGAAAACATAAACTTGATAATTTTATTAATACAATGCATCACTTTCCACACAACAGCCATTATTTCAAACCACATTTTTATTGTATGTAAAGGTTAAGTGAAACTTTAGGTAGAGTTATTAAAAAATACCCGATAAACCTCGATTAGTCTTGATTTCTTGTTCTGTATAATTAACAGTTACATGAAGTAGACCTCAGATAAAAGGTCGTCTCCATTGGTAGCTACAGCAAAGTATTCGCATTGCTGGGTTCCGGTCTATAGAGTGAGAGAGGCAGTGAATTTACTGGCTTATAATAAAACCAATAATACTAATATTATCCTCAAGTCACAAGGTTGGCTACGCGTTAGTGATATCCTTGTGACATCACGATCGTCTATAGCCACCGGTGACACATACTATCACGGCGACGGTATGCTTGTTTGTCGACCTGGTCTCACAAAAAATATAAAAAAATATGTTTTTGTTTGTAAAATTAATTTGCGGTAACTTTTTGTTGTCATCGTTTTATGTTCCGACTGATATCTGAAATGACTTTATCGTACTTCATACATACTTTCTAGTCAATAAAACTGGATACATCAATACAATAAAACCTGTTGTACGTTTTTTGCTATAATCAGTTTATTTAAGAAGTTTAAGTGGAACCTTTCCACGTTTAGTTCATTTTATTCCTGTTAACATTTGATCTTGTAATTACGTATGGTAATTTATAGTTTATTTAATGCAAATATCAATTGGTGAACAACAAAACAAATATTTGTGAGTTAAGACCAAAAGCACCAAGTATTAAGATGAATGAAGACTTTTTACAAGCCCTTTTTTCTTTTTTAAAACATAATCATATATCAAGTTTATATAATAATATGATATACATATTTGAAGTGATAATTCTTATTCTAATATCTGAAAAGTCCAAACACTTTTTACCTCGTATATCTAATCTAGATCCACTCTCCTAGTATCTTAAGACTAAGGATACTAAAGGTATAAATTCGCTATAAAAACATTTACAAGCCTAATTGTAATAGAAACTCAAAATACTCACGCGCTGATAATTATCATGAGAATATCCAAAACTCACAATTCATAGCACCACACTTAAATCACTGTGACACAGACTCGCATAAGTCACAGACACGCACACGCACGGAGTCAGTCTGTCATTTGTTTTCGAATCACGCGGCGGCGCGCGCGCTTCGTAGAACGCGTGCGTGACGGTCGCCGGCGCGGGCACCAACTACGGAGTACGGACTGTGCGGGCTTCTAATTTTGAATTACGTTCGTTCGGATTTCGATGTCCGTTCGTTTGAATTTCGTATTTTCGTTAATTAGGTTGCGTTCGATATTTTAATATTATAGAAATGAAAAATAAATTATTTAAATAAATTCACAAGACATCTCATACATTGAGTTGGCTCAGATAAGTTGCTTAGTGCACTTGTGTTACAAACAACAAAAGAATTACAAATGTAATACATATATACATATTAAACACCCAGACACAGAACAAATACAAATATATATTATATTATTGGGGACCAAAACCACGAACGACCCTTGGCGCATAAGATAGAATCACTACCATGTTCGCCATCGGGACCATCAATTAACATTTTATTCGTTTCTTCTCTTTTTGTTCTAGGATTTGCTCAAATAGTGACATAAATTATTAAATAGATAAGAGAAACTTGTTTGATTGCACTTAATAGAATCTTTGGCATTATAGTCCTCAATTGAAAATCCAACAACATTAAATAGAAAGTTATTATCAGTATCAGAATTGAAATATACTTTTGACTAACTTTGTTTTAATTTGATCAATTACTTTATTTGGAAATAATTTACATTAACTAAGAGAACATCTTGGTATTAAAATAAATCCAATTGAATGACAAAGAGTTATGCGAAATATTACATTGATAATAATTTTTGTCTATAAACATAGATATTAATTAAAATGGATATTTCTAGAAATTTATTTAATCATCGTATTAATGCGTAATAAATATCGTTTCATAGAAATAATATTCGGAATCAGTATTGGGTAAATACTCTTATCGAATTAATTATTTTGTTTTTCATTGAATTTACTTTACGTTGTATTCGAAGGATTTGACTATTATTTTATTGAGAATTTCTATACAAAAGGTTTCAATAAACAAACTCAGTGGTACGGGTATTTTATCACCATCAGTTTGTAGCAAGCCGTGTTTTTGATATCGGACTTTTTTAGACTAGGCCGACAAACAAACATACAGTCCGCATGATAGAAAGCGTCACCGTAACTTATCGATGCTTGTAATATCACAAGGATATCACTAGCGCGTTGCAAATCTTGTGACTTGAAGATATTATGTCAATTACCCAGTAATTTCACTGCCTCTTTCACCCTTCAAACCGGAACACATCAACGCAAACACTGCTATTTGGCGGTAGAAATAGTTTACGGTGAGATACCAATACTTAGTTATAAAAACCGTCTAGTTCTATAACTTAATATATGTTACTGAATCTTATAATCTCTTATTATTATTAGAATTATCTATTGTTAACGACGGGTTTCGTCGGTGCAGATGGCAGTGATCCCGTCTGTTGCGCCGAAGGTCGTGGGTTCGATCTCCACCCAGAACAAATATTTATATGATCTATGTCTGTTCTGTGTCTGGGTGTTTAATATATTATGTATTTAAGTAGTATATTCGTGATTCCTCTGTTTGAATGATGTCCGTAACACAAGTGTTTTAACCGACTTATCACGGAATCAGGTCAATGTACGAGATGTTGTGGTTTAATTTTATGTATATAATTTTCGTGTAACCCGGTTTTTGTCCAGTATACACAAAATAAGCTACTGAAATTATTTCAATCCAATTCACTTGTTTCTTACTTTGTAGTTTGATCCAAGTTGAGAGATAGAACAGTTTATATTTCAATTTATACATACATACATCACGTCTGTGTCCCATCGGGGTAGGCAGACACTATGGATCTCCACTTGTTACGATCTTGGCATACCTCTTTCGCTTCCCTTTCTCGCACCTATAAGAGGACAATTGGCCTTTCAATAGAGGTTCACTTTTATTTTATTGAAAATTGTAGAATCAAGGAGTCTTTGTTAGAATAGTTTTTATTCAAATTTATAACACGTAAGTAGATTCGAACTTAGTAGACACATAAAATAATTGCAAAATTATAATAACAAAATTTTCTTTTTCACTATTAATATAAAAATATAGTTAAAGGCCAATATACATATATTTTCAAACATTTTCCTTACAAATAGCGACAGACATGGTTGTGTACTTCCAGAAATTATTCGAAATAGTCATCACTTATATCGACTCTCAAATACTCTATATAAGGGACAATTTTGCGAATTAAAAAAAGAAAGTTTTAGAATAAAATATATAAAAACAGAATCGACTCAAAATTACTCTATATGAGAGACAACATTGCGAAAAAACAAAAGAAAGTTCTAGAATTATCTATAAAAAAACATATGCCGATCTACCGCGGGTGTTCAACAAAACCGTTGGCTTACAGAAAAAAAACACAACAACGAACCAAAACAATGGGCAGCCAGGAATGTCATGTTGACATTCTAGATTGCGCGTCCTTTGGGAACCATTTGACGTCATAACTCTATGTATGTACGTGACTGTTTTTTTCTAATTATTCCAACCGGACGTGACACTGCTTGAATATCCTGCGCACAGCGGGCGCGAGCGAAACGAACTTGGACCAAAATTTAAAACAAGTTAAATTAGTAAAAAAATCAACATTGATACCTACCTCCTTCTAAATGTGTTTGATAAGGCGTATCTGAAGCTTCACAGTTCAAGTGCAGAACAGGGCGGGAAAATTTGTCCGCTCAACTTTTCTAAACAGGCAGTCTTTCCAAAATTCATTAACCAGCCGAAGCTGCATACTTCAAACGCTAAATAGATTTTTTCCTCCAAAAAGGTAGTTTATGAAGTTATTCATCATTATAATATAAACTATGGATTTTTCCCATAATTTCCGCGCTGAGCAGGCTTGGTTGTAATCGCGGAAAATAGCCTCGCGCCTGGGAAACTCTGTCGGTTCAACTACATGAGGTAGACCTCATACAAGATATCGTCTGCATTAATACCTCACTCTCACCTATTTCTACTGCCAAATAGCAGTGTTTGCATTGCTGTGTTCCGTTCTTAAAGGTGAGAGAGACAGTGAATTTACTGGGTAATGTGGCATAATATCCTCATGTTTCAAAGTTCGCAACGCATTAGTGATAGATATCCTTGTTCTTGATATTACGAGCGTCTCGATGCTGCAGTAACGCTTACTATCACGCGGACTGTATGTTGTTTGTCGTCCGGCTGTAATAAAAGTAAAAAGGTACCTCGGCTGAGTCTATTGCTATTCTACTCAGCGCGTAGAATAGTACCTCTAATAAAATTAGACATAATTCTTTTTAATAAGAAATGAAAAAATTGTACCCATTTTTAAGAAAACTACCTATCAGATGTCTGTTGAAAATTGGCACTAAGGCATAAAGCTAATTTTTTTATACGAATTGCACTAGAAATTATTATTATACTATTCTACAAGATTCATACATTAATCCGTATGGTACCGGGAAAGTAGAATAGTACCTCTCCATGTACCAGCTGTTGTAAGGGGTGACTGAGGTACCAGAACCGATAGATGGCGGTATTTCCATCCGAGACAGTGTAGCTTAAATGCATAGGATGGGGATGGGCATCAGCTTGCCCAGCGTGGCAATTATGGGGAAAATCTGGACCAGTTATAAGAGGACTAACTGACAGATAGTTAATGCTATGAGGAGTAACATTGGCCACTTTTACTATGTATTATTTCCACGAGAATAAAAATTACGCGGGAGAAACCGCGAGGCAATGCTTGTCTATAAATCAAATTGCAGCGTCTGTCTAGTGAGTGTTTGACTAATTGTGGTGTTATTCGCGTGACCTTGTATTTTAAACATCTCTTCTGTTCTCTTACTTTATTGCTCTCACCCAAGGTAATAATTTTTATTTAATTAAAATATGTAGGTACCGCAGAGTAGAATAGTACCCCCCACTGCACCAGGTGTCGTAAAAGGCGACTAAGCTACCTGTACCGACAGATGGCGGTATATCATAACAGATGGTAGTGTTCCTATGTTGTGTGCCCAAGGTTGTGGGTCGATCCCCATCCCGGACAAATATTTATAAAATGATATTTGTTTTTATTCTGTATCTGGGTGTTGAATATATTTATTTAAGTATTATATTTGTGATTTCTCTATTGTCTGATGTCAATAACACAAGTGCTATAAGCGACTTATCACAGAGTCAGGTCAATACGTGAGATGGTGTGTGTGAATTTAATTTTTTTTAATTAGGCGCCTTTTTCTTCAGCATTTTTACTCCAGCATAATCTACAGCAGCTTTGCGTCGAAGAGCCTGAAGGGAATTTGGCGGCCTGCACATTTTAGCTGTATTGGATACATATATCGCCATCTGTTGAGTCGGTTAGCGCAGTATTCTATTACGACACCTGATACAGAGGAAGATACTATGCTACTCTTAATCAACTCACGGTTTGAAATACAAATCAGCCTAATTAGTTTTTGCGATCGTATTTTCTCAATTAAACAATGAAACAAACGGAGTGCTATTTTTAACTTTCTACAACTACAGAGAAAAGACCGTGTTACACAGAGACAACCTAATCTATTCTCGTGTTATAAATAAGCTAGTGGATTTGCTCAATCTTTCTCCACTAAAGGTCACAGATGACGTAATAAAAAAACTGTCAAGACCGTGCCGTCGTTTTTTGGGGACAGGGTTTGAAGTCCTTATTTATATTTTTATTTTTAAGTATGGAACCATACGTTTTTATTAAAAAGCTTACTAACTATATTGAATATAGCAATGACTTGCAAAGGTGTTATTTGGCGGGCCTGATGGCACAGATGGTAGCCATCATCATCATACCAGCCTCTGGAAGTCCACTACTGGATATAGGCATCCCAAGAAAGGGGGAATTTCACCCATAATTGCCGCACTTGGCAAGCGTGTTGGCAATCGCAGAACGCAGCTTTCGTGACGGGGATGCTGCTGCCCATCCCTATGCATTTAAGCTACACTGTTTCGAATGGATATACCGCCATCTGTCGGTCGGTTCTGGTACCTCAGTTGCCTCTTTCGACACCTGGTATAGGGGAGGTACTATTGAATCTGCTACCTGTATGTACCTCATAAACTTAAAAATACATAACATTTCCTATGATTTTCATCAATAGACAGAGTTATTTGTGAAAAATTAATTCAGTGGTTCATATAATACAGACATTACTCATAATAATACTGCTTTTAACGGCTTCTAAACGCGGTTTTTTTGTTACCACAAGAACCACTGCCTAAACGTAAAAAAAAAACACTTTTTACAGTGGTTTTATTATAAGTAGTTAACAGAAGTAGATACAACGGAGAAATACAAACATAATACTTAGATACTTATATAACACCCAGACACAGAAGAAATACCCACGACCTTTGGCGTACAAGATATTGATGCTATCTGCACCCTCGGGTCCGTCAATATAGAATCGATTCCGTTCGGAACATCGAGTTGACGTTGTCGCGGTCTCAAAATTGTACCGTGGACCCCAAAAAGGGGTTAATATTAAAAGGGCCAAGGGCTGCGGAGTCCAGATAAAGTACTTGGATCTCGAGGCAGCATGAATTACTTACCAAACTGTGGTTATTTTGTCCTGAATACTTGTCCGATGGTAATGTTATGATTCGAGCTGTTTGAATACATCAGATGTCATTGTGAGACTTGATTTTTATCTAAGTATATTTGTAGCAAAGGCTTGAAGAAGGCCGGTATCAAAGACCGGATGAAGGTGATGGAGACCTCAACTGCTCCGTGTTTTATATTTTCTGGGATTATATTTTTTAAAACAATAAATCGTATTATGATAATCTATTTCGTGACAGAATTCACACACAAAATCTAATACATTTACTTGATTCCGTTGTAAATTGCCTCAAGTAATTGTGTTACGGACATCAGCCGGGATAGAAATCACAAATATAATACTTTTTTTTTTCTTTTATCACCTAGATGCAAGGCCAACACAAATATTCATATATAAATATTTATCTTTGGTAGGGATCGAACCCACGACTCCTGTCGCTTAAGATATGGATTCCCCTTTTTTCTCCATGTCAATTTTATATGTGACAAATTGCTTTTAATTACTTCATAATATATAAATAAAAGTCAAGTTTTATTTCTGGATATTGAATAGAACAAAAGTCAACCTGTTGTCATTAACATTAGGTTAATTAAATACAAAAAATGGTAAATAATAATTGAATCAATCAGCTCAGGGAAGCCCTTGATTAAATTTTAATCCCCCTGTAGAAAATTACTTTGGGATCGCCTTGGTATAGCCAATATCCTGGTTTATGGATAACGACCTTAGTTTCAAACTCAAAAGACTCCTCATTTATGTGGATGTTAACGAACTTTATGACGCATTCGATAGTTTTCCTGTCCTGTGCGCCAAAGGTCGTGGGTTCGACCTCTACCTAGGACAAATCTTTTATGATAAATATTAGTGTTTGTTCTGTGTCTGGGTGTAATGTTTTTTATTTAAGTATTAAACTTATATTCTAGCCTCTGAATCAAGTCAATGTGTGTTTTTGTATAATAAAGTCAATAAACAAGCATAAGATTCGCTTACTGATAAACGTGACCTCAGACTTGGACTCTCGTGTCATTACAAAGATATCACTAAAGTTTCGCCAACCTTGTGAACTGAAGGGACAATGTCACATTTATCCTATAATTTCACTCCTTCTTGTCGTTAGAAATTGGTGAGAGTGAGGTACCAATGCAGACGACCTTTGAAAGAGGTCTTGGTCTAGTATAATGATATTATTAAATTATTATTAATAAACAACTTAAATTATTATTAATAAAAATAACTAAAGGTAGTCGAAAATAAAATGACAGAGAAATTTACATGGATATACCGGTTTTTCCATATATCACTTCATTATTGTTAGCTGAAGTGGCAGTAGGCACTCAGCACACAGAAATGATGGACGATAGAACATTAAGGTTCTGGAATGTAGACCACGTACCGGTAAGCGCAGTGTAGTGCGTCCACAACGATCTGTCCACACGTGGACAGATCAACATACCAGCCATTAAGTGGCCACTGTTGGACATAGGTCTTCCCAAGAAAGGGGGTATGTTGCCCATAATTGCCGCGCTAGGCAAGCGTGTTTGCAAACGCAGAACGCAGCTTTCTTGACGGGGAAGCTGTTGCCTATCCCCACCCTGTACATTTTTGCTAATTTTTTTGCATGGATATACCGCCATCTGTCGTTTCTGGTACCTTACCTCTTACGACATCTGGTGCATGGGGAGGTATTCTACTCTGCCGGTACCTCACGGCTGGTGAGGACAGATGATCTGATTAAAACCGCAGGATCGCGCTAGATTCAGGTCAGGCCGCATACAACCGGTCTTATTGGAGACCTTAAAGAAGCCTATTTTCAGCAGTGGACGTCCTGTGATGTACTTTACACACACCTTTTTCTACCTTCAAATAGTTGTGTTCACATTGCTGTGTTCCAGTTTGAAGGGTGAGAAAGGCAGGAAACTTACTGAGTAAGGAGACACAATATCTTAAAGTTAGAAGGTTAGCAACGCGCCCGTGATATCCTTGTGATATTACAAGCGTCTATAGGCTGCAATGACGCTTACTATCTCGCGGACTCTATGCTTGTTTGTCGGCCTATTTTAATAAAAATATCTGATCGTGATTTAGGACCCGTACTAATAAGTTCATTTATTGAATCCTTTTGTCAACTTGGTGTAAAAAAAAATAACGTAATCAAGGGTTCAGAAAATAATTTTTCTGAACCCTTGATTAGGTTATTTTACCCCCAGAAAATTCTAATTCACTACACAAACATCTGCCCGTTATGTCATCAGTAAAGCACTTAAAAGAAATAACAGTGATATTAATTTTCTAAGGTGAATGTTCAACGTGGTATTTTATATTATTTACACAGTATTTGTGGGCAATGGAAAGCACTCCAGTACTTTCGACCACTCAAACAAATGAAGTTGAAAAATATTGCAGGCTTAAAACCCTATTTACCGAAGCTTACGGTTTCCCAATTCAGTCATTCATGCATTGTTTTATAGAACAATTTAGAGTTAAATTGATTGAGCTAACAATGCGATAGACCGGCCATTTTCATTCGACCGGCCATTTTCATTTGTTGAAAATGTTGCTCTCTTCGTTTAAGAATGGCTGAATATTTAAATGCTGATGTTTATATTTATAGAAGTCATCATACCAGCCATTGGAAGTCCACCGGTGGACATAAGCCTCTCCAAGAAAGGAGACTTGCCACTATTTGCCGCGCTGGCAATCGCAAAGCGCAGGGACGGGATGCTGCTGCCCATCCACTGTGCATCCCTGTGCATTTGAGCTGCAATGTTTCGTATGGATATACCGCTTCTGTCAGTTCTGGTACCTTAGTTGTCTCCTGCGACACCTGGTGCAGTGGGAGGTACTATCCTATTATTTCGGTACCTCACGGCTACATAATGAATAATTAATGAATTATTTCTATTAAAAAGCTTAACGGATATTTTATGAAGCAACTTGGTTTAATAATTAAGCTCCGAGATAAGTAACTAAAGTATGACAGATATCAGACAGCAGACGAATTACAAATATATAAAAAATCTTTACTTATAAAAAGAGAAGCTAACAAATTGACAGACATATTAACCCGGGGTCTGAACAATGTGGATTAGAAACTTGAAATTTTACCCAGTAGTGCCTTTTATAATGTAGGGAAGCACACATAACGGGGTTTTGAAAACCACCCTCTTAGGGGATAAATCGGGAATGCAAAGTTCGTATAAATCTTTGCTGTTCTTGAAGTTATTTCAATAAAATTCAGTATGGGGGTTCTTTATTGAAAGTTATGAAACACGTGTAAAAAGTTCTTTCAAAAATCATCCTTTAAAGGAAGGGGTTAGAAGGAAGTGCAAAGGCAGTATGAAAGTTTTCTCATTTTCAAAGGATTTTTAATGATTTATCATGTCTATACATAAATAGAGAAGTTGACTAATTGACACATAAACGCATAGTTTAAACTATAAGGTCAGAAAAAATTGGTATTAAATAGGCTTATTACTATAAATTATAGAGGTATATACAACATCTTGGTTTGTTCTAAAACTTAATGCAGGTGAAACAATGGGACGTTGCTAATAGATACTATCAACTGAAAATACCCTGTCTGACGGTACAAAATAGGTAAATGTGAAAGACTTATATAACACTCACACAACATCTTATACATTGACCTGACTCCATAGTAATTAAGTCGCTTAAACAAATTGTTACGGACATCAAACAACAGATCACAAATATAATTCTTAAATACATATAAATAACTTTTATACACACAACAATTTTTCATTTTATAAACATTCGCTCTAGGTGGAAATCGAACCCACGACCTGTGGCGCAAAGATTAGATCACTACCATCTGCGTCATCGGGCCCTTCTAATAACAGAATGAATGTGGTACTTCTTATACTTAAACAGACGAGAAAGTGTAGACAAAAAAAATAACGCGCACTTACAAAAGTATGTCATATCCTCTATCCGTCCGCACTTCCCACGTCACACTAACCGTATGCGCAGTTATTGGATATCATACATATCTTCCTGCCGCCCTATTGCTTTAAGATAAGATTTAAAATCGCTGAGCCTGGTGCAGGCGGATTTACGCCCCAGAAGGTCGCGGCATCCGCTTCTTCCTCATATTTTTTTTTAATGTTGACACATACCGGGTTGCTTTTATCCTTCTGTAGTTATTGTTTTTTGTACAGTTTCTGTATTTAATCATTAGGCTTACGATCTTAGCAGGGGAGTTAATGGAAGCTATTTAAAGTACTTTGGTATAAGACCAAAAAAAAATTTTTTTGTCCCTCATTTGGCCCCATATTACCACAAATACAATCCTTTTATATATGTTTTACACCCAGACACAGAACAAACAACATTATTTGTCTGCATTGGAACCTTCCAATAATGGTGTTTGTTCGGTCGTAGTTTCGATCGAAGTTGAAATTTGTTTGGTCGAAGAGTAAAGTGAGGTCACTTTCGCCAATTTCTACCGCCATTGCAGTGTTCACATCGCTTTTTTCTGGTTTAAAGGGTGAAAGGGATAGCAAACTAGATAATATGACAATAATATCTTTAAGTCACAAGTTGACTTAGTATAATAAGAAAACAATATTTATCAGGGAACATACGCTTAGACATATAAAAAAAGTTTGATATATAACTTAATTTATTTGATCATCTATACTAATATTATAAAGCGGAAGAGTTTGTTCGTTTGGTTAAACGCGCTTATCTCAGGATCTACTGGTCCGATTTGAATTATTCTCTTTTGGTTAGATAGTCCATTTATAGAGGAAGGCTTTAGCTATATAACATTACGCTAAGACCAATAGGAGCGAAGCGTCAGTGAGAAATGTTGCATAAACGGGGAAAAGGCTACTATACCCCCCAAAGTCACTATTCTACGCGGACGAAGTCGCGGGCACTGCTAGTTAAAAATAAAACAGTATTCTAAGTGCAGATATTGTTACTCATCGCTCTAATTTAGTTTTTTTATTTCTTAAAGATTATGTAGGTTAGCGGTAAAACTAACAGATTTTCTAACGAGAGATCTCGTGTGAACGCCACATTGTTGGAGCAACGTTTTTTGCCCGTGATCTCTTAGAACCAGTCATGGTGACGTTATCTGATGCAAATGATTTGCTGGAAACACCATTAACACGTTTTACGATTAAATATCCAAATTAATAATAATATGCGATATTAAGTGCTTTTGCCATCTCTTAGTAGTGAGGTGTTGGAAGGGTAGAATAGTACTCCTCCCTGCATCAGGTGTCGTAAAGCGACTAAGGTACCAGTGTAGTTTAAATGCACAGTTTGAAGCTGTATTTTGCAGTTGCCAATACGCTTTCCCGGCGTAGTAATTATGCCCACCATTTCCCCCTTTCTTGGGTAGGAATATGTCCAACAGTGGACTTCCAATGGCTGATGTGATGATGAGGAAATTATGTTGGTATGATTGTTACCTCTTCATGATTTATCTACTCAACTAATTAACTTATTATTTTGCACCTATATTTCTTGTATATAAAATTATACTAAGCAGGACTAAGAAAGGCTAAGGGATCACTAGGAACGGATTTATGAAAAATCACTCCCTAAGGAGGTAAAATAGGGGTGCAAATCATTATACTTTTGCTGTTTTTAAAGTAATTTGATAAAATTCAGTATAGTCCTTCATTGAAAATCATGAACCGAGCGTTTTTTTTTAAATCATCTAGCTTGATGAGTAAAAAAGAAGGTGCATAGTTAGTTTGAAATTACGCTGACTTTAAAAAATTATTTCAATAAAATGTTTATCTATAAATATAATAGAAGCTGACTGACTGCCATATATATTTATATACATATAAACGCTGGGTTTGATATACAAGGTTAGAAATACTCAGTATTACATAGCCCACCAATCGACAACAACAAAGTACAGGATATACAACAACTTGCTAGACCTAAACCAGGTTTGTACCTACAACTTAACGAGGTTCTTGATAGTAAAAATAATCTAATCCCTTGTCAGGTTTTCCTCAGCTTAATGTCCTTAGCTACCGTCTCCTTTAAATGTTCATCCTAAAGGCGTCGCTATTGGATCCTATCGGAATACCAGCCGCTGCAGTGATATCCTACGCTATGCCACTGCTGCTTATGCTGAAACAGGCACCTAATTGACAGATTGATTGAATATTTATATATTTTTTTTGTAATGTTTTATTTATTTTGTGCGGTCAATAAATATTTTATTTTCTTCTTAGCTAAATCATGCGTTCAGTGATGCTTATCTCATCTTTTGTCTACGAATCTCAGCTCAAGATCTGGTATATTAATCCACGTTAGGCGATAGTATTTTAAAATGCCCTCACCCCGCAAGTCCAAATACGTTAAACGTACTTTATGCTGCATGGTTTAATTTCTTGTTGAATTGTTCGTAGGATGAACATCGTTCTCATATCGTCGGTCAAAAATGTTTAGTTGGCGTAACGAGTACATGGGCAACCATTTTTATATTTATTTTTTTCTGAACTTTTGTTTCAAGTAAAAGAGGACTCAATTTTAATAAAATTTATTAAAAACAGCTTATTATGTTTTTGATGTTCTTCCTGTAAACTTGCACGTTGTCTCTTAAAATAATTGAATTTATAACCGTCGAAATAAACAAGAAATCTGATATAATACTAAAAAAAAATGAAAATCGTTATAACTTCAAATCTAAATTTAACTCAAATTTAGAATTGCATAGTTCACCGAGGTCCAATCCGGTCATTAATGCGAATAGCCAGTTAACTTGAAATCTCTTAACATTGACATACTTCCTTTTTATTTGTCGAATGCTTCCAATGGCCTTGGAACATCGCATGAGTAAGGAAGCTAAATATAAGAGCGAGCCAAACGTGATTTTATGGCCAAAATATTCCCGTGATTATAGATCGAGTGAACCGGAAAAAATGTGTGCATTGATTTTTGAGCGATCCATCCGTTTTTGTGGATATTAACCTCATAGAGGTTGTAGGAATTAAAGAACATATTTTGAATAGGTGATCTAGACCAGGTCGACACACTACCATACAGTCCGCGTGATAGTAAGCGTTACCGCAGCCTATACATCCTCAGAATATCACAAAGTTACCAATTTTAAGTCTTGATATATTGTCCCATTACCCAGTAATTTCATTGATTCTCTCACCCTTGAAACCAAAACACTGCGAACACTGTTATTTGACGATAGAAATAGGTAAGAGTGAAGTGCTAATTATCATATCGGCCATAAAAAGTCCACTGTTGGACATAGGCCTCCCTAAGGAAGTGGGCAATCGCAGAGTGTAACTTCGTGACGAGGATGCTGTTTCACATTCTCTTCCTGTAGTATTTATGCTGCGCTGTATGAGACGGGTATACCACTGTCTGTCGGTTCCTTAAATGCTTTTATTTAATATTTACTACTAGCTGTGCCCACGACTTCGTCTGCGTGGAACAGTTTTTTTTTGGTACCATACCTCTTTACCTTAACTTATATACTTTGAATGTCATGTTTATTTATATCAAATTAATGGCTTAAAAAATAAGTTTTAAGTTTCTAGCTCCAAAAATAGCGATAGCGACTTCCATACAATGTTTCATCGCCCCTTTCGACCCCTCATAATCCTTTTTTTGAATTAAAATATAGCCTATGTCCTTTCTCAGGGTCAAATGATTGTCTGTGACAAATTTCATTAAAATCGGTTCAGAGGTTTAAGTGATAAAGCATAACAGACAGACAGACACGAGTTACTTTCACTTTTATAATATTAGTAGGGATTTTTCCCCGCTGGTACCACACGGCTCATAACTAATAATCTATCTACCAATAAAGACAACGGTTGTACGAGGTCTACTTCAGTAATTAAGATCGTCGAATTAAAAACGAGAGTCACGTTTTAATTTTTTTTTAACTTTATTACATTATTTTATTACATATTATTTTTAACACAAAGAAATATGAAATAATATGTAGTACCAGGTATCGTAATAGGTGATTAAGGTACCATCAAAGGTCCAAGGTCCATCCGAGACAGTGTAATACCGCCTTTCTTGGGGAGGCCCAAGTAGAAGATAGAAGAAGTACTAAGAATAAACGAGCGTATATAAAAGGACTAATGCGAGTAAGGGAAGCGAGAGAGGTATGCCAAGATCGTAGCAAGTGGAGATCCATAGTCTCTGCCTACCCCGATGGGACACAGACGTGATGTATGTATGTAATTAAAGAAAGAACAAAGTATTTCTTCTTTTATTGTTCACATAACACAAGATACTTTCACATTAAAAAAAAACAAATAGCATATGAATTCATATATAAATCCTACCTTTAGGTAATTTTGGCGCGACCATGCATCAACACAACTCAACTGAACGTTTTTAAAATCAGTTGGATAAAGATTTAGAGATCAATATTATTTTATGAAACAAATATTTAAAAAATGCTTATCTGGTAAGTGACTGGCGAAAATAAGTAATCCACAAAAATTTAGTTAACAATTTTTTTTTGTGATAATTCGACACCAACCGGAGTTCTAGATCGGATGTCTTGGGGTAGCCATCAATCATCCTCGAGGCGGTCAAGCGTGAAACCACCTGGCCGGGTCGTTGACCCCGTGAATGGAGCCTGCACAATGGTTAACAAAAGATACCGCACAATAATGTTCCGTTTCATACAAGAGACCTTACTTGATTGAGAACCTTCGAGGACTCGAGGGTGATTTCATTAAATGTAATTACATTTTACTTATTCCGTCAGTCAAGGATTGATTGGATTATATTTAGTAGTAAGCTTTAAAGCTGTATTTTAAACTAGCACTCTCCAGCTTCACTCTCGTCATCATATCAGCCATTAGAAATCCACTGTTGGACACACGCCTACCCAAGAATGAGGAAATTTTGCCCATAATTGCCATGCTAGGCAAGCGTCTTGCGTGACGGAGACGCTGCTGCCCAACCATATCCTGTGCATCTGAGCTACACTGCTTCAAATGTCGGTTCTGGTACTTCAGTCGCCTCTTACGACACCTGGTACAGTACAATACTATGTTAAATATAGCTAATATTATTTAATAATAATATAATAATAACTTTATTCAACAACAAAAGGTAACTTAAACTAAAATACATTTTGATACTTAGGTACCTAAACTAGGTCTAGCCTGTTCTTATAGGCACCTAATTTGCTGATAATGTAATATCTATATGTGTGATGTGATGATAATGTAATGTCTAAAGTGTTTTTGGATTCTGTCTAGTAGTATTTTAATTTATTTGTTACAAATTTATAATACAAATTCCAGTATCACATTTCCGTTTTAAACAAAGACCTGTAATTTGTATATGTAAATACATAGTATAGCCTATGTCACTCAAGAAGAAATGTAACTTCCTATTAGTGAAAGAACTTTCAAAATTTAGTTGAGTATTTAATTAGTTATTTCGTTCCATACAAATCTTTCCTCTTTAGGATAGTGTATATAGCAACATTATTTTTATTTAAATCAATAAACGCATCATAATAAACAGAAATATAAAGTTATATATTATAAAATAATACATTCACCCAACATCTCGTACATGACTTCGTGACAAGCCACTTAAAGCACTTGTGTTACAGACATCAGGCAACAGACTTAAAACAAATATACTAAAATACATATTTAACACTTAGACATAGAACTGACGCAAATATTTAACATATGAATATTTCCTGGATGGGGATCGAATCAACGACCCTTGGCGTATTAGAAAAGTACACTACCAACACCATCGGGCCCGTCAAAAAGTTATGCCACCATTTTAAAGCCGATAAAATGTAGTTTTGTTACAATGTAACGAAAACATATGAATGCGTTTTTTTATTTTAAAAGATAAAAACCTTTTTTGCAGTCCCTACAATACACGCGTTTTATGCAAAGATTCCGTGTAGTAGGAAAATCAAAGTGTCTGATGTTATCAGTATATCATCCTAATAACGTCCAACGCTGGATATAAGTCTACCCAAGAGATTTCCAATAGGACCAACATGCGTCCGGCATACGTGAGTGGTTTTAATCAAATTATCTGCCCACCTTGTGGGTGGGCAGTGTATGATACGTAACCACCAATATATACATTCTTGTCTTTTTTATTATTTGATTAGATCAGATTGATAAACAAGCTAACTCTCCGCGTGAAAGTCAGCGTCACCGCAACCTATAGATGCTCGTATTATTGCAAGGATATCACTAGCGCGTTGCACATATTATGTTGTTCTGTATATAAATATATGTATTAAAATACTATATTTCTGATTTCTCTATTGTCTGATATCCGTAAGAAAAGTGTTTAAGCACTGACCTAACTCAGAGTTAGGTCAGTGTATGATATTGAGAGGATTATTATTTAACTTTTTATATAACAACTAACTAACAACCTTCGATTGAATATATTCAATAATATTTAATATTTTTATTTTATTTTATTCAATATTTTTTTTCTATGATTAATTATATTCATATGTCACATTACCCAGTAATTTCCCAGTCTCACTTACTTTTCTAATTGGAACACAAGAAAAACACTGCTATTTGGCAGAAGAAATAACTAACTCATGTTAAATATCAGGTTTTATCACATTATTTTATTTAAAAGCAAAACATTTTTCAGGTCCCTCCGAGCGATTACCATTATAATTCACATGCCGTTTTATTTAGGAAAATGCTAACAGTTTGTTGTAAAACCTTTTACATTTTCCGCGGATGTAATATGTGAGAGCTGTCTAAATGCAAACACAGGTATACACATAAAATATGTAGGCTACATTTAAAAACATCCCTTAGTGGGCACACGCCGGGTCATTTATGCTATATAGCATTTACCTGCGCATCTCCCGCGTTAGTTTCAGATCATCATACCGGTTATGGAAGTCGACTGCTTGCAAATAGTAATTTAAAACTATACAAGTAATTTATAACTATATAGTTGGAAGGGTGAGAGGGGCAGTAAAATTACTGGGTAATTGACATAATATCTTCAAGTCAACAAGGTTGACAACGCCCTTATATACTTGTGATATTGCAAGCGTCTACAGGCTTTAGTCGCCGTGAGGTACCGGCAGAGTATAATAGTACCTCCCTCTGTACCAGGTGTCGTAAAAGGCAACTAAGGTACCAGAACTGACAGATAGCGGTATATCCATCCGAGACAATGCAGCTTAAAAGCACAGGGCGGGGGTGGGCAGCAGCATCTCCGTCACCAACACGCTTGCCCAGCGCGGCAATTACGGGCAAAAAACCGTCTTTGAGTAGACCTATGTCCGGCTGTAGGGTTTTAATGGCTGGTATGATGATAGGCTGTATGACGCTTATCACGCGGACTGTATGCTTGTTTATTGACCTGGTGTAAAAAAAAATTATGCCTAGCACAACGTATTGATGTGATATTAAAACATTGAAGTTAATCCATAGCGAGAGCGCCGCGGGACACGTGTTGAGCCAAATTACTATTCAGTCGGAGTGGACGGACTAAATCACAGCCTATCAAACATGTAGTCCGTCGTTTGTCCGTGGAATTTTTGAACAGTAAGGCGGAGTGCTCACTGCGATCAATTGTACGTAAAGCAAATACTTAGTAGAATAACTGCTCTTACTTAAAACGAGAACATTGATCTGTTCGCTGATGGTGCACGTTGTTTGACAATGGCTGCACTAGCTTTTTTAATCGACGTGACATGATCCAAATTGGCTTTTTAAGTGTATTAAGTTTTTAATGACCTGTACAATATTGATGTTTTGTTTATTGCTACTGTTAATTACTAAATTAATAAGTTGATTCATTAATATAATTTAAATTTTGCTATAATTTAGTCTTGTAGGCGATTTGGGTGTGCTCACCTGTTAGCCTTCATGACGTAATTATAATGAATAAATAATATCACGTTTATTCCGACCAATAATAATTTGTCATATTCATTCGATCAATGTAACTTGTCAATAAATAATTTAAATATCACACATTGCTCCGACTATGATGTACGTTGCTTAAAGCACTTGTGTTACGGACATCAGACAATAGAGGAATCACAAATATTATAATTAAATAAATATATTTAAATTTAATCATAAATATTTATGAAAAAAATATTTGTCTCGGGTATCAAACCCACGACCACGCACTAGACAGGAATATGCGTCATCGGGCCCGTCTGAAAAATTCCAATGAAATACGACAGAAAGTAGATTACATGCGGTATGGTCCCAATATTGCAATTGTGGGCAAATAAATATGCATTCCTCTGCGGGTCGGTCTAGTAGATTTTGGGTTTAACGATAAAAAAACAAGCTGCTAGCTTACTAGCGTGGGGTACCGGCAGAGTAGAATAGAGAATAGTACCTCCTCCTGTACCAGGTGTCTGGTGGGAAATAGTGTAGCTCAAATGTACAGGGCGGGGATGGGCAGCAGCATCTTCGTTCTAAAGTTGCACCCTGCGATTGTCACCAGTCCAGCGCGGCAATTATTGGCACAAATCCCTGCATCCTGGGGAGACCAATGTCCACCAGTAGACTTTCTATTGCTGATGGTATCGTCATCATGACGACACCTTACAATGACTTACTTGGAACTGTTGAAAAAATGAAACAACTGTTTTAGAACCTTATTTTCTAAAGTATAGAATAAATATTTGAATGCTTTAAAATATCTATCCTATTATTATAACAGAGAAGATTTGTTTATGAATAACGAATAAACTCAAACCAAACGCCTGAAACCGGAGACCAGTTAATTTATTTCTAGTGTATATAATCATAAGTTTGGGAACATAAGCAAATAGTTTGCTTATGTTCCCAAACTTTGTTCTAAATAATTCACTTCACTTCACTAAAACACTTCGTAAATAATTTAAATAGGTATTTCTAAACTTTTTGTCTTTTTAAAAATATATTATAGAATATGTTACTTGATAAAGAATTAGCTTTCTAATGAAAAAAGAATTATTAAAACCGGTCCAGTACTTTTTGAGTTTATTTGTTACATACAAAAATACAAATCTTTCCTTTTTATATTATTAATGTAGATCAACACAAAACTTTCTGGACCGAATTCAAAAACTCCCTCTCTCACTAATAGGATGTAACATTATCAACAAATAGCGTAAATTTTATTATTTTCCGATAGTCGCACAGTAAAAGGAACTATATAATTTCTACTATCTAGGCAAGGATGGGAAAGTTAAGTAATAAATTTACTACTTTTTACGGCTTTAGAACGCGTTTTATTTAACTTTCTACATTTTAAAGATGTTAATAAATATAGTTTTATTTTGTCTAGAGAACCGGTAAATGACAGCAAATATGGCAGCTGATTAAAATGGAGTTATGAACCTATGAACGAATATACAACTCTCATTGAAACATTGGGACAAATAATGTACAGTAAATTTGGGTAACATTGAACTATTAGGGTAACTTTGAATTATTATTTTTTATAGACTATAAAACGAATTCAGTCGATAATAAGTTTTTAATCGTATCCATGAACTATTTTCATGGCGAATATTAGCCGATATTATTTGTTTTTCTATAGAAAAGGATAGATCAACCCGATCTACCCGGATAGTTAATGTTACCTGGATTGACTGTACTCGGCGTGTGTACGTGGGCAAAGTCGGGGCGGATTGTTAGTAGAAAATATTTTCAGTTGTATACTTGTATTCACGAAGTCCACACGAGCCGTATTTACAAGATAGGTACCATTTTTAATATTTTATTTAGCAAACCATATTTGCCATGTACTAAACGATATCCTCTTTTGTTATTAATTACAGATGTTTTTTCATGTTTTACTAAATATGTTTATTTGTTTCATTTAAATTTCTTTTTCGAACAAACCTAATGTTGGATTTCTCAGACGTCAATTCCAGCGCCACTGGAGTAATGCTCGCCCATTAATGTACGACAACATGCCTAAGTGTATTCAATTAAGATAATTAATGAGCTTCTTAATTTTTTAATACGACCTGCAGAGAAGTGGGTGTAGCTGAAGATCAGCGCTGTTTTGGCATATATTTAAATCTCTATCTTACGGGCGCGATGCTAAAGATGGCAAAGATCCTATTTTTCGTGTCTGGGTGTTATATATGTGTTTAGGTTATACATAATTTTAATTTCGTCTGAAGTCCGTAACACAAGTGCTTCAAGCAACTTATCTCGGGAGTAAGATCAGTCAATTTATGTGACGGTTTGTAAATGTATTATTATTATTAATGTTCTTTGTCAGCGCTTTTCTGTAACGTATTTTCAACACTGTCTGTTAAATATTAATAATATTTATTGTTATTTCAGTATCCAATGTGCAATCAGCTTTACAATAACAAGTGGCGACGTGGTCAAAGAACTTGACATAACATACCAAATCTACGATCTTGATGGATCTATTTTTGCGTTTTATTACAATAAAAATGCGTGATCCGAACGTAACGTATTCTTTTATTAGTCCATCGTTATTTCTACACATTGCCATTTTTGAGAACGAAAAAGAAATAAAAATGTATATGTTGCCAGCTGATCCGACAAACGTTATCAAATCTTAACTATATACTAACTATATACTTCATGTTGATCATGAAAAAATTATTGCGACCATAAATTAAGATATATACAATCTCTAAAGTTGGATAAATTGTACACAGTAAGCAAATAAATATTAAAACCGGTTAATTAGTTTCAAAGTTCATCCCAGACGAACACTTAAGATTTTTTTTATGTATAAAGTTTTCATAGTTCCTTAAATCAGTTATTAAATTTCCATTATCTGAAATAGGATACCCCAAAAGATTTACATTTAAGGGCCCTTTCGAAAAATGCTTGCCAGTTGTTTCTCATAAGCCTTTTGATGACAGACGGAATAATTCATAAAGTCATTTTAAAACCACATAATTATTATTATATCAGCCGACCACTGCTAGAAATAGGTCACTCCATGTGATTTCAATTAGGATCCATTGTATGCGGCCTTCGTCCAGCACGATCCTGCAGTTTTAGTCAGATCGTCTGTCCATCTTGCGGATGGACGTGATACGTTGTACTTGCCGTTACGTGGTCTCCATTCCAGAACCTTACGACTCCATCGACCAAGTTTAGGTGTAACTTTATTTTTTCGACTAGCCGATGGTGGAACCACCATGGTGAGTGGAAGTTTCCGCGCAAGCGGGTGTAAATGCTGTGAATGGAAAAGTATTAACAACACAAAATATCTAACCAATTATTATTTTTAGAATCCTATGAACTAATTTTATTATCATACCTACATTTGAAAGATTCAAAGTCATAGCAGCATATAGACGCTTGTAATATCACTTAAACATATATTTTATACAGGATGATATCTTCAAGTCACTAGATTATATATATATATATATATATATATATATATGTATGTGTCTATATATGTAGAGATAGGTTCGATCCCATCCACACCAAATATTTATATGATAATAATAAATTTATTCGAAGTGAACATTACAGTTTTCTTATTATTTTTAAAATCACACGTTATACAGCTAAACGTTGACAGCTGCGGTAGTATGAACATATATACAGCTGTCAGTGACCTCCATCCAGGGTACATAACTATGCCGAAGCGTATACAAAATAAAAGGAAAGGAAAAAAAGCAATTAAAGAATAATAATTAAACAGTTTACTAGAATCAAGCAAAAAATGAAATTAAAATAAAACTTTAATACAATAATAATATTGGTATTACCACATATGCAAGCGTTGTCAAGTTGTACGGGACGAGATTATTTCAGTTGCAGTATCATCAAGCTTATGTAACCAATTGTGAACTTTTTTTATTGCAGCTAGGTATATAGGTTACGCGAAAAGATGTTATTTATTTCATATGCTTCATGTACAGATAAGACCCACAGACATAACATTGACGCCATGCTGGGAAGTACTATGAGGTACTTACTTTTGGACACACTCTTTGTTTTTCTATTTATGGTTAGAGATATTTTTTAAGGTACTTTATGTTTTCTTAATATACTAATTAATAAAAAAAATGATATTTATATTTATTTTATGTCTGGGTAATAGATATGTGTATTTAAGTAGTAAATTTGTAATTCCTCTGTTGCCTAATGTCACATATGTGGTTTAAACGATATATCACGGAATCAGGTTAATATATGAGATATTGTGGGAATTTATCATTATAATTAACATTTTTGCGGCGTGGGGATCGAGAATACAACCATTGGTGCAAAAAAGATAGGAATGATACCTAATGCAAAAACATCCATCAATTATAGTAAAATTTACTTGCAATTAAAAAAATAAATTAATTAAATAATTAATCCACAACATGTCATACATTGACCTGACTCCGTGGTAAGTCGCTTAAAGCACTTGTGTTACGGACGCCAGACAACAGAGGAATCACAAATATACTACTTAAATATATATTTTTTCCATCCGTCTGTGTCTACAGAAAACACTCAAATATCACCATATAAATATTTTCTTTATGTGAGAATCCAACCTACTACCATTTGCGCCACGGGCCGGTCAATTAAAGTGTCTATTTATCCTGTAAAAGAATCTATGAAACACAATCATATTTTCCACTGTGTACAATAAAAAGAAACCTCAATAAAAATACTAATTTTCCTGCCTGCATCGAATTAGGGAATAGAGGGCACTCCACCGGGCCTGCATATCTCGAATTTCATCCTGAATAATTAAACCCCAGCAAAGCTTGGCCACCGAAACTCTTGGGATTATATCGACTTGTTGTTTTTCTCTCTCCGAATACAGAATTGTTATGTAATATTCTTTTGCTGTTAATATAAAGATATGATATGATTCCAACTAAGTATGGACTTATGACCTGCGAGACGGTATCCTCTTATAACTATATTCCTATTATTTTATATAATAAATTATAATTCCCGCAACATCTCATACATTCACCTGACTCCGTGGTAAGTCGCTTAAAGCACCCGTGTTACGGATGCCAGACCACAGAGGAATCACAAATATATTACTTGAAATAATATTTAACATCCAGACACAGAACAAACACAAATATCTTCATATAAATATTTGCTCTGGGTGGAAATCGAACACACGACTCTTTACGCACAAGGTAGGATCACAACCATCTTTTACTTTATATACCTCAATACGTCGAAGAATAGAAAAGACCTATTTACTCCAAACACCATAGACGGAAAGTTAAGCGAAGTGAAAACTTTTGCGAGAGCTCTTCTTTGTATCCGAAATAAATAAAAGAAAAAGGGAAACACAAAGACGGAACAACCTGTTTACTTCGACCTGTAAAATTTGTATCGTATGCCAAAGCATGGACCTGTCGGCGATAGTGATTGATGCAGACAGAGACGCGAAGCGATTTGCAAATAGATTGGATTTCCGAAGCTGGTTGCTTCTGCCGAATGGTCCGATGGTCGGGAATCGGAATAAGATTAAACGTTTTGAGGAGATCCTCGAGTGCGTGTCTCACCCCGCTAGCGATTCCTCAGTCATTTACTCTTATTTCTAGATAACATAAATAATTACACAAATATGGTAGTATTTATCATTTTTGTTAATTAGACCAGTTTGACAATTGAGCATAGAGTCCGCGTGATATCTATAGACGCTCTTAATATCACAAAGGATATCACAAACGTGTTGTCAACTTTATAACTTGAGGATATTATACCACATTTTTTAGTAAATTCACTGCCTCTGGAACACAGAAATGGGAACACTGCTATTTGGCGTTAGAAATAGAGAGTGAGGTACCTATGCTGACGACATTTTGTGTGACTACCTCATGTTCTCAAATACTGTTGGTAAGGTTGGATATTTGTGGCTAACTTGGTGTGCAAAATTCAATGAGATTTGCCGTGGGGTAAAAGCGGCTTAGTATAGTACCTCCTGTACTGTAATTAACAATGGTGGATTAACATTGGAAGAGAAATGTCAAGGAAAATTAGACGTTTAGAATGTAAGTAGAAACACGATAATCGATAATAATTCTAAATTCAACCAACACCTCATACAATAATTTTAACATCAAAACACTAAGCACAATTATTTCTATTCATATTAATTTATTATATAAATGTAAACTGTGACTGTCTGCAGGCAGAGCTAGCTTTTGAATTATACAAGAGAAAGGAAATCATCATCATCACCAGCTATTGGAAGTCCACTGCTGGACATAGGCGTCTCCAAGAAATGAGGTTTTTTGCCCATAATTGCCTCGCTGAGCAGGGGTGTTGAGAATCGCAGAGCACAGCTTTCGCGATGCTGTATCTTAGTCGCCCCTTACGACACTTGGTATAGGGGGAGTTAATATTATATTCTGCCGATACCGCACGGCAATATAGATCGATAGATATATATTGCCATAGATAGATCTCAGATAAGAGATGATGATCTCTTGATGTGTATGTCAGAATGAGGTACTAGGAGATAAGAAAGAAACTAAGTTAATAAATATTCGAACAGAAATAGTTATCCATCCCATCGCATTCAATTAGGCACGCGTAGGGGACACATGTCTGGATATATTGGCAATATCGCATCTGATAATAAGCCCGCCATTTTCCTCTTTCTTGGAATCCCTTTATGAGGTGGCACTTATAGCCTGGTGTATACTTTATTTGAACGTGCTATTTGAAAATGTACTCGATAAAATGAACTTGGTAACGTTGATTAATTAAGAAATTTACGCAATAGTCCAAAAATAGGTTTTGTTCAGCTAATAATAATTGACGGGCCCGATGGCGCAGATGGTAGTGATCCTGTCTTGTGCACCAGGGGTCGTGGGTTCGATTCCCACCCAGAGCAAATATTTATATGATGATATTTGTGTTTGCTCTGTGTATGGGTGTAAAATATATGTATTTAAGTAGTATATTTGTGATTCCTCTGTTGTCTGGCGTTCGTAACACAAGTGCTTTAAGCGACTTACCACGGAGTCAGGTCAATGTATGAGATGTTGTGGGAATTTATTATTATTATTATTAATAACTAGAGGTAAAGAAACAGGTCATCTGCGATGGCACCTCCCTCTCACCTATTTCGATTGGCAAACAATCGTATAAATACGTATAATACTGCACTTGTGTTCACTAAGCCCTTGTCTTGGATCTGCCACCAGACTCCAAGTAAGTTATTGCTTTTTGTGATAATTACCAACAGCTTTCAGTGTACGCGTATTCTAGAACTATTCTAATTATTTTGTAATTTTATAGCCAAACGAACTTCTCGTAACATAAATATTATTTTATAAATTTAACATCGACATATATAAAAAGAGAAGCCAACTGACTGACAAATCCACGGAGGACCTAAACTATAATGGTAAGAAACTAAAAAAAAATTTACAGGGATTCCTTTTATAAAGCAGGAGAGCACTATGGAATGATATTTGAGTATTTACCCCTTAAAAGGGTAAAACGGGGTTGCAAAGTTAATATGAAACATTGCTGTTTTTGAAGTCACTCAAAAGAAATTCTGTTAAAAGGTTCTCCATTAAAATTTATGAATCACTTACAAAATATTTTTAGGAAAATCATCCCTTACAAAAGAAAAAGGAGGGAGGCAAAGGGGGGACACTCAAGTTGTAAAAGTTAGTATGAAAGTTCTACAAATTAAATCAAGTCAAATCGCGGGGCCCTGTTAGTGATATATTTATCACTAACAGGGTCTTTTGAATACATATATTTAGCATTCAAATAATGATTCTAAGTAATGGATACAAAACTGCAGAGAGACATGAACATTTTACCATATATTTTATACAGTTCTGCGGTTCTTTCATAAGTGATGTTACGGTTTGTTAATCGACTAGTCACCGTATGCGGTTTTGCTTGGGATAATAGAGTGTTTACTGAAGCTATCAGTATAATTAAAGTGATAAGTGTGACCGAGTGGGACGTTTTAGTCGAATTCGCCTAAATCAGGGTTCAACTTTTTACATTTTTTTCTATTCAATACCTAAATATCTTTATATGGTTAACGGTACCAGAAATAAAGAGAACAGTCATATTTAGTCTTCTATTTCTACCATCATACCAGCCATTGGAAGTCCACTGCTGGACTTAAGCCTTTCCAAGAAAGGAGGTTTTTTGCCCATAATTGCCATGCTGGGCAATAGCGTGTTGGCAATTGCAGGGCGCAGCTAATGTGACGGAGATGCTGCTGCCCAACTCCACCCTGTGCATTTGGGCTGCGCTGTATGGGATGGATATACCGCCTTCTGTCGGTTCTGGTACCTTAGTCGCCTCTTACGACACCGGGATGCAGTGGGAGGTACTATTCTATTTTGCCTATATTGGTATATCATGAAATATAAAATTTTAATATGTGTTCAAGCATTATTTGTAATTCCTCTGTTGTCTGAAACCCGTAACGCAAATACTTTAAGCTACTTATCCCTACCTACCTACCTATCAGAGTTAGGTCGACGTATGAGTTGCAGTGTATTTATTATAATTACAAAATGTAATAATAATCAATTATAACGTAAATAAAAACAAACTGTTAGCAAGTACGTAAAGGAGATAGAGACTCTTAATTACTAAACATTACCGTAAATTATTTTCTAGAGTCAACAAATTAATTTAGAAGATCTACGAAATACTTATAGCGATTTCTTGTCACGTAATGCTAGAAGCGAAATGTCATTAATGAAGCCGATGTTTCTCTGTCGGCTTAATTCCACTCAGCGCCGGCGGTGACAAAAAATATTTCGGAGTGTTGTAATGACAAAAAATATAGAGAAGTGCGCTTACGAGCTGTGGTCAATTATGAGGTTTCGTAGCTTTATGTTTATGGAAGCTATCAGGTAAAATTAATTAAATTAATAGGCAATAATGAATAAAATACTGAATATATAGGAGTGACTGAGACAAATACGCAATCACCGGAGAGTGCGTGTACTCTTTCGTTGTTCAACGTTCCTTCTTGCAAACATTCTGAACGACGGCCACTCAAGTCGAGATCCGTGCTTCAGAGATGCCCTTGAGTGGTCGACTCTAGTCCCGTTCAGGGGGCAAAAACTGCTAAGGTCCACGAAGTATTCAGCGGCCTCACCTCCTCCTTGATTGGCAATGGCTAACGGTTAATAAGACTGACTAATCTAGCATTTTGTGAACAAATAAAATAAAAAGTCCATCGAACATTAGTATTTTGTAGTAAAAGTGCTTTTAATAAAGTTTGATACCCTTGCAAGGATTTGGTAAAACCAATATGATGGACCTCTAAAACTCGAAACTCAATTTTAGAGCAGATATCTTCAACCAATTAAGCTGAAGTTGCGTATACATGTTAAGATTGGATAAAAATTCTTGGTTAACTTAACTGAGTCCCGTCGTTCTAAATCTTTATATTAGATATTTCTTTTTATTTCTTACTATCTTCTATCTTTATATTTAATATTTCTTTTTATTTTTTTCAGCATTATGGGCATTTAATAAATTAATATGAAGGAGTAGCATTTTAGTGTTTTCTGAAAAAAGATATGAGAAAGTTATCCAGGGATAACTAAAATGTAAAAAATAAATGAAAATAGGAAAACCTTTTTTAGGACAAAGATTTATTTAAATGCGCTTAAAAGATAAAAAACACTTTTACTGTTAAGTTGTAACGTTAATTCACACTTGAATGAATTTTTATAATATAATGAATGTCGCAAGGTTTATTTTTGTCGTAAATTAAAGTAGGTCGTTAAAGTAGTTTCAATTACACACACACATAAATGAATCCCTTAGTCACGGCATCTTGCGGGAATAGCTGGATCGATTTTGCATTCAAATGTTTTTTATATGAAAGTTATAGTTATGAGTATATATATGTAAGAAAAACATTAATAAATTAAAATTCGAAAACTAAACGACCTTGTAACCTAATTGTCAGTTGTTTGAGATTGCACGCTAGAATAATACATGAAAACGGCTGATAAATCCGCTTATCATTGCATGAATACAAAAAGAAACTATATTGTTTTTTGTCATATATGCAGACCTTCTTAATTGAACAATTCAGTGTTATCTTATATCACGTAGAGGCGTTGAAAATGAGTATTTGTTTTCGTCGTCGACTCGCTTCGCTTACGACTTAACTTCCCCGTGTTATGGCGTATGGTGTTCAAATTAAGACATCTTGAGACTTGGTAGGAGCTATATACTACTGCATCACATATGAATTTTAGAATAAGGTAGATTGCATACAATAGTGGTTTACTTTAGTACCTCATATAAGACAATATGTTAAGGTAGTGAAATTAATGCCAGACTCGTTGATTTTTTCCTATTGTTAATCGTTATTCTGTGATGAGAAATGAGCGACATTTTTTCAATGTTGTCGGCCATACATACTCTCAGATTGACATTGTTACAAGTTTGAAGCAATCGATAAAGAAGACGATTTATAAAATGATGAATAAAGAGTCATCATCATCATAGCCATTGAAAGTCCACTGCTGGACATAAGTCTCCCCAAGAAAGGGGGGATTTTGCCCATAATTGCCGCGCCGGGCAGGCGTGTTGGCATTCGCAGAGCGCAGCATTCGCGACGGGGATACTGCTACCTATCCTTGCTCTGTGCATTTGAGCTGCATTGTTTCCGATGGATGTACCGCTATCTGGTTCTAGTAACTTAAATAAAGGGTCACTTAAAGAAAATAAAACAAGAAATATTCTATACACAGTCAAAATATATATGAAAACATTACATATGTCTAGGCAAGTCAGGCATTTTTAGAAAAACTGACGAGCACAATGTTAATATTAGAAATAAATATAGGCTCGCAGTGCCCACCACTCGGCTCCATAAAATAAATAATTCTTGCAAGGGCAACTGCATAAGATTTTAGAATGAATTATAAGGCAGCATATCGACTTACCAATTAATAAATTTAAAAAGTAAAGCGTAAAGTTTCTTTCTAAAGTATATTATAGTGTTAAAGATTATATTAATGATAAAACTGCCTGGGATTAAATTGCTCTAACCTAGCTTTAAGACAACGGTTTGTTAGCGCCGGCGCCGGTGGGGGTTCCATTAACACTGACTATTTTAGGATTGATAGAACCTTTATCACCACCAGTTTTTCTTTTAGGTTCCTTTCTGGTGGCTCATATAATGGACCTGCATTAAACTTTGTTTTAAGATACGTCTGGCGCCAGCAGACTAGTATATGGTAGACCTGAATTAAATGTTAGATTATTTAGTCTCTTATGCTTCCGTCGGGTCATCAGTATTACGAATAATAATAATAATAACCTTATTCAACAACAAAAGGTAATTTAAACTAAATAAATATATTATTAATATATAACTATTATTGAACAATTCGATCATTATCGTGCCATAAGGTACCGGCAGAGTAGAATAGTATCTTCCTCTGTACTAGGTGTTGTAAGAGGCGACTAAGGTACCAGAACCGACAGATGGCAGTATATCCATCCAAAACATTGCAATTCAAATGCACAGGGCGGGGATGGGCAGCAGCATCTCCGTCGCGAAAGCTGCGCTCTACGATGGCCAATACGCTAGCCCAGCGCGACAATTATGGGCAACATTCCCCCTTTTGGGGAGGCCTATGTACAGCAGTGGACCTTCAATAGCTGGTAGGATGATGATGAGATAAAGAATATTTTGATTTGATATGATATGAAGAAATATTTATTTATTTAGGTAAAGATTTTATGCATAGACAAATGCTTAATTACATTATACTAACATTATAAAAGCAAAAGCTAGTGAGTGTTTATGTTTGTTACTATTCCACTTGAAGAAATAGGTCAGAATCCATTCTTCATAATAACATCAGTTATATATTAGAGTAACATTATGTGTTACTGCTATCATTTATAACGATTTTTTCCAAAATATAACGAAGAGTGTTATATGCTCTCCTAGCGCCTGCCAAGTTTCATCAGCAAATCTGCTCGACAACGTTTTGAGAATCAGACAGGAATTAAACCCTTTCTACATCTATACATACATATAAATAACATTAGAGTGTCTGTTTATAAATATCCGATTGCTACTACATACATATGAATATATATATATGGTACACATACCAAAATTTTCAATTTTTGTCTGTCTGCCTTATGTTTGTTCCGACTAATCTCTGGAACGGGTGGACCTATTTAGACGGGTTTTTCACTTGCAGATAGTTTACTTAATACGTCGTAACTTAGGTTATGTAACATCACGCTAAGTCCGAAAGGAGCGGAGCATTGATTAAAAATATGTGGCAAAAACGGGCGAAAAATTTACATTTGTTGCGTGCGCTGCGTGGAAGTTTGTAGTTTGATACAAAATATGCTGCTTAAAGTCCCAATTCCACGGGGACGAATTCACGGGCACAGCTAGTTATGAATAAAATAGTAATGAAGTGTCAATATTAAAACAACAGCTTTTTGAATCAGGCATATGAAGTTTTTATAACAAAGACAAAGCTTTTAATTTTTTTGTCTAACTGTTTTAGATGAATTGCTGAACGGCTGGACCAATTTTACTATCGCACTTAGTGAAGTAGAACGTAAGTACCTTTTATCATTTACTAAACGCTTAGCTACGGGACGAACGAGTAAAACCGCGGGGCGCTGCTAGTATTGAAGATAATATTTACTTGAAAAAAAAACCCAGTTGATATTTTTCTAGTCATATTTTAACCAGTTTGAGTGCTATTAGTTTTAAGTGTGTCTTTGCGACACCCAGGCAGGGTCATGTACCACATTATTATTATGTTGTAACACCTTTAATGGCTTGTTATGTTCCAAGATTATATGTGGAATAGCGGTGATCGCTTTAATTATCTTGTGTCGAAGGCGTAGGCGGTGTTATTTGTGTTTGATGTTACTTATAAATAACTGTAGAGGGATTCTTACGTTAATTAAAGAAAGTAAGTAAATATAAGTAGAATGAGTGCACAGATACACAGAGCAGAAGTGAATGGAAGAGGTGGTATAGGACGAACTATTTTTTGTTTAGCCAACACAGGGAAGCAGTGCGGTTATTTGGGGCTTTCACCAATAACCTACCATTTGCCGTTCACTGCAACTCAGTAAGTGAACCGTCGGAAATACTTCGCACTACGCGTCAGCTCGCCATGTGCGGTACGTGTTCGTCTCTTAGGCAATGTTCAGACACACTTGGACATCACCCCTTCTTCAGCTCTACTGCGGGTGGTGGGCACACTATAGGACGACCTAGGCGTACACCTTAGCCAGGTAGAGGACAACGAATCAAAGAAGGCAGAAGTATCGAGAATAATGAGCGTGAAGGATAAATGCGGGTCAAGGAGTTGGGTTATCTTCAACTCACAGTGTTTGCGTCAGCATCTATAGGCTTCGGTGATGCACTATCACACGGACCGTGTGCTTGTTTTTATTTTTTTTTAAAGATAATAATATAGTAAATAATATTCACCCATCTCATAAATTGTCTTTAATACATATATTCCGAATGTTAATAATATTTTAATTATTTTTAACATTCGGAAAAAAGACAAACATTATCATATACCTAAATGTTTGTCCTGGGTAGAGATCAAACCGACGACCCTTGGTGCATAAGATTGGATCACTAGCATCTACATTATCGGGGTCGTGTTTGACAATATATAAAATACATAATTTTCTTCTTCTTTTTAAAGCTACTTAATGAACAAAATATGGCTGACTACCTCTTTTTTTCTAGAAAAACAACACTGTAAAATGTCTAAGTAAACTATGCGAAGATTAATAAAACATAGACTAGCAATTAAGAAAAAATACCCCGTCTCCCTGTCTCACACTATCTTCCATTATCCGAAACGCAAAATACAAAACGCAAATCGCTAAGTACCAGGGCAACATAAAAAGCGAAAGATGGCTGGGGGTAGATAGTAGGCAATAAAATCAAGTCAAAGGTGCCAGCGAGTGTGGGAACCCCACCTGCGTCGGCACCTGGGCCTTATTGATGGCACGGAGAGGGGATGCCCTAATTCCTCGTTCGGTGGCTAGTTCTGGTTATATTATTCTGGTTATTATTTTGTTTTTCAGATTATGGAGCCTTCGTTTGCTGATATAATTTACAGGAGAATGGGGCATTAGACTACTTTTATGAACTCTTGTATAAAGTATAAAAATAGTATATTAAATAAAGACATATTTGCTTTGATATGTATATATTACATGAGGTACCGGCAGACGAGAATTGTAACTTCCTTTGTACCATGTAACACTTGGCTAACCCAAACCGACAGATGGCGGTATATCCATCCAAAAAAATGTAGCTCAAAGGCATAGGGTAGGGATCGGTAGCAGCATCTCCATCGCAATAGCTGCGCTCTGAGATTACCAAAAACATTCTTCGGAAGGCATATGTCCAGCTGTGGACTTCCAATGTCTACAATGATAAATATTTATATAAAGACATATTTGATTTGACTCCGTAACACGAGTTCGTTAGGCGACTTACCTCAGAGTCAGATCAATGTATGAGATGTTGTGTGAATATTATTTATTATATCATTAGATATCTATTATATATAAAAAAAAAGTCTTGTCACGGTGTTTGTCCGGGTTAAACTCCTAAATTATTGAACTGATTTTAATATATTTTTGCTTACTGTGTGCACTTTGCTCCAACTTAAGTGGTAAGATATATCTAAATTTATAGTCGATATACATTTTTTATGATATAAAAAGGTATAAAGTTAAGTCAGGACAACGTCTGTCAGCTGCTAGTGATAGATAAAGAATAATAAAAGACTATTTATGGATATTCAGAATATTTTATTGCTTTTGTATCAACAACTCTACCCACAATAATATAAAAAATTTGCAAGTCACTCGTTAGGCGTTCAAAATTTAAGCGGTGAATCTATTTTTATAAATTTTGACACGACCCGAAGAGATCTTACAGAAGTCTTACGGATAAAAACCTAGTTTGTTAAGAAAACGAAAAAATAGTTGATTTGTCAATTTTAACAAATTTATTTATAATTTTTTTAAACCAGGTCGTCACAATAAACGCTCGTAATATCATAAGGATATATCTAGCGAGTTGCCAAACTCGTGACTTGAAGATATTATTTCACGTTACACAGTAATTTAACTGCCTCTCTCACACGCAAAATGCAAACACTGCTGCTTGGATGTAGAACTAGGTGAGAGTGAGGTACCAATACAGACGGTCCAAGATCAGATATGATAGACATAAATAAAATATGTTTATCTCAGTCTCTATATCTAAAAATATCGTCTCTCAAGCGACTCGGAAAGAGGTAAATATACGAGATGTTGTTTGAATGTTGTTAGGTCTTGTTCCTAATAATTGGACGATGCCGCAGTCTTTTGTTTCCATCTAATACACCACGTGTCGCAGAAGGACAAACTTTTATGTGAAGATTTTTTTTTGTTTGGGCTGTTTTTTTATCATCAGACCAGATCAACAAACAAGCATACAATCAGCATGATAGTAAGTGTCCCTATAGCCTATAGATGCTAGCAATATCATAAAGATATCACTAACTCGCTGCCAACCTAGTGACTTGAGGATATGATGCCTCTGAATTTACTGTCTCTCATACTATTCTGACCGGAACACAGCAATGCGAACATTGCTATGTGGCGGTAGAAATAGGTAAGAGTGAGGTACCAATGCAGACGACCATTTGTATGAGGTCTACCTCATGTAAACTTGTTTGGATGTCTAGGAACGATATTTGTAAATCATCTGTTGATATACATAACATAAAATGCTTTAAGCTTTTTATCTCGGAGTTTACTAACGTACGAGATGTTGTGTATTTCGATTACATAAGAAAAACACTCTACTGTAATGCAGCTGCCCATCTCTGCCCTGTTGCAATAAAGCTACGCTATTTTAAACAATTATAACACCGTCTGTCGGTTTCTGTACCTCGAATTTTACGTCATCTGCTATATTGGAAGGTATTCATATTTCGATTAAAATATAAAACGAAATGAACCAAGTTTGATTTATTAACCACTTGCGTGCAATCTCAAGCCTATCATAACCAGAGGCGCAAAGTTCAAAATAGAAAAAAAAGCCTAAAACAATGCGCAGTCGGGCCGGCTTCCGGCAAGACCGGTCCGCTTCCGGTCCGCACGCGGCGGTAATGCGATCTCACAGATTTTATCAATGCTCATATTCTTGGTAGATCGGTAGTTACAACCCGTAGAGATATGTTAAAAAGTTAGTAGGGTTCTGTACTCAATTTCTTCAAGATTTATATATAAAAAAGAGTAATTTAACAATCGCTGTTACTATCTTTGGTAGTAGACCTTATGGAAAAGGTCGCTTTCATTTACTCCTCACTCTCACATATTTCTACCGCCAAATAGCAATGTTTGCATCGCTGTGTTCTCCTTTGAAGGATGAGACAGGCAGTGAAATTACTGGGTAATGGCACACAACATCACATGTCACAAGGTTGGCAACCTGCTAGTGATATCTTCATGATATTACGAGCGTCCGTGATAGTAGATACTAAAAGTATTTTTTGTGTACATGAAAAGACTCAGCGTGCAGTGAAGTAGAGTAAGTTGTGAGGTACCGGCAGAGTAGAATAGTACCTCCAACTGTAACAGGTATCGTAAGAGAAGACTAAGGTACCAGAACCGATAGATGGCGGCAAATCCATTCGCAATAGAGTGGCTCAAATGCACAGGGTGGGAATGGGCAGCAGCCCCGTCATTAACCAGCGTTCTGCGATTGCTAATACAGCAGTGGACTTCAAATAAATAGCTTATAATGATGATAGAATGTATGTAAAAGTTAAATAATTATGAATAAGATTAGAGTGTGTCATGTTATTTAAATACTAGCCTTATATTTGCTTATTACCACGTGATTTTAAATGTATTTTGATTTTCGCGGGGACTTAGTCGCATTCCTGAAGAACTCTTGTCGGAACACCGAAAAGAATGCAAAGTCTAAAATTTTTATAGATAATCGTGATGCCGTTTTTGTAATAAAAATAAGCTTATGCGTTACTCTAAACTACCAATATTAGTGCCAAATTTTATCCAGATCTGTTCGGCTGTACCAACGTAAAAGAGTAACAAACATTTATCTAAAAATCCAATGGAATTGGGGAATGGGAATTTATTTATTATTTATTTAAATATAGGTTACATTCACACAACGTCTCATACATCGACCCTACTCCGTGGTAAGTCGTCTAAATCACTTGTGTTACGGACATCAGACAACCAAGTAATCGTAAATACTTAAATACATATTTTTAACACTCAGACACAAGATAAACACTAATTCTATCATATGAATATTTGCCGTGAGTGGGGATCGAACCCACCTTTGATGCATACGATAGGATCAATACTATTATTATTCATTAATCACAAACAATGTTTATTTTACTTCCTATATGTAGATAAACATTTTTAGCTATTGCTACTACAAACTTCGGTAAGTCAGACGATAAACGCCGCCAATAGATTGTTAGATAGTTAATTAATTAATTTAATCTAACCAATTGTATAGAGCAAGCTAAAGCTGAGTATAGAATCCAGAACATGTATTAAACTTGCTTGTTTTGATTAAACTTCGCCTGCAGGCTCCGTGCTAAGCAAGCTAATAACGCTTGAGCCGGTTGTTCGCTATCTTTTAAATGCGAAAGGAATACTGCCTATCTTACTGCTACTTTTTTAGCCATTAAGCCACTTAATATCTGGTAATTTTGTTATGAAACAAAGCTTAAACCGAGGCAATCATTTTTTGTTAGTAAACATTTATACACATTCGAAACAATAGCTCAAATGCACAGGGCAGAAATGGGCAGGAGCATGCCTATACCCGATTGCCTACACGCTTGCCCAGCGCAGCAATTATGGGCAAATTCCTCCTTTTTAGTGAGGCCTATATCCAGCAGTGGACTTACAATGGCTGGTATGATAAAACATTAAAATTCTTTCATTGTTAACATTTCAATTATACAAATTATTTAATTGAAGACTCTACGGATTATGGGTAAGATTCAAATAAACTCGAAGTTCTAATTTAAAACATTTATAGTTAAAACGCCTGACAAAATACTATCAGCAAAAACTTTTAACTAAAAATTAGCCGACGCCAGTGTATTAGGAATCGAGGTGATTTCTCAGAAGATTTTTATCTCGGCCCTTACGAATTGTGTAAAAAGAATTCTTGAGTACAGAAGTAATGCTTCTATCTAGAGAAATATTTCGTGTTGTTGAAAAATGATTCTCGTCAAACGCAACTGCTGGTTTGGATCCCTTACTACGATATTTCATATTTTGTGCCATCATCATTACTGCATTCGAAGTCATAAGACATAGGCCTCCCCAAAAAATGGAAAAGTTTTCCCATAATTGACACGCTGGGCAATCCGGTTGGCAATCGCAGAGCGCAGCTTTCGCGACGGGGATGCTGCTGCCCATCCCTATCCTAGCATTTGAGCTACTCCGTCTCGGATGGAGTCTCTTACGGCACCTGGTACCGGGAGGTACTATTCTATTCTGCCGGTAACTTACGGCACCGCTGCAGATACCGATGCCACGGTATGTAGGTATTTTTTGTTTTATGGTATTTTTTGCAAAGGCACAATATTTTCTGTTACTCTTGAAATGTTATAAGTAGGTAAGTCTTCGATTTAGTCTGCGTATGTCTTTTTGAATCAATTTCGCAGTTATAAATTCTTCTATATACCTTACATGTCCAAGCCATGTCGATTCGACGGGCCCGATGGCGCAGATGGTAGGACCGAATGTGATAGTGATGATAGTATATACTTTGAACACCCAGGCACAGAACAACAAATATTATCAAATACATACTTGTCCAGGGTGAGGATCAACCCACGACAATTGGCTTATAAGATAGGATCACCACCATCTGCAATATCGGCATGTTCAATGGTTGAAATGAAAATTATTCGTCAAGTAAATATTTTTCTTGAGTAAAGATCGAATCCACGACCCTATGGCATAACAAGATGGCATTAAAAACACTCTGCAGCCTATCATTTATAAATAGCAAATATAGTTATTAAGAAATTATTACCAAGGGTAAGGGATGAATTGATTCCTTAAAAAAAGCGGAATTTTTAAATTTCTTTGCTCGTCCCACTTGTAAGTGAAAAGTTGCCGATCGTGAGTTTTGACGGTTGCTGAAAATAAACTAGACTCTCAGAGACCAAGAATTATCACAATTGAATCTGTGATACTTGACTTTTCTTATTCTCCTCACAGAAAAATGATAACTAGAAATAAGCTTAGAAATTGCGTTTGTGAATATAATAGGTCTCGCAGACTTCAATTTATTATACCATTCCACATTAGAATTACTTTCTGGAAGCTTTTATTCTGCGCTGCGTTTATATCGCTGTATATTGTTTTATGGACGTTGAGGTTCAGTATTTATATATGTATATGTATCCATGCATATTTCTAAATAAAATAGGAGTGTCTGTTCGTAATATTAAAATAACTGTTTTTTACTTAATGATAATTAATATGATACACAGTATATATACCGCAATATATATATATATATTTTACTTTTGCCTGTCTGTTTGTTTGAGGTAATTCAGCTGGATCAATTTTAATAGAACTTCCACCGGTAGATAAATGATATAATAAGGACTAACTAGGCTTCATATTTACTAACTAGGCTTTATACCACGTTATGAATAATAGGAACGGAGTATCAATCAAATATGTGGCAAAAACGGGCGAAAAATACGCTTTGAGAGCTTTAGTTGCGTGCGCGTTCACACCGTCCAAGTCACGGGCAAATTAAATAGACATACACGTTTATATAATAACAATAATAACTTTATTCAACAACAAAAGGAAACTTAAACTAAAACACACTCTGATACTTAAGTACCTAAACTAGGTCTAGCCTGTTCTTATAGGCCCCTATGCTCAGTAGTGTGCATGTAGTTTGTGTATATGGTGTATATATAATACAAGGTTTGTTAATACAACATATTATTTACGCATATATTACATCAATACATAAAATATGAAACTACACTGTGTAAATACAATATATATAAAAAATAATAGTAACAATAAATATAGTCCAGTCTAGCATAATATTGTAAGCAAGTCTCTGTCTTGTTGTAGTCCAATGCCAAGAGCCATTCCCTTACTGTTGTTTTGCATTTGTATTTATTCATGTCATGAATATCTTTTTAATGACTAATTTTATTATAAATAAATGGTCCTGCAAATTTTGGAGATCGCTGTGCGAACCGTGTAACCGTGTACGTGTAAATTTCATACAATTGACTACTGAGCCGTATTTGTTTTTTTTCCCTGAAGATATACCAAATATAGAGTTTAGTCCATCTAGGTACTATCTGATATTTCGAAATATGATCCTCTCGAATACCCGCAACCAAATCCTATTCGCAATAGTTGCCACCCGTCGGTGTTTTCAAATCCTCTTACGTGTAGCTAACAGAATTGTCCACGGGGCGGGAAAAATATCTACGCTTGTGTGTCTCGATCGGATATTGATTTTAATAAATCCGGATATTCTAGCGGATAGAAAATGCCACCGAGCAAATAGGAGTTTAGCGTGAACTGTGGGACTTTTTATACGTGTACTAGCAACGGCGCACGGTTTCACTCGCATTAAGTTGTAGAGCAAACTTAGTATCATTTATGAACCAATGTTATTGGTCCTAGCCTGATATTATGTAGAGAATTTTCAGACTAAATTTGAACTCCTCACCGCTTTACCATCTTAAGCTACGATTTTTGAAAAATAT
This sequence comes from Heortia vitessoides, assembly GCA_020976665.1. Taxonomy (NCBI): domain Eukaryota; kingdom Metazoa; phylum Arthropoda; class Insecta; order Lepidoptera; family Crambidae; genus Heortia; species Heortia vitessoides. Next base: position 1,189,740 of record JACJUM010002929.1, read on the forward strand.
TTTACTTATGAATAACTTTCAATAAAGAACCTTTATACTGGATTTTAAATAATTTCAAAAGTAGCAAAGTTTCATACAAATTTTGCACCCCGTTTTACCCCTTTAGGGAGTAAATACTGCTCCCCCCTTTAGAGGGTGCATTTTAAAAAATTCTTTCTTAGTGCCCCCTACATTATAATAGAAACCCTTGTGAAAAATTTCAAGTTTCTAACCCTTATAGTTTAGACCCAGCGTTGATATGCCAGTATGTCACGTCAGTCAGCTTCTCTTTCTATGTATATATATGTATATATAGATAACTCACACAACATCTAATAGCGGGGACGCAGGATAATTACGGGCATCGAACCTCTCATATATAAGAGGCCCCGCCCTCTTTTTCTCAGCAATAGGTTCGTATATAATAAATAAATTATAAATTAAATAAATTCCCACAACATCTCATACATTGACCTGACTCCGTGGTAAGTCGCTTAAAGCACTTGTGTTACGAATGCCAGACAACAGAGGAATCACAAATATACTACTTAAATACATATATTTTACACCCATACACAGAGCAAACATAAATATCATCATATAAATATTTGCTCTGGGTGGGAATCGAACCCACGACCCCTGGTGCACAAGACAGGATCACTACCATCTGCGCCATCGGGCTAGTGAAAACATAGTTTCTTTTTTATTTAGAGCTCTAATATATAAAAGGAAAAGCTGACTAACTTGCTAATGGTTAGAAACTAGAGAGTCAGTCAGTCAGTCATGTACATAAAGATATATAAAGATTTCCACTTAAGCTTTCATTCAAAATGAAATGCGAGTGGCAACCACTTATTACTTTGTAGCTCTCTCTATGTTGTGAAATGCACAAAATGGAAATAGCGTCCAATTAAACAAAGTTAAAAGGACTTTGACAGTTCGTAAATAACTTCGACTAACTGCTCGACAAAACGCAACGACTAATGCGCTGTTTTAATTTATAGAATCCAATTGGCAACTTCAAACATTTGGAATTGGAATTTTCCATTTGTACTGGATAAACTGGCCATTGAAAGACCATTGTTGGACATAGGTCTTAACAAAAAGAGGGGAATTTTGCCGATAAAATGGCGCGGTTAGCAAACGTGTTGGCAGAGCGTAGTTTCGCGAAGAGGATGCTGCTGGCCATACCGCCCGGTGCATTTGAGCTACACTGTTATGGGTGGATATACTATCTGTCGGTCTTAGTACACCTGATACAGGGGGAGGTACGATTCTACTCTACCGTAAGCAAACTTGTACTGGAGTTATTAATTAGTCATTTAAAATGCTTACATCATCACCATGTCACCCGTAAAACGTCCACTGGCAATATTTTTTCTTATTAGTGCAGTAAGCATCAGAAGGTTATCAAGTTGATCATAATATTGCAATGTCGAGCAGTACACTGTTCTGGGGGGATGTTTTATGATGAGCACAGAAGTGCGAACTTTGCTGCTTGGCAGCACAAGTAAATGCGGACGATCTTTGTATGAGGTCTTCCAAGGAACCTTGTACAGATGATCACAAGTTGATCATAATATTGTTATATCCAGCAGTGGATTGTTCTTCACTGATATGATCTATTTATTTATTTGAGGTATACTTACAGATTACTGTCATATAAATATTAATATTTATAATTAAATATAATAGTAACTAGACGGTAACCTAAGATATGTGTACATGACATGTTTTACTAAATTTGTTTTATTATATTTTTTATTAAACAAGACGTAAGTATTGTTAAATGATACAAGAAGAAAATATGATAAACTAGCTGTGCCCGCGACTTCGCCCGCGTGTAATAGTTTTTTTTGGTATCAAACCGCTTTACCTTAACTTATATAAACTTTGAATGTGATTTTTATTTATATCAAATCAATAGCCTGAAAATAAGTTTCAAGTTTCTAGCTCCAAAAATAGCGATACTTCCATATAACTTTTCACCCCCCCCCCTTTTTGAACCCTTACAATCCTTATTTAAAATTAAAAATAGCCTATGTCCTTTCTCAGGGTCTAAAGATTGTCTGTGCTAAATTTCATCATAATCGGTTGAGAGGTTTAAGCGGGAAGCGTAACAGACAGACAGACGGACAGAGTTACTTTCGCAATTGTAATATTATTAGTAGGGATTATTTTTCTGCTATTTAGCCGATTATGAAATTATTTGAGAATTTTTAAACCCTCTCAAAAATAAGGAATCTATTATCTAAAATCTATGTCTTTGCCACTGCATTTCAGTTCATTGTAAGAACGACACACTAGGGTTATTGGGTTGTAGATGGAAGTATTGTTTTTATACATCCTTAACGCGAAGGTATTGGGTGAACGGATTTTGTACTGTGTGTTAATGTTGTTAGATTGGAGAAGATCAGATGACTTGATATAAATAGATTATTTTTTGATTTAACATTTATGTAATTGTTAGAAGGAAATGTCTCGTAAGCTAATAATTTAATAATTTCAATTCCCTTGCTTAAATCATCCCCTCTCATAATAAATTCTCGCGTCCACGCTATATTATCAGTTCCACAGTAAGTAGAAATCCGCTGAAGTGGATTTCTGTGAGCCAACGAGTTTCCTTGTGAGTTATCGGTTCAACTTAATCGGTTCGTTAGACGTCGGCAGCGTTGCATTATGATTTTCATTAATTCTATTTGCTAGATACGATTTCTTTTAATTCATTTGTATGTTTAAATGGCTGTTTTAGCAGAATTGAATCTATTTTTATTTTAACGTCGTAGCCTTAGATTGAATTTTCAAATGAAATTGATGTTTTGTTCGTTTAAGAACTACTTAATAAGTCGTGCACTTTACGTATTAATAAGTAGTTTATATAATATCATAGCAATTTAATATCATTAAAGCAAACAAGCAATTGACGTGAGGTACCGGCAGAGTAGAGTAGTACCTCCCTCAGGTGTCGTAAGAGTCGACTAAGGTACTTTAATCTACAGATGGTGGTTTATCCATCTAAAACAGTGTAGCTTAAATGGAACAAGTCGAGGATGGGCAGCAGCATTCCCGAACTACTCTCTGCGATAGCTATTTCTTTCTTTCTTGGCAAGGCCTTTGACCAGCAGTAAACTTTTAAAGACTGATATGATGAAAGCAAACTATATTTTTTTAGACATACTTAATAGATTTATTGACTGATGACTCTGGTGGTGAGAGATATGTGAACAACAAACTAGTCTAAAAAGAGTAGTAGTCACCAGATAAGAACTTACAAGAAAAAACTAGTCAATTAAAATAAAGAGTTAAATAATCTCATTACTTATTTTATGATAAAGAAATTCTTTCCTGTTATATATACGTGATCTTTGTAAGAAGTCTCGATTTCGAACCCTCAAGACTTTTATGTTTCAAAAGGGAAAATCAAAAGGCACCAATTTTCGCGTTAAGGGCGTACTTACTTGTTATTTCTTGAGTAAGGTTATGTGTTAGGAGCACGTCTGTGACTTATCACTGTATTAGAGTGCGAAATGTAGCAGTTCCATTGTACGGAGTGATTTAGACCTGTGATTTTTATTTCGTGTTTTCTATATGTGTAGTTGTCGATAATACATGTATTGAATCAAGTTGAGGGCTACCGGCAGAGTAGAATAGTAGCTTCCCCTGTACCAGGTGTCGTAAGAGGCGTCTAAGGTAGCAGAACCGACAGTTGGCGGTATATCCATCCAAAACATTGCAGCTCAAATGCACAGGGCGGGCATGGGCAGCAGCAGCCCCGTCGTGAAAGCTGCGCTATGCAATTGCCAACACGCTTGCCCAGCGTGGCAATTATGGGCAATATTCTTCTTTTCTTGGGGAGGCCTATGTCCAGCAGAGGACTTTCATTAGCTGGTATGATGATGATGATGTGGGGTACCGGCAGAATACCTCCCCCTGCACCTGGTATCATAATTGTCGATTGCGGTACCGGAACCGATGGCTGTATAACCAGCCATCATAAGTCGAGGATGGGCAGCAGCATTCCCGTCGAGAAACTACTCTCTGCGATAGCTACCACGCTTGTTCAGCCTGATCAAATTCCTCTTTCCAAACTATTTTACTAGATGAGATGATTTACACAAGATATGGTAGTATTAAAAAAACATATGTGAGCTTATGATTATTTGGCGCAGAATAACACTACTAATATTTTAAAGCCGGTATCGTTGGCAGCGACATACCAACAGATGGCGGTATATCCACCCGAATCAGCGTGGCTAAAATGCAACTGGGCGAGAATGGGCAGCATTCGCGACGCGAAGCTACGTCTGTTATTGCCACCAAACCTGCTAAGCGCGGCAATTATGGGCAAATTTTTTTGGGTAGGCTTATGTCTATTAGTGGAAATTCAATAATGAATAATGACCATAAGTATAGAAAACATGAGGTGCCGTGAGGTACCGGCAGAATAGAATAATACCTCCCACTGCATCAGGTGTCGTAAGAGGCGACTAAGGTACCAGAACCGACAAATGACGGTATACCTATCCGGAACAGTGCAATTCAAATGTACAGGGCGGGGATGGGCAGCAGCATCCCCGTTGTGGTAGCTGTGCTCTGCGATTGCCTACACGCTTGCCCAGCGTGGCAATTATGGGCAACATTCACCTTTTCTTGGGGACGCCTATGTCCAGCTGTGGACTTTCAATGACTGGTACGATGATGATAATGATAAAAATCGTTAAGTTTACTCCAACTGCATATTTTTTATATGGGAACTTACTGTTATTGACGTCAATTCAAAAGGAAACTAAACAGTTTTATTTATGATGTTATATGGTGGACCCGATGTCGCAGATGGCATTCACTCGGCAACGAGGGCTTCATGCCACCAGCTCCTCAGTTCAAAGCCCTTGTTACTTTTTCCCGCAAACGCTGTTCTGAATCACACTAAAGTAGGATAAACAAACTATGTGGTGTCGGTTATGCGGCGATTCCTTTCAGTAATTATTTCAAATATTTATTTATATGACGGGACCGATGGCGCAGATGGCAGTGCTCCTATCTTGTGCTCCAACAATCGTGGGTTCGATTCCTACCCAGAGCAAATATCTGTTGCGATATTTGTATTTGTTAAATATATGTACTTAAGTAGTAAATTTTTGATTCTCCTGTTGTCTGCCGTCCGTAACACAAGTGTTATAAGTGACTTACCATGGAGGCAGGTCAATGTGTGAGATGTTGTGGGAATTTATTATAATTATTAATTTACTAATATGTGTTGGTCAATCCAAATCCGGCAAATTCTGGGATTTGCCATAATTCCAGTATATAGGTTGTTTAACGCACTTGATGATATGTGGCTTTTCTAGGCGGTAGATAGTAGGTCAGCCAAGACGCCTCGTGCCAGGCTACTAAGTGATTACGTATCTTAGTTATATTTAGAGTTTTCTTTGAACTTATACATTTTTTACTTTATGTAACGTTAAACTTTTGTAGGTTACTTTTCCTTATTTATATACATACATACATTACGTCTGTGTCCGATCGGGGTAGGCAGAGACTATGGATGTCCACTTGTAACGATCTTGGCATACCTCTCGCTCCCTTAACTCGCATTATGTGCCCTTAATACATGCTCGTTTATTCTTGTTACTTCTGACCTGGCCCTTCTTTAATATCTTTTCTACCTGGTTAAGATATGTTCGTGTATTCACTTCCACTCTATATATGTGTGCAGTAATTCTACTTTCAACCATCCTTTCTACTTGTCCAAACTATTTCAACATTTCTTGTCTATGAATGTACATGTATTTAAATTGATTTTAGGTCGAGAAAAGTGTTTTGATAAACTATTCAATATTCAATATATGTTTTTTATATTATATATTTATTTATCTATTTATTATATATTTACTTATCTAGTTTTACTGTAAACAATTTTTTTTACTACAATCCTCTCCTAACGTCTTTCTTTTAAAAGACCCCGAAATATACGTGATTTTTTGCAAGCTAGGCGACCGACATAGCACTGTAAATTACCAGGTTGAAATCGAAGTGGGCGAGATATCATACGCAGATCCCATGGCAATGGAGCCGAAAGATCCTGGAATAGAGACCACGTCCCGGTAAATGCAGCGATGAGATCGCGCTGATCACAGGCCGCATAGAACTGGTCCTATTGAAGATAACATTGAGGAGGCCTATGTCCAACAGTAGACGGCATTGAAGTTTGTTTTGTAATAATAGAATAAAAAAATGTGATATTTTCAATTGCTTTACAAATAACTTCATAGAGTCCGCTCCGAGCCAGTACCTCGCTCTACTTTTGTTCAAAGGTAACAATATCAGGCTATAATATTCAGTACATATTTTACTTTAATATCTACACTCGAACTATTTTACTAGATGAGAGGACTTATCAAGAAACGGTAGAGTTTGGCTTTAAAAAAAGAATATAAAAGCGTATGACTTTATCCAAAATAATATTAGACGGGCCTGGAGGCGCAGATGGTAATGATCCTATCTTGTGCGCCAAGGGTCTTGGGTTCGATTCCCGCCTAGAGCAAATATTTATATGATGGTATGTGTTTATTCTGTATCTGTGTGTAAAATATATGTATTTATGCAGTATATTTGTGAGTCCTCTGTTGTCTCGAGTCCGTAACACAAATGCTTATCACAGAGTCAGGTCAATGTAGGAGATGTTGTGGGAATTTATTATTATTAATATATTATATCGATGTAGTATAACATTCTCTGTTCACAAGGTTGGCAAAGCGTTAGTTGAAAAGAGAACCTTGAGAATGAGGTACCAATGCAGACGACCTTTTGCATGAGATCTTACTCAAAACGATAGATTTGTTACCAAAAAAAAATGTTAGCGACAGAACAGGTATGTCTATCTCTTAAGATTGATTCACAAAATGATACTAATCCTTATCCAAAGAAATAAAACGTCGCTTGTGACAGGTATTTAAGTGTTTATATTTAGATCTAACCAACATCTTAAGAGATATCATGATTTTAAAATAACTAAGCAATAAAATCGGTAATGGCCGGCGGGTAAGCTTGTGCAAGTAAGGACAGATAATTTTTATCATACTTACATTCTTAAATTCAGGCAGTTGCTGGTAACAGATATATATAGATATAACAGACAGGTCAGTCAGATAGGATCAGTATATAAGGATCAGTATATAAGGAGAAACTGCTAAATTCACCCCCTAAAGAGGTACAACGGGGGTGAAAAGTTAATAGGAAACTTTGCTGTTTTTAAGGACTACTATCTAATAAAAATCAGTATAAACGTTCTAATTAAAAATAATGAAACCTATATTTGAATAAAACCTATAAACCTATAAAAAAATACCTATATTTGAATTCAAATCTGATGGACCAAGGGGATTTATTAGGTAGATCCTTTAAGTGATGTTGGTGGAAACATTAACATCACCAGTTTCCTTTCTGATGGGTCGTAATCTGCAGTAAACTTCTTCCGTCGAAGTACACTTTTTGCCGTCTTGTGCCGACAGACTTATTTAAGGTAGGTAAAAGGCCTATGGGTTAGGTGACTCTTGCGATCATTTGGGTCATCGGATATTTATTACCTGCAATTATGAATTGAATTACTTCATTTTTAAAGAGTAAATGAGACTATTCTATGATTTCCGCGCGACCACACCACGCTGTCTGAAAAAAGAAAACAAGAAAACAATTTCACGCCTGCTCCCCGTTATTCCTGTTTAAGGCGAGTAATTCTGGAATAAATGTCCGGGATCACGAAACTCGGATTAAAAGTTAATTAGTGGTTACAAAATAGAGCCTATGGAAAACCTGAGGCTTACATAATCGTGGACGTTTTTAATGAAGATGCTCGAAACTGCATTGTATTCTGAGGCGGATAAGATTTATTTTTCCGTGCACGTGATAAAATTTTGGGCTGCAATTAATTAAGCTTCGACGAAACCATGTATAATGGGCAAGATATTATATTGTATACTAGTTGGTGCCCGTGACGTCGTCTGTATATGTATTAACTGTTTAGAGAGCCTGTGCATTAAAAATTCCAAGTATACGAGGGTGGTCTAAAAAGTATCCAGACTCAACATGAAGATGTCAGCACTCATCAATAAAAGCTAGCTAATATTGCATTGGGTTAACGGCAGAGAAGAAAGATACCTTCCTTCCTATAAGGTGTGATTCGACTGTGGTGCCAGAACCGATAGATGGCGGTATATACACATACCGCCATCTCAAATTTATTTAGCTTAAATTTTACTCGGCTGGAAAGGTTACGCTCTGAAATTGCCACCCAGGTCTGCCCAGCGCGACAATTATGACCAACAATCCCACTTTCTGGTGTGGCCTACGTCCAGCATTGGAGATACTACAGTTTTAATGGTAATGGATGTACTTTTAGAACAGCATTTTTCGAACGGTTCTTACCAACAGTTCAGCCAATTTAGGAATTGTGTGGCAATCCTTTTGGTGAGTGTTTTTGAAGTTTGGATTTTAGACAAAATTCGCAGAGCAAACGCCGAGTATTATTTGGACGGTTTCAAAAGATACGTGTATCGCTTAGTAGAGTGCGTGTAATGTAATGTGAAGAAGATAGATAAAAATATATATATTTACCATGATATATGTGTCTTAATACCGGCAGAGTAGAATAGTATCTCCTTTATCTATCGTAAAATGCAACTAAGGTACCAAAAACGACAGTCAGCGGTATATCCACCCAAGATAGTGTACCCTAAATGCACAGGGCGGGGAAGGGCATCAGCATCTTTGTCGCGGAAACTGCGCTCTGCGATTGTCAACACGATTGCCCAACGCGGCCATTAAGGGTAAAATTTTCCATTTCTTGCGAGACATATATCCAGCAGTGGACTTCCAATGACTGCAATGATGGTGATGATGATGGTACCGTGACAAGCAAAGAGATAAAAGGAATCACTAATATAACACTTAAATACATAGTTAATAACTTGACATACGGACACAAAGTGTATTACGTACATTTTAGTCCTGTGTTACTGTCGAACTCTTGGGCGCTTGATTACAATCGAATGTCGAAATAAATGAAGATTGATATTTATTTTTACTAGAGTTAGTTTTTCATACATATCAAACGCAAAATAGCAATGTTAACTTTACTGTGTACCGGTTTATAGGTCAAACACCGATTCCATTTGAGATCTATCAAGGTAGTGGCATCAGCTGCTTTGTGGAGCGGTCTATAATAAAACAAATATAACAAATGACTTATTACGATAGACCGCTTACACCCTGGTTTGAATGTTTAGTGCAAGGATCTTCAAAATGTGTTCCGCAGAACGTAGGGGTTACGACATAGGCCTCCCAAAGTAACCACCAATTGGACCGGTTGTATGCGGCCTGTGATCATGCGTTTTAGTCATCGTTGGTCCATCTTGAAGGTGGACGCTCTACGCTGCGCTTGCCGGTACGTTGTCTCCATTCCAGAACCTTACGACTCCATCGGCCATCGTTTCTGCATACTAAATGCCCTGCCCAATGCACTTCAACTTACTAATATGCTAATAAACCAATTATTTATTATAAGCTTATAAATAGTATTACGGTTAAAATAATATTTTGGCTAAATATGCGATGAGAATTTTTTTCTTTTAAGTCAGCAAAAATTTGACCTCGTAATTTTTTATATATAGTACCGATCTATATAGCTTTATAAAACCTTTTATTCTCCACAATTAAACTTTTTGTTTATTATATAGAGTTTCAGTTGTATTGCACTAGCTAAAACGACATACGCTGGCCTATTATAATTATACTGATATATATGATTGTCACAAAATTAAACATTGTGACTATACATTGATATTATATACATAAGCTATTGTTTCAAGTTCAATTTACACTGTAAGCAAAAAAATATTAAAATTCGATCAGTTGTTCAAAAGTTCATCGCGGACAAAAACCGTGACACATAACGTTTATAAATAACGGAGACGAAAAGATCTGCTCGATTGTCGTCTGCCATCTGTGTGACTTGAAATAAATCTATATCACCATAATTAAGTCTTAATATACAATTGGACAACTTTTATTAATAACTTATAAAAGTGGGACTTTACACAGTCAATCATTATAATTAAGGCAGGTACTGAGCAGAATATCAACAATACGCTGAAAGTTTCTATCCCGTGTTTACTGTTTGGTGGTCCGATGCAAACTGAATTGCTCTAGACCGACCGTTACGTCATAGACTCAGTCTAACACTTCTACACGCGCTTGCATCTCGTTGCTGCCGCTAGTGGCGCTGGCGTCGCAATAACTCCGACATATATGTTATGGAACAGGTCATTAATTCGGGAAATATTAATAGTGTGAGAGCATTATGAATAATGTCTGCAACTATGGGGTAAGTGACTAATCATTATCTAAACTTCATTATTTATCACAATGCACCGTCACTGATATATTGCTGCTTGATTGGCAATCTGACAATAAATCAAAATTTTTCACTATTTATTGACAAATACTTCCTGAGTAAAACATTTGCGTAACTTGTATTATATCAAATGATTTTTTTTATAAGTAATCATCATTATATCCAGCCATTGAAAGTCCACTGCGGGACATAGACCTCCCCAAGAAAGGGGGAATTTAGCTTTTCTAGAGGGAATTTCTGGAGATGCCCATTAAAAAATCAACTTAAAGTCATATGTTTGCTAAATGAAAGTTTTTCAAATGATTAGATTTTCAAACTCTGTTTGTAAAATTATCTGTTACATAATAAAATAAAATGTTTAGACAGAGTAAATGTTTTTATGACTTTGCCTAAAAGGTGATGGACAATTTTTATAATGCCTGGTCAATTTGATTATTTAGATAACTAGTATCAAATTGCGTTCTCATACTGGGCGGTTTTTATAATGACCGTGCAATATATATGAATTTTATAAATGTTTGTCCTCGAAGGGAACGGAACCCACGACCCTTGGCACGTAAAACAGGAACACTACCGAATGCGCCATCGGGCCAGTCAAAAGTCATATTAAAAATCCAGATCTAGAAGTCTTCAGTTTTTAAATCATACAAGTCTTCGATGCCTGGCATTGAAATGGAACTAAATTCGTCTAGCCCTTTCTATCAAGTCCATACAACTTTCCCCCATTATCCCAGCTGATGTATGCCATTGTGTGGGTCCTCTACCCTTTCTAGGACCATAAATCAGGGTGGTGAAAGGTCGAGTGCATTGCCTTAGTTAAATGTTAAGTAGTTTGGGAACATTTCCGTCCCAAAGTCAGAGTATAGTACGATTCAATATATCAAATGAATTTAAATAAATTTCTAACGGTAAACTCTTCAGGAAAATGTTCTAGAAAGTTTCGCAATACATTTTAGCTAGCTATTTAACAGTAACGTATTAAAAACTTTACGTTAAATGAGGTCAAATCACTGTTATTTATTTTTATATTGTTGTGAGCAAATTGCCGTGTTATATTTGTGGTGTGGTGGCGTAGAATAGTACCTCCTCCTGTACCGCGCGCCGTAAGAGGCGGCCAAGGTAGACAGCTAAGGCTAGACCAGAAAAGACAGATGGTGGCATATCCACCTAGAACAGTGTAGCCCAAATGCCAAGCGGGATAGGCAGCAGCACTCGTTCCAACAGCCAACACTCCTTCCTTGAGGAAGTCTGTATCTAACAGTGGACTTCCAATGGCTAATATAATGATGATGATATGGGGTAAACGAGCAGATGTGTCACCTGATGATAAGCGATCAGCGTCACTCGTGGACATTTGCAACATCAGATGAATTAGCTGTTGCTGGTCTTTAAGAAAATAATAGACTCCAAACCCTTATGATGTTATGCGAAAGTTTGTGGGTATGGATGTCTGAATAAAATTTGCCACATAAATTATTGAAAGATTAAATAATACACATACTTTCTATCCTGAAAACATGAGCCCGGTGGATAGGTCTACATTATTAGTTTTCTCAATGAATTTATTAAATAGACTTTTTCCCGGAATGAAAAGAGATCCTTTCAGGATTGAAAAGAAAAACGCATCTGGACTTATGCCCCTGAATCAAAAAGGCACGGACACTATATTTGTTAGTTCTGTCCTACTTTGGACCACAAACAACTACTACTAAATAATAAAAAATATTGCAGAATATCGAAAAATGACAGACTGCAATAAATAACATGGAAAAAAAAATTCGAAACGTTTAAAAGTTTATCACGGACAAAGGACGCAACGAAATTTTACTATATAAAGACTTTAAAAGTTATTTTCTAGTGTAGAAAATATTTGTGAATCGGTCTATTCGCATCACTTGTTAGTATTCATTAGAGTCATCCATTTGATCCGTCCATTTCCCGCCGGTTTATCCCAAAGTCCTGAGGGATGGCCGTAGATTTCGCTGTTTGAGCTTCACTATTATATAAACGTTATTCAGGTTGGGAACATTAAATGGGGATTCGTATAGAAATGGGCTATTTTTGTTGTAAAACTGTATAAGAGTATCATGTCATTAATTTTATCATGAACTCACGACGAAGCAGCGTGGCCTGGAGTCACATCATTAAACAAGAAACAACATTTTCATTTGTAAAATAACGTCTGACTAAATAAATAATTCTACAAACTATTGCTTAATGCGTGCTGTGAGGTACCAGCGGAGTAGAATAGTACCTTTCTCTGCACCAGGTGTCGTAGGAGGCGATTAAGGCACCAGAACCGACAGATAGCGGTATATCCATCTAAAACATTGCAGCTCAAATACATAGGGCGGGGATGGGCAGCAGCATTAACGTCGTGAAAGCTGCGCTCTGCGATTGCCAACACGCTTGCCTAGCGTGGTAATAATGAGCAACATTCCCCCTTTCTTGGGGAGGCCTATGTCCAGCAGTGGACTTTCAATGGCTAGTATGATGATCGCTTACTAAACTACTCATTAGAAAATATATTTAGAAGAACAAAAATCATTATGCCAATTTTTTTTCAGAAGTAATATCATCACCATAACAGTCCAGTTTCAAAGTCCACTGCTGGCCATAGGCTTACCCAAGAAAGGGTAAATTTTGCCCATAATTGCCGCGCTGGACATGCTTGTTAGCAGTCGTGGAGAAAATCCCCCACATATTTTTATAGGTAAATAAATTAATCTGCTCGACATAAGAGCTGACTCCGAAGAAGTGTCTTGTAGCACTTGTGTTACGGACATCAGGAAATGAGATTAAAGTTATAATTCCAAAATACATATTTAATATATGTTTTTTCTGTGTCTGGACACAAAAAATACATACATATTTATCACATAAATGCACGATTTTTATGGGATCAAACCTTGCGCCATCGGGCTCATCAAAGAATTTGACTATAAAAAAAATATTCTGTAATATTTAAGACAAATATTTGTATAAATTAATAGTTGTGTTTGATTTGTAATACATATTCTATTAAAGTATCATATTTATGATTTTTTTGTTGTCTGGTAACACGAGTGCTTAAAGCGACTTAACTAGAAGTCAGAATCCATGAAATGTATAAATTTATTAAAGTTTATTTTATATTTAACGTCTTATTAAGTTAATAAAAACTGTAAACATTTCTCAGCGAAATTTATAAAAGAGAATTTCTTTCATGTTCTTGTTGAACTGATGGGCCTTTTCAATCTCGATCGGAGCTCGGAGAACCTTTATAAAACGTATTATTTAAATTGGATCGGGGAATGGAATTAATTAAATACAACTTTGGAATAATTTTCTCGTGGTTTAGGATTATGAATAATATTTGGCTGATGTTTATTATACAGTCTGCTGAAATAACGGCAACTTGAAACTTAAAATACACGCCAAATAAGTTGTCTTATTATACGTAATTCAAATCACCAAAAATATATACAGGAATATTATTTATACACCTTAAAACATACGAAAACTAAACTTTTAAACCTTTAAACAAGCCGTGTACTACCAGAAGAAGTTGGATAGTACCGCCCTCTGTCCTAGGTATCGTAAGAAGCGACTAAGGTACTAGAACCGACAGGTGGGATATACTTATACATCCAAAACAGTGTATCTTAAATTCACAGGACCGCGATGGGCAGCAGCATCCCCGTGGCGAAAGTTACGCTCTGCGACTGCCATCACGCTTGCTCAGCGTGGCAATTTTGGGGAGAATCCCATCCCGATCTTGGAAAGGCCTGTGTCCAACAGTGGATTTTCTATGGCTGATATGATGAATAAAGATAGCTTGTCCACATTCTGTAACAATGAAAAATAAATATAAAGTAGAAATATAAAAAAACAATGTGTTCGCCAAGTCCACTGCTGGGCATAGGCCATCATAAGAAAAAAGGATTATTGCCCATAATTGCTGCGCCGGGAAAATATGTTAGCAATCGCAGAGCACAGCTTTCGCAATGGGAATGCTGCCCATCCTCAACCTCTTCATTTGAGCTACACTATTTCGGCTAGACATACCACCATCTATCAGTTCTGGTACCTTAGTCGCCTCTAACGATACTTGAAGCAGAAGGAGGTTCTATTCTCCGGTACCTTACAGATCATATGGTAGTAATGATTAAAAACGATTTTTCAAATCTAACGGTGATATATGAATTCTGTTGAGTTCATTACATATTCAGTAATTTCTTTGAACGTATACACAATGTAACACAAGCCTTTACTGTGTCGTGAAACCGATTACGCATCATTCAAATCCTTATCGACATCTCCAAATTTCTCGGGGGAATGTGAGAAATGGCTGATCGGAAGATACAGGGATGATGGAGACAGTCATGATCGGCTGACTCACCTGAAACGGTTTAAGACGGTTCGTTTGTTTTATGAGAACAATCTTTTTTTGTCAGATCTCGTTTGAACTGACAGGTCGACGTCTGCAATTTTCTTTCTACAAGCTGAAAGATTTACGGATGTCTGAGCGAGGTTGCCTATGCTTTTTTTCAGATTCTCTTCTGTTATCTCGCATTGTCAACCTTCAGACTTTTTTGTAGGAATTCGACGAAAAACAATCAAACGATCCGCATGATAAAACGTCACTGAAGCCTTTAGACGTTCGTATTATAGCACATAATTATCAATAATCACAAAATTAAATATATAAATGAATTCCCATAACATCTCATACATTGACCTGATTCCGTTATAAGTCGCTTAAAGCACACACACACAAGTGTTTCAAACATCTAACAGAGAAAACACAAATACACTACTAAAATACAAATATTTAACACCTAGTTACAGAAAAAATTAAATATCATCAAATGAATATTGTCTTCGGTGGAGATTGAACCCACAACCTTTGGCGCACAAGATAGGTAGATATACCAACTACGAAATATTATCTCACATTTTTCAGTAATTTCAGTCTCTCACTATTCAAACCGGAAAACAACAATGTGAACACTGCCGTTTATTGGTATAATTAGGTGAGAGTGAGTTACAAATGCAGATGTTTGTTTAAGGTCTACTACTAGAAAAGTACGCCGATTGGGCTATTTGTTAAATCGGGATCTTCCTTCGCTTGAGTTGTGTTGCATGTATCGTCTATACTAATGGAGAGAAGAACAAGGAATATTAATAAAAAAAATACATACAAATAGTTTCTCTGAAACTACATAGTATAACATAATTTGAGGCGAATTTTTGGAAAACTTAAATATTTTCTAGCATTTACCAGTTCACTATTGTTAATAAAATTACTTTTATTTAACGGCTTCAAAATGCACCTTACTTTATCTTTTAAATTTTTTGTTCGACGTTTCGGTTACCTTTCGGCAACCGTTTTGACAAATATATTCTGGAGAAGACAATACAGAACAAATAGTTTTATAATCCAGATGACTATGAAGTATACCAGGCTCAAGAAGTTCAAAGAAGAGTTAAATACAACTGAACAAATAGTGACAGGCATGATATCAGGTGAGAAGAAAAAATCAATCAATACTACTTTTGCCCGCGGCATCGCCCCAATTAATAAATATATCCCTCCTTGTGAAAATTCATGAAGTTCGATTAAGTAGATACATCGTGAAGAGGTGACTCACAAACTAACTTAAGCATTCATAATATCAATTAGTCAAGATAGCTTCTACCTTATAACGCGTTTTATTCGCTCAACGCCATCTATTGATTTTTGTAGTAATAAAAATGTTTATTATCAAGGTAGCTTATATTTTCCAACTAAATGTATGTAAAACTTCAAAATTAGTAAAAGCATGCAGATATAACAAAAATACGAATTCACTTTAGCATTTGACAGACCCGATGGCGCTACGGTAGTGATCCTATCTTATATGCCAGGGCTCGTGGGTTTCGATCCACACCCAGGACAAATATTTATATGATGATATTTGTATTTGTCCTGTGTCTGGGTGTTAAAAATATGTGTTTAAAATTATGTTTGTTATTCCTCTGTTGTCTGATGGCGGTTACAAGTACATTAAGCGACTTACCACTGAGTCAGGTCAACATATGAGAATTGTAAATATTATAATTATTTATAATATTAGTTAGAACGCAACTGTTTTCACTAGTCATTTTGAAGGATAAATAAACATTTAAAGACATGAAATTTAAGGACAATCAAAGAAATAATAAATTGCCGTTAGGTACAGACAGAGTAGAATAGTACCTCCCACTGCACTAGGTGTCATAAAAAGCGATTAAGGTACCGGAACCGACAAATGGTGGCAAAACAGTGCAGCTCAAATTCACAGGGCGGGGATTGGCAGCAACATCTACGGCGCGAAAGCTGCCCTCTGCGATTGCTAACACGCTTGCCCAGCGCCGCAATTATGGGCAAAAAAATGTTCTTTTTTGGAGAGGCCTAAGTACTGCTTAGTACTAAGTACTAAGCAGTGAACTACAAATGGCTGGTATGATGATGATGAGATAACAGTAGTAGACATATTTAATAAAACATCAACTACTATACAGAAAACAATAACATTTATTATAGCAATGATACAAAAAAAAGATATCACTTCATGTGAAGCTAATACTGACCTGTACTTCTCTAGCAGGATTTTTGACTTATTCTCTTGTAGAACTTCTCTTTCTTACACACCTTGACTTACTGCCTCGTTATATCTCCCTTAGCCTTTTCAAAATAAGAACCGGTCTTACCAAGTGGCGCCATCTGTCGCATGATCAAGTCATTTGACCGATCAATACGAATACTTTTAAATTATTAATAAGATTTAAAAAAATATATAGGTAGCTATAATGAAATCCCCTTTACGCGTTACCTAAGCCTAATACCTCTGTAAGTAGATTATTTCCCTAAAAAAGCAGATAGAGGAAAATATATAATAATAAAATTATACTTATGCCTTCAAACACCCCTAAGCAGACAATAAAGATTCCACCTCGTCGCGTGCCTATCGCCAATTTCCGTAAGGCCATGCATCCGTTAGCGTTGTACACGTCACTTCATTGTGAATTAATTGTCAAGGAATCTAGCATTTTATCAGATATTACTCAATGTGACATATTACACATCATGCAATACAATGCAATGCCCGCGAATTCTTCCGCGTGGATTAGTGACTTTAGGGGGTATAGTAGCCTTCTTCGATAAATGGACTATCCAACACTGAAAAAATTCGATTACAGAACAATCGTTCCTAATATTAACGCGTTTAAATAAGCAAACAAACTATTCAGTTTTGTAAAATGAGTATAGATTATATCGTTTCATTGGCCGGTGCTCGCTGTAATACATAACATAGATTTATTGAAATTCTTCAAATAAAATTGTTTTTGATTCGTAGTTTGTCCTTGGATTAATCAATACAAGTTTATATTTGTTTCGGAGATTGAGTTTATTATTTATTTTCAAGTACACAAGAATACAAATATTTGAATTTGAATTAGTTTTTGATTTTTTTAGTGTAGTTTTAGTTATCTTTAAAAACGTTAAAAAGTTCGAAGTTAGAAAAGGTGAAAGTTAAGAGTCCAGGTGTATGTAGGTACATAATATCATACCAAACAAAGGTCGACAACTTTGTGTTAGGTCGTTCTCATGTAAAAAGATTTTCTTCCTATGAATTAAAAAGTCTGGTTGAGACGAAAAATGGCAATAATATGTATATTTTTTGAAGGTACTTAAAAGTATTTTGCTATTTTGGCTGACAACATCGCTCAGAAGCGATCAAAGAATACACTATCCTGTTTTCCCGTAGGAGCACGGAGCTTCCCTATCCATTAAAACCCACGTCATGTGCCAAAGCGGATAGAGTAAACACCGAAGGCTCAAAAGTCAATTCCGAATAAAATTACTACCTATATAACTTGGCTTGAAAACAAGGATGTATATTTACTTACAACTCATTACAATATCGTTTTATCTACAGACAGAGATATGTTTGAGGAAGCTTAACAGATTTTATTTAACATTATGTAGTTTATCTTCTCTATTTATCAGTTATCGGTTATTATATACAGTTTATCAACTTTACATAATACATATAGCGTCTCCTAGCTAACTTTCATAGTTTATGTTTTTTTAAAGTTCAAGTTATTAATTTGCCAAAATTTTCAAACTGCTTGATTGGTTAAACCGTGAAAGCGGTTCAATCAAACAGACTGTCTTTAACAAATAAAATAACACGTTTGTTATTTAATTCGGGGATTTTTCCGGGATCGAAAGTAGTCTCTTACGTCCCTTAGTATGTCCCTTCCCAGAGTTTGAGTCATATAATTTCAGAGTTCATCGAACTTGATTTATCCGTTGAACCCTGAATTCAAAGCACAGTCTTTGGGGTTCCGTACCGTAAAAGGAAGAAAATTGGAATCCTCACAGGTGAATTTGTTGTCAGTCTGTCTGTCCATCTGTCTATACTATTTAAACCAAGAACATAAAAAACTAATTTATTATAATAACTCTCATTCTCTCATTAAATATGATAAAAAAACAGCATATATTATGATAACTTTTTCTATATTATATTCTAGGCTAATTACTAATTTTTTTCAATACATATTCGTACTGTCAAATTTATACCTATTTTACAATTATCTACTTTATCATTTGTTGGTGTCTGTCTATTTTTGTACTCTATTGTCTTAGAGGTAATCGATCATCAGGCTCCCTGTTTTTTCGCAAACTGACTATCTTCTGGTAGAAGCGGCGGTTGTCTCCATCTAATAACCATTTGTGTCCTTTTATCTATCTGTGCGTCCTAAAGAGGCCCTAAGGGTACCTAAATATCTATCTCCTAAGCTAGGGATACTGTATACACTTCTTAGACAACCTTTAAATTTTTTTCTTTAACAAACTCCACTAAATGCGTTGTGGCTAGTGTTACCCTTCTTTGCTGTAAAGCAGTTGCTACCCTCTGGCACTGTTCCGGCCAACAATTCCGCACATTATGATCTTCTAAAGAGGCCTAAGCAGTGACCACATTTTTGCGTTTTGGTTACGTTCAACCTTCTTCCATGTCCACATCCCAAATACAATGAAAGTTGTATGAAACGGGGGAGACTTCTAGCTGGACGCAAGGGTTCTCCCCTCAGTCAGGAATCTTGACTTTATCCCTGAAGACACTGCAGTCACAATGTGGAACTGCATGGGGTCCTTGGTCCGGCACCCTGCAGTAATAAAAACTGCGATGTTTCTGATAGATATACCGCCATCTGTCGGTTCAGGTCACTTAGTCGCTTCTTCTGACACCTGGTATCGGGGAGATACTATAATACTCCGCTGGATCTTATATTTATAATGTTACTCCACGGAAACATTATAAATATGATGAATGCTTAGTAGTAATTATAGATCAGAAGCTTCACAGGTGACCACCTTGTAATGATCCAACGTGTATATTTGTAATAATAATACCATATACTTTATTGTACACCAAACATAAAAATACATAAATAAAAACAGTAATTATAAAGTACAATGGGTGGCCTTATCGCAAATACAATATCATTTAGGCAACCTTTAGATGGAAAGACTGAATGAGAGAAAGAGGTAGTAAGAGGTGTCAATAAGAACGACAGAAAAAGTATATTGAATAAACACAATATAAATAGATTGTATTCAAATAAATATTATCAGACATAACTATAATGATAGAAATTGATCCTTCACCAACCGTTTAAACACAGACAGGGACTATATTTAATACTAAGCGGGAGTGCATTCCACAAACGAACAGCCTGGGCCGTAAAGGGCATACTTAAAACATTATATATTTACATCAGAAAGACAACAATGGTAGCTTGACAATTGTCTATCGAACCAAGATGTAAGTATGTTGTTAGTTTTTCAGAGTGTGGCGTTGACCTCAATTCTACGTTAAGACCTTTATAAAACAGATACATCAGACAATTGAAAAAAAACCTTAAGTAGTTTGAGATAAGAACGAATATATCGAGCACATAGCTCTTAAAGGATTGAAGTGGGGCGCTACTTGGCAGGTACTTAAGCACAAAGGTAGTGAAAGGCTCTCTTTGGCAATAAAGGGATTGTAAAATTTTTATTTCAACTAGGACTTGGATTATTTTTGCAACACAATATTAATCAGGTTGATCAGGTGCAAACCTGGTCATAACAATCACAAACAGCAAAAAGTATTATACATTTTTGTTTGTCTCTTCAGTTGTGATGCATGAGTGACGTCTATTAGTAATGCACGATCATTATCCTAGAAAGATCAGTAAAACTCAGTAACAAAAAAATATTCTGAAAGGTGAAGTTATGTTGGAAACAAAACGCACATTGCTGGAATAAAAAAAATCTAAGATGTCCAAAGCTGCATCGAATCAATAGTAATACCGAAAATGAAGCAATCATATATTAAATAGTCTGACAAATAACAGAAAAGAGGAAGAATTACCAAATAAATCACTTCAATCTCTTGCATATTTTTTATAGAAGAGGTATTTAAGAAAGGCCAGGTCAGAAGTGCCAAGAATAAACGAGCGTGTATGTATAAAGATCGTAACAAGTAGATATAAGAGTACATAATATCTGTCTACCTCGATGGGATATAGGCGTGATGTGTGTATGTATGTATTTTTATTTCATCGTAATCTACTTGCGCTCTCCTTCAGAGAGGTACCGTATTTGTTGCCCACTTACATGGTAGGCATTGTTGGGAGTAGAACAGCCACCGCCTTCGCTGCATAACGCTATGAGGAACCAGCTCAAAGGCAAGGATGCCACTAACCACTGGTCTTCAGAAATAGTATTACGGTGTGGGCAGGTAAATGTTGTCAAAAAACAACACTTTTTATTATCAATTCCATATATAATTTCTGCACTGGGCAGGCTTAGTGACAATCGAAGAGAGTAGCTTCGCGGCGGGAATTACGCTGCCCTTCCATAGGGATGGAAAAAAATGCAACAGTACTGTTGCATTTAAGCTTTGCTGTTTCAGATGGATAAACCGCCATCTGTCGACGCTATCTTACGACACCTGTTACAGGGGAATATACTATTCTACTCTGCCAGTACACTACGACTCACCTATACTTTAATTAAAAACAAAAAAAGCTGTGTCTAGCCGAAAACACTTACTTGATCTAAATTTATGACAGTTTAAAAGAATTACCACTTTATAATATGTTCCAATAAAATATATTTTCACATGGCATCTAAATGTTTTACGTAAAGTAGAGAGGCGACGTAGAAGATGAAAAGCTTAGAGTTTGTGTAAGCAGACGATCTTTCCAATACACTACACGGTTTCCTATCGACTGTACTATAAAAGCATTCATTGGATGATTCAATGCTATTTTCTGATATTTCTTTCTTTATATATCGAACATATTTTGAATACAATATAACTACACAATGAATTCATATGGGGTTTTTAAATTTTACAAGCAATAAACATCCCCTGAAGATGATGATAATGATAAAATTTATAGAGTTGTTTGTTATGAAAAATTGAAATTTTTATGTTACATTTGGTAGTAGGTAGGTAGTTAGTAGTTTGGAGTGCAAACATCACTCGTATCGTATTATTTTGGACAAATATTTTTAAATTGTCGTAAGGAACCGGCCGAGTAGAATAGTACCTCCCTTGAACTAAGTGTCGCCAGAGGCGGTTGAGGTACCGGAACTGACAGATGGCGATATATCAAGCGAATGGGCAGCAGCATCCCCGATGCGAAAACTGCGCTCTGCGATTGCCAACACGCTTGCCTTGCGCGGCAATTATGGGCAAAATCCCTCTTTTCTTGTGGAGGCCTGTGTCCAGTAGTGGACTTCCAATGGCTGTAATAATGATGATGATAAAATATTTTTTCTATTATTTGTATCTCAATTACTTTTTAAAATATCTATCTATTAGCACACTGCAGTACGTCCAAGGCTGGATATAGGCTTCTTAAAGAAATTTTCAAAACTACCAGTACTATGAGCGCTGCATCAAGTGCGATTCAGGTTTGTATGATATTGTGAGTGGACGTCCTATGCTGATTTTTTCTAACTCATCATCCATCCGCGTGTTCTGTCCACCATCTCTTCAACCTGCTGCACCTATTTGAGCTATATTGGCATTTTTTCTTCTTCAAATATTCTCATTTTTAAAACTTCATTGAATTTAAATTGTTTTTCGTAATATTTTATTTTTTTATTAAAATAGTTGTTACGAGCTCACGGTCCACGTGATAAGAAGCATCACGGCAGCCTATACATGCTAGTAATATCACAAGGATATCACTATCGTGTTGCTAATCTTGTGATTTGAAGATATCATGTCAAATAACCAGTAATTTCATAGCCTCTTTCACTCCTCAAACTGGAATACAGCAGCGAATTTGAATACAATACTATTTAGCGGTAGAATCAGGTAACAGTAAGGTACTAATATAGACGACCTTTGTACGATCTACGTCTAGTAAACACGAACCAGTTCACAGCAAAAATCTTCGTGGCGAACATCAAAACGTGCCGGTTATCGTGCAAGGAATACGTGATCCGAGGGGATATTTGCAACTGACACGCGGTCGACGTATCAATAGATCCGCCTTTGTGGTCGAAGGTTCTGGAAGGTGAGATGGGTTCGAAGCCATAGGCAACTTGATGCTTTTAAAGTGTTCGTGTCGGTTACAGATTGTACTCACTGTTTTAGTTTTTATATATTCCATCAAAGCCGAATTATAAATGAGAATATATATCCATTCATGTCTATCCGTGTCTATATATTACACTTTCACGGCTTAAAACGGTCTTCAAATTAACATAAAATTTAGATTTTTATGATGTTTTGCATGTGAAAAACATGAACTGTTGAAGACCCCATCGGACGTGAAGTAACGTCGGCTCAAGACAAAATATGGTGGGGAACCTCAGACAAGTAGAACTATGAGCGAGTTATACTCATTGTTTGTTATTCGCTCTCATAGCATGCGAAGCTTTAAGTGTCTGTTACAATTAGCGTGGTTTATATAGATGCCTTTTTTAAATGTAATATTGTGAAGAGATGTTGGTTAGAAATAAATAAATAAAAGTACGATTAAGTTTATTACAGACTAGGTGACCTTATTTTTGGGACAAACCTAGTTTACAAGGGTCTTATGACAAGTGTTTCGGTGATAATGTATTTTTTGTTAAATTATAATTGATCGATATTCAAAGCTTCTGTTAAGAGGTGTGTAAGTCATCATCATATCAGCCTAGAAGGTACACCACAGGATATAAGCATCCTAAAAAAAGTGTTGTTTTTTATTCATATAATTGGGGGGCGAGTCCATTCGATAATGAGCCCCCCCCATTTGTAGAATTAACACCTGAGCATCCATTAGCACGACTAGAGAGTGTAGCAATAAACATTAATATCAAATTCAGGATTAGAAATTTAAACAGATTTTCAAAGTTTCAAGAGAAGACTGAATGCTAAACATGCCTCGATAATATTTTCAGACCTAATATTACGTTTAAGAATGTAACTCATGCGAAGACTGACCGAATTATTGGAGTTTTAAAGGGTTGTGGATACAAACACGATTCCTGATAACAAATAAAAAGGACCCACCAAAATATATCAGACCAAAATAGCTAGCTTACACTCTATAGAGGAATTCCTTAAATATCAAGAGTTAGAGGACATTTATGAAATTCCTGCGACGTCAAACTGGAAGCTTGTTTAATATAAAATTCTAATATCACTATATAATATCTTGTAATGTAATGAAATGATTTAACTGTAAATGAATGTACCAACTCGAAAGATGGTCTAGTTGTTTACGAGTATATGTCAATTTCATCACACCAGCCATTAAAAGTCCACTGCTTGACATAGGCCTCTTAAAGAAAGTTTTTTCTCATAATTGCCGCTTTGAGCACGCGTGTCGGCAATCGCAGAGCGTTACTTTCGCGACGGGGATGCTGCTGCCCATCCCCACTGTGTGCTTTGAGCTGCACTGTTCCGCATTTATCGGTTCTGGTAACTTAGTCGCCTCTTACGACACCTGGTGCAGAGCGAGGTACTATTCTACTCTGCCGGTACCTCAAGGTTTACCGCCACCTGTCGGTTCAAAGATAATATCAAATTATTTAATTTGTTACTGCTCCATTATTAGTAACATTTATGAGAAAATACGCACATTTATCACTTAAATCGGTCTGAAAGGTTTAATCATTTTGAACATTACATGTAGGAAATGCTAGGGTCTTATCAGTTTATTATTTCCACTATAACCAGTGACTTCCTGAAGACCCTAAGTAATCAAGGAAGACATCTACGCCCTATATATTAACATCCCCTTAGACCCTTATCTCTTTGTACTACCCTCGGTGAATATTTCAGAAACTTGCGTATAATCCAGAAGTGTTGATAATAGGCCAATTTAAAGTTCCAGACTTATAACCACACAGAGTTTGACGAGCGTGCCAAGAACCTTTTGAAAATGTATGAAACGGTATATTTTCATCGGAAGTTTCTGTAAACTTAGTTATTTTATGTGTATAGAAATATTTGATAATTTCTAACATTCACCCTATTCATTGTAAAAATACTTTTCTTTAGGTATTGGAGGCGGCTTATTTAACTAGTTGAAAACTATATAATAGTATCATAGGTAGTCGATATGACAACAATAGAGAAATAAATGTTGAGATGGTTTAGACATGTAGAAAATATAGATGAAAGTTGAATCACTGCACTAATATCAACAGAATTAAATGGAAGAGTTGGTAAAGGATGACCTAAGTGAACATACCTTAACCAAAAGTAGAAGAGGTATTAAAGAAGGCCAGGTAAGAAGTGAAAAAAATAAATGCATAGAACAGACAAATGCGGGTTAAGGAAGCGAGAGGTTTGCCAAGATAGCAAGTGAAGATCCAAAGTGTCCTTCGTGGCGTGAGGCGTGATGAAAATATGTGAATGTTATTACAGAAATATATACTTCTGAAAGGGGGAAATTTGCCCATAAATGCCGCACTGGGTAAGCGTATTAGCAATCGCAGAGAGCTGTTTTCACAATAGGAATGCTGCAGCCTATTCCCGCCCTGAAATACATATGATATACATATCGGTACTTCAGTCGCCTCATACGACACATGGTACCTGGGGATGTACTATTTATTCTACTCTGCCGGTACCTCATGGCACCCAGACATAAACAAAGGGTACAATTCCTTCTAAGCCAACTGTTTTTCTAATATTATCCTCTGGACACCGCAAAGAAAAATAACATACATATATAGAAAAATAAAATAATGTGAAAACAGATTATATCTATCAGCGGACGGATATCAACTAATCAACACCCGTTAAAAATATATCGCTGTGAAATACGCAGCGCCGTAATAAAAATCGCAATTTATTTTCTGAAAGCAGCAGTTGACATTGCTGAAATTCAATTTCCGTCACGTCGGTCAGCCTGTATTGACTTACTGATAAATGGTGGCCACTTTTCATCGGTCTTTTCCGAATGAAAATATCCCCGAGCACCTGAAGAATATTTGTTTCAGAATCATAATTCAACGTCTTCGGCTGAAGGCAGGTTCTTGTACCTATTGGATATTGGCTTCATACTTGTATTAAACTAGACATCTGACCTGTCTTCGCTCGGGCTATAATAATATTACGGCCTAAATATAATAACTATATGCTATAAAATGCCTTAACATTCAACAAGCTTCGTAAGTAAAGTTTCTTCCTCTCCTAATCAGGCATTCTCGGTCAATAACAGTTTTTTTGCAAATGATTAAGGGTCGGTTTTTAACACTAAAAACTGCCGTATAGTTCAAATATGTATATATCGATATGTTAATTCATTTATTATATGTAACTTTAATGTATATATGTACACATCAAACTGTCTATTATATTTATCTCTTTCATATGTCCATTTAAAAGTTAGATGTAGGAGCTGGTTTCACATGAGGTAGACCTCACGCAAAAGGTCGTCTGCATTGGTACCTTACTCTCATTTAGGTAAGCCTAATTATAAAAAAAGGTCAATCGCCGAATCCTACTCGGGTGGGCAGCGTTCGGAAAACTGCGGAACATCTCGTTCGAAACACGTCAATGTGTCAAGTCAAAAGTTATAGACCAATGTGTGTTACTAGCGAATACCTATGGCAGCAAAATGTAGTCTCTTACCATTGGCCTTATTAGTCAACTGAACATAGTTTAACGAGCTATGGAGAGGGCAATGTTTGGAGTCTCTTTGTGCTATCGAATCAGAAAAAAAGGATTAGTATCAGAACCAAAGTTACTGTCTGTGAAGTGGCAGTGAGCAGGGCATTTGGTACGCAGAACCGATAGCCAATGGAGTCGTAAGGTTCTTGAATGGAGACCAGGTACTGGCAAGCGCAGCGTAGAGTGACCCCCCACAAGATGGATGATCTGACTAAAATCAAAGGATTCTCTGGACACAGGCCGCATACAATCGGTGCTATTGGAAGACCTGTGTCCAGCAGTGGACGTCTTGTGGCTGATATAATGATGATGATAAAACTATAAGAGTCCAACCCTTATAGTAAATATGTTACATTATTCGAATGAAACTCAGTATAAAGGTTTTTCTTTAAAAATCGTTAAACACGTGTAAAGGGGTGGTGCAAAGTTAGTATGAAACTTCTACAACTTAACGCGGGTGAACGGGGTTCTCTGTTCTTTATAAATAATAACGTCTTATATAATAACTTGATGTACAATAGAGTTAATAAATACAATTCCTTTTCAGATTAACAAATTATACCGTCCTGATTTGAATGCATTGTGTACGCCGCTTACGTTGCAAGGGTAGCCCCTTGATCCTGGACTCCGGACGGGTCAGGAATCTGAATGAGGTGCAACCCCTCTGGACGCGGCGCAAGCAAATTTGAACCTCATGAGTTTAGCATCAGTTGCTATTTCAACATTGTTGTTTGCTAACCGTTGTTACGTTGAAAGCGCTTGTTTCAAAAATAGAACATAATATGGACAAGTGAATTGTTATTTTTGTTAAATCTTTTAAGTATTTTTTT
Source organism: Heortia vitessoides (assembly GCA_020976665.1). Taxonomy (NCBI): domain Eukaryota; kingdom Metazoa; phylum Arthropoda; class Insecta; order Lepidoptera; family Crambidae; genus Heortia; species Heortia vitessoides. The sequence goes on from JACJUM010002929.1 coordinate 1,217,150, forward strand.
ATTATAAGACAGCCAGTGGCTTACTAAAGTATTTCTATAAAAGAGTATTTTATGACATCGAAAGGTTCTTTGTTTATTTTTTAAAGTTAATAACATGGCGGACCCGCTAGATTTTGCCTTGTATGATTTCTACTGCAGCGCCATTTGCCTGTATTGCGAATTTAAATCATCCAAGCTTCCACTTGAGTGCATTATTCTTCAAAATCCGGCCGTTAGGTACCGGCAGAATAGAATATGTATATCCATCCGTGACAGTGTAGCTCAAATGCACAGAGTGGGGATGGACAGCAGCATCCCTATCGCAAAAGTTGCACTCTGCAATTTGCAACATGCTTGCCAAGCGCGGCATTTATGGGCAAAATTTTCCCTTTCTTGGGGAGGCCTATGTCTAGCCGTGTACTTCCAATGGCTGTTATGAGGATCCAGCCGTTCATTTGTTGTATAGATAAATACCCTATGATAACCCTGTGATTTATGGGTATTATGTCGGTAAGTATTACCCAGTAAATTCACTGCCTCTTTCACCCTTCAAACAGGAACACAGCAATGCGATCTCTGCTATTTGGTGGTAGAAATATTTAAGAGGAAGGTACCAATGTAAACGACCTTTTATATGTAATTGTAAATGTTATTATATTACGTGCAAAGATTAATGTTTCACTGAAGACATCAACAAGGTTTCTGATGTCTACAATTTATCACTAATTAAATTTAATTTGGAAATAGTAAATTTTTTAAAAATACAATATAATTTAACACAGATTGTAATTCTCTTAATATGACCATTTTAATGATATCATAACCATTTTTATTCATCATCATCATCACAGCAGCCGTAAAACGTCCTGCTGGTCATAGGCCTCCCCAATAAAAGGGGGAGATTGCCCATATTTGCCGCGATGGGCAAGCATGGTGGCAATTGCAGACCGCAGCTTTGCGACGGGAAAGCTGCTGCCCATCCCCGCCTCATTGCATTTGACCTACACTGCTTTGGGTGAATATACCGCTGTATTTCGGTTCCGGTATCTAAGTTACCTCTTACGAGATTTGGTACCGGGAAGGTGCTATTATACTCTGCCGGTACCACACGGTGAGTGCATCAGCACTCACACTTGTTTACTTTCTCGCTTATTATTTTCATTTCCTTGACAATACTGTAGTTTATTATTTGGATCTATCATGTTGGGTTCTTTCCTCTTCCATCTTAAATCATTATATATATATA